>OX381605.1:1800000-2242705 GCA_947459985.1 Diloba caeruleocephala | reverse complement strand
GATTTTGTAATAATAACAATTAAGCCTTGACGTAAGTACAACTGTGCTTTTTATTTGATAGCAGAATTATGTACTGGAAAACTCCCGGACAGACAGACAAAATGTGTGATGTTAGTTCTTTGGTAACTTTTTGCTACGGAACATGTCTTTTAAACGTTGCCCCCACGATAGGATTTCTCCTGTATCGTGGGTGCGTTATACAGACACTAATTCCACACACACAATACACCCAGACCCGGAACAACTACCTGCAGATCATACTAATATTTGTTCCGTGCGGGAATCGAACCCACGCATCGGGGTGCAGCAGCCGACTGTATCAGCCACTGCATCAACCTTGCCATCAGAATTCTAAAATAAAAATTGCACATCATATTTATTGATTAATAATATCGACTCTCCAAAGTGTATAGTGTATATCGACATGCCTTTGGGCAGTACTGGTGTTTCAGTCTGGTGTCCGCATTAAGAATATAGCACCACTCCATCTCCTGCCGTAAAGGTCGTAAAAGGCGACTAAGGGACTCTAAACCATGGCATGGCAGCAGCGACCTTTCTGTGGAATAGTAGCCATACTGCGCTCAACAACACTCTGCCAAGCGTGGCGAGTAGGTAGTGGCAAAGTCCCCCAAAATTATGACATAATTGTGGAAATCTATGGGGGACGCCTTTGCTCAGCAGTGGACGTATAAATGGCCGAGATGATGTTGATGAAGGCAGTACTGATATCCAGATTTTACTATTCAATTTGTTGAATAAAAGTAATATTTTTTCAAGATTAGGGCCCCGAAGATTACAGAGAAATAACAAAATGGCAACAAAAAATATGCCAAAAAGTTTTTTTTATTGTTAAATATATGGTGCAATAATCACAAAACAAATGGCTCTGAAACAAATTTATTTTCTTTGCTAATATCTGTATAGCACTAGTATCCAAGACGTTTATAACATGCGCAAAACTTAATAATGGGGCCATATTAATATATTAATTAATGGAGTAATAATATGATACACCTAATTTAATAATATTCACCTCGATGACAAATTGACACTCTGAGGTGTAAATTATTTGGATATATCGTAAAGCACCTGTAGGAGATTAGTACAACCAAGTCTATAAAAACATCCATAGTAATGATTCTAGAAACTTCTATCGGAATAATTTGCACACACTTTGCTAGATCATTCAGTCTGCTCCGGGGGCAACGGCCAGTGGGTTATGATTGTATCTACAGGTTAGCAACAAACCATTGTATTTAACTGTGGTCGTTGCAGTTAATTACCCTTTAAACTAGAATTACACGGTTGCGCCAAATTCCTTGTGTTAAAATCGTAGTTACCAAGAAATTGGGGGTACACATAATTAAGTATCTAAAAGAATAATGTGACCGACATTTATAATTATCTAATGTTTTATTTTCAACATAAATTTCTCCAAACGAATCGTACTTTTTAAAGTGTTCACAAGCTCTCCTCTATTACAACTGGGCAGATAAATTGCACGCAATTTGTCAGCTCTGCCATCGGAATCTGGTGTGAAATTATATAGGATTGTACACTAATACGTTTACTGTCAACATTATTCAGTGACCCCGTTCGCTAAACGGTTTGTAAAATTTTCGCCCACGTTCAGATTGAAATGCCCTTTCTATAGCAATATGTTTTACGGAGAATCTTGTTATGTCACACTTACGATTATGTTCGAATTCAGATTCGATAAGAACAGTGTGCCGTGTGGTGCCGGCTTAGAATGCCACCACCCCATCTCTTCCCATGGGTGTCGTAAAAGTCGACTAAGGGATTAGCTGGAGGATGGGCAGCAGCGTCCTTCGAGTACATTAACAACTCAACTGCGATCGCCAACCCGCCTGCCAAGCAAGATTATATGGCAAAAACCTGAAATGAGCCCACAACACATCCATATCGGTGGTTGTGGTGATCTTTGGGGGAGGCCTTGTCCAACAGTGGACATCGTTCGGCCAAAATGATGAAGAACAGAACACAAACATTTTGTGGGACAACGGTTTGGCATGCAAACGATTCGATAATAATTTGGTTAATCATATCGGCCAAACAAAGTCCACTGCTGAACAAAGTCCTCCCCATAGATTTCACAACTGTGTCATCATATTGGGGGGAATTTGCCAGGACTCACCAAGCTTGGCAGGTGGTTGGTGAGCGCAGAATGGCTACTATTCTAGAGAAGGGACACAATTACCCATCCCTCTGGTTTTTACTTCCCTTACGGCCGAATACTGAAATGCCAGTTAATATTAACTCGCTTTAACTATTAGAGCCGCGGTTTTGTACTGAAAACAGGTTTCTTGAATAGTTTAATACGGGATTTAAATATTAACTGGCGTTTCATTATTTAGCCGTTAGTCGCCTTTTACGACATCCACTGGATGAGATGGAGTGGTGCTATATTCTTAATCCGGACACCACACGGAAATTTAAATACCTTAAGTGTAAATAGATTTAAAATCGTAATATTTTAACTATTCCTAACCTACTTCCAGATTGTCCTCTATTTTTCCAACCGTTAAGGCCATGTATATGAGATCGTAACTGAAAACTGCTGAACTTTGAATTCCTCAGTATCATCATTTGCCCGTTCTGTGTGGTCCCCAGCTAAGAATATACTACTCCTATCCACCCATGGGTGTTGTAAAGGCGATGAAGGGTTGACATCAAGAGGATGGGCAGCATCCTCCCTTGTGCTAAGAACAACATACTGCGGTCACCAATCCGCCTGCAAAACGTAGTAATTATGGCAATATTTCCTATGACCGCTCATTATAGTAATCATTAGGAGGCTTTATACGGATAAGTTGACGTTTATCTTACGCGCTGATGTGAGTGTGTGTGTGTGTGTTTCATTAGCCTAAGTAGCTCATAGCCAGTTGCACTCAATTGATCAGCAAACGATCGGTGAGGTTAAGCAACACTCTGCGTGGTCAGACTATAGGCGGGTTACCGCAGAGTGGTATTTGAACTGAGCCTCTCCGTGCTTCGGGGAGTCAATTGTTTGTCATTAGACGGCAGTTGTTAAGCCAAGTCGGAGGCCTTTGGGCAGCTGGAGTAACTCAGACACGAGGTTGGCCACTAACCACATCAAAGAAGAAGAAGCCTAGGTAGCCTTTACCCAACTATTTAGGCTCTGATCTAATTACGTGCGACTGAATTAGTATAGTATTTTATATGAGTATTTTACATGGAGTAAGTACCATCCGAACTCCACTGGTTACCGATATCCTAAGGTTCACAGGTACGATAACTGGATCCGACGCTTAACTTGCTCTCCAAAGCGTCATGGCAGGAACATTCTTCATAGACCGTTATACTCAACGATCACAAAAGAATTGCCATAAGCATTCTGCTTGTCAAACAGACGAACTTGCTCTGAGCTGTGTTAACGAGGTTGATGGTGCCCATTCTTTTGTCATTAAAACTAATATAACACGACGTTTCTGCAGATAAATATAGGCTTTAAATTATGCATTTTTTTTAACGTTGCCCCACATAAGGATTTCTCCTGTGTCGTGGGTGCGTTTACAGACATGAATTCCACACACACAATACACCCAGACCCGAAACAACTACCTGCAGATCATACAAATATTTGTTCCGTGTGGGAATCGAACCCATGACCCGGAGAGCAGCAGCCGACTGTATCAGCCACTGCACCAACCGTGCCGTCCCAATTGTCCACGATAATAAAGCACTTTTATTTAGATTAAATCGGATCAATTGTCCACAATAATAAAGCACTTTTGGTAGTAATGTCATAGGTTTTCGCGATTATTACACATTATAATAAAACAATTTTAAACGGATTAGATTAGAGAGAACTTTTTGAAAATCTGTAACGACGCCTGTCACCTTAGTCATCCTGCGACCACGAATGCTGCAAAGTATTCGAAACGTCAGGAAAAACAAAATCTATAATATACGCGATCTAATCCGTTTAAAATTGTTTTATTATAAAGCACTTTTGTTTAAATGAAATAAAAACGCCTTAACGCGAGCTATGAAGAGAGCTATGCTTGGTATTTCTCTACGAGATCGAATCAGAAATGAGGAGATCCGTAGAAGAATTGAAATTGCTGACATAGCTGAAAGGAATAGTAAACTGAAGTGCTAATGGGCGGAGCACATTGCTCGTAGAACTGATGGCCGTTGGGGTAATAAGGTTATCGAGTGGAAACCACGCACCGGAAAATGCAGCGTGGGACGATCTCTAACGAGGTGGACAGACGACCTGGTGAAGGACGCTGGGAGTCGTGACTGGGCGGCATGTAATCCCTCGTTGTGGACATCCATGGGGGAGGCATTTCTTCAGCAGTGGACGTTCTTTGGCTGATATTATGATGATGATGATGAAAAACGCCTTATAATCTAAATGAAGAACAGGATCTTGAGCTGTCACTCGGGAAAGGCTTATGTCCAGCAGTGACCTGTGATACGTTGAATGGATTGATTGGTTTAAAACCAAAGAAATTGTATTAAACGTCGATCTATATTTAATCTTTAGCCCAATATTATTTATAGGTTCTTTCTATAATGTCTGATTGTTATCGTTCTTTATTTATTTGTATAGAAGTTTCACAACTATTATTAACATTTGTACTTCACCTACATTTTGTTGACAACTTTCTATTAATTTCTATAACGAAAATAAACAGTGGATGTGACCGCGTCCGCTTGCAATCACCGTGAAGGTTCAGGTTTAGATTAAAAGTAAAAATAACCAACGTTTTTTTGACGAGGTTAACCTCTGCTGTGACAACCACACGAACGCTGAATTAGATTTGGTTTATAACCTCTCGCCTACTTTGTGCGAAAGACGTCTCAGGTACGGTTTTCAGGCGAGTTTTTATGTTTTATTCGAGTCATCAACATCATCGTCATATCAGCCCAAACACGTCCACTGCTGAACAAAGGCCTCCCCATAGATTATCACAATATTGTGTTCTAACTTGGGAGGGAATTTGCCAGTTCACCGCGCTAGGCGCCTCGGTTTGGTGAGCGTAGTATGACTATAATTCCATAGAAGGCACTGCTGCCCATCCCCATGGTTTATTGTCCCTTACTTGCCTTTTACGATATCCATAGTGAATACCAATAAATTAAACTGCAGTTTTGGAATAAACTATAATTAACTAAAGCTAAACCAAACAATCTACCGTTTCGTTGTTTCAACATAGATCTGTGTCATTGGTATTTTGGCTAGAAGAATAAATTCATCTTTCTTTTGTTTATAAATAACCTGTAACCGGAACAAATATACGGCACACCGTCTGAGCCGAAGGTGCGAATCGATGGGCGGGCGCCTAAAGCTCAGCCAAAAAGCTTCGCCGCGCTAGTCGCCTTGCACACTCCGCACAGAGCACACGCGCCCACACGCGCACGCGAATCTCGCCAGTACGATCGCGATTATCAAACAATAATAAGTTTAGCTACCAAATAATTGTGTAAACAAATATGCCCGCCTAAATACATAAATCAAGATGTCGTTCTGTAGAATCACAGGTCGCAGTAGAGGGCTGCCGAAGCCTAATTATTTTCCGCTACTTGCCCCTATCTCGCCGGCAGACGCTAAACGATGCTGCAGGATCACAGGAAAATCCTACGGGCTACCTACACATCACTACATTCCAGTACTACTCGCCGCCCGCTCATCGAAAGCAAAATGTAAAATAACAAACGTATCCGGTGAACTTGGACCGCATCACTATTCACCTGAGATTCATTATGGCAACAGAAAACATGATATTCTACCAGACTACAGATATATATTTCCTGTTCTTGATGGCTCTACGGAAGCACAGAAAAGCTTAATGGAAATGTTATTAAGTAAACAAGTAACTGAGGAAAAGCGTTACGTGTATACAGTGCAAGAAAGACGATGCAGTTTGGTATTCTCAGCTCGAATGGAAGCGGCAGTGCGGGACGGTGACGTCAGAGACGTCATGCTGGCTAAGGACTCTGATACAGTGTTAATAAAAACTAAACATGGTCGTAGTGTCTCCATGGACTTTAAGGATTTCACTGAAGATGTTGAAATGTTTGAAGGCGAAGGACCAAATGCTGAAGTTATGAAACAAAGAGAAATTGAAGATTTAGAAGAAAGAAAGAAGAAGAGGAAGCGTGCAGCCGGACTGTCCTCTATGAAGAAAATATTTGAAAACAAGGAGAAATTAGCTGAAGTTCAGGAGTTAGAGGAGGAAAAGCAACGAATCGAAAGAAAGGCAAAAAAAGCTAAATTTGAAGAATTTAAACATGAACATCATGATGTCAAGACATTTAGTTATAATAGTTTTGATGCTCACCATATGCGCTCAAAGTCGAGCATTATCATGTGTTCTAGCGATTGGAGGGATCAGATACATCCAGTCATTGATACGTGGGATTTGGAAACATTTGTAAAAGATGTAATTGAAAAACGAATTGTGCCTAAAGTAACTAAATTGCCTACGCCGGTAAAAATAACTCCGCATCACTGCGACGCGGAAATATATGAAATTAATCGCAACGTAGGGGAAGTATCTATACCTATAGAAAATGTGCCTTGTGTTAACCCTCTGAAACCGATAAAATCACGCCCACCTGAAACTGTTTTAAGTGCCGTCAAAGAAATAACTAAAGAACGTTTAACTGAAACAGCAGACATCATTGAAAAGTTAGTGGAAAGTGATAAAATTGATATGCTTCCTACAATGGAAAATCTCACAGAAGTTGTAAAACATATCAGAAAAGGTAAACGAGAGAAAGTAGCAAAAATATCTGGACTTACTTTAGATATAAACAAGGCCAAGAAATTTATTCCCGGTCAAGTTGTAAATACGCCACAAGGACCTATTTTTGTTCCTGGACAAACAGTAGATACACCAATTGGACCCGTTTTTATTCCTGGACTAAGTGTAAATACTCCTGATGGTCCAGGATTGATACCTGGACACATTGTAACAAACGAGAGCACAAATGAACCATTCTTCCTTGCTGGACAAGTGCTACAGACATCAAATGGCGAGGAGTTCATTTGTGGACAAACAATAAAAAACAAGGATGATACGTACCGCTTTGCTGAAGGGCAAACAGTTCTATCCGAAGAAGGCCTCAAATTTGTACCTGGAAAAATAATAAACACTGGATCTGAAGAAGTTTTTGTACCTGGGCAAACTATTATGACACCGGAGGGAGTACAATTTGTTCCCGGTCAAACAATAACAGAAAATTGTGGGACGACCTTCACCCCTGGACAGAACGCAAAGATTAACAATGAGTGGCAGTTCATTCCCGGCCAAGTGCTGCATCAAGATGATGAGATACATTTTGTGCCGGGGGCTACAATAGCTACACCAAATGGCCTTAAATTTGTTCCAGGACAAACAGTTGCTATTGAAGGTGAAACTTGCTTTGTCCCGGGCATCACAAAAACAACAAATAATAAATTGGAGTTTGTTCCTGGTACTACTGTTGAAACAATCGATGGGCCAAAATTTATTGAAGGACAAATAGTACATACTGATTGTGGAGAAAAATTCTTGCCTGGAAAATCAATTGTTCAAGCAGACGGACATGTTGAATTTTCTGTTGCAAAATCTATAGAGGACATCACGTTTAGTGAAGGTGCTCCAGTAGGTCTACCAATTGATATAAGGACGTGTACTCTTTCTGAAGAATCTTTGTATGTGTTTGGACATATGGTGCAATCGGCGAAAGGCATCGAATTTTATCCAGGACCAAGAGTGCCAAAATTAGAAGGCAAAGTCGTGCCAGGAAGACTGGTAAAGAACGAAGCAAACGAGTCTCGATTTGTTCCAGGAATGATGGTGGAAGGTATATTTGTACCGGGTCAAATAGTGTTTACAGAAAATGGAGAACAATTTGTTCCAGGACAAGTAGTTGACACAGCTGATGGTCCTAAATTTGTACCTGGTCAGGTGGTAAACACGAAATCGGGACCTAAGTTTGTTCCTGGTCAAACAATTCATACTATAGACGGGCCACGTTTTGTACCCGGTCAAATTATTGAAACTAAAGCCGGCCCCACATTCATACCCGGTCAAGTAATATCTACAGAAGATGAAGGTTCGAGGTTTGTTCCTGGTCAAGTAGTTGACACTGAAGAAGGCCCAAGGTTCGTACCCGGCCGAGTCATAGAGACAGACGATCACGGTGTTACATTTGTCCCTGGACAAATTGTGCAAACACCAGAAGGATTAAAGTTTGTTGCCCCTGACTTAACTGAGGGTGAAGAAGGCCTTGAGTTCTCGGTGCAAAGTTTTGTCGTTACACCTGAGGAGCTGAAGCTATTAAAAGTTAAGACTAACCCTAGTGACACTACATCAACTAAAGGAGAATTGACTATTGACACAAATATGTTGCGTCAACTTTCTGAAGCTGGTATGTCTATTGGCAGACAAGTTCCCGCTGAATTGCCAGCAATCAGTGTTGAATTAAATCAAACCAGGAATGCAGAAGCATTGAAAGCATTTGTTACAGATTTTGGATTAAAAGATGATGTTGCAAATCAGTTAATGGACGTGATAACTTCTATAATTGAAATGAGTTCTCATTTGAAATCTGAAATACGTGAAAATCACAAAGAAAATGGATTGCTAAATGAAACTAAAAAAGGAAAACAGAACAAAAAACGAAATGAAATGCAAAAGCACATTGGTTTTACTGACAGCAATGGTCAAACTGCTCATCAAGAGCATGTAAAGAACTCTATCGCTGCTGCCGTGCTAGCTGCTCTTGTTACAGCTGAACAGTTCGAAGAAGTCAATAATAATAATAGTAAAGAAAAATACCAGATGATTTTAAAGTCTATTGATACAATCTTAGGGAAGACTATTGATGAAGATCTGGTATCTGCTATGTTTAATATTCTTCAAAAAGAAGAAGATAAAGAATTACTTTGCGAAGAGATTCTCGAATATTCCTCACAACCTAAGGTGGAATTGATCAAAATTGCCGTTAACAGTGCCTCGCACAAACATTCCTTTACTGAAGAAGATATAATTGAAAAATTTGGTGACTACTTGACTAGTGAAAACGAAGTATTAGGTCCAGCATTCAAAAATATTTCCAAGAATGATACGAGCCTACTTCATCATGTACTGAGCCGCATTTCGGAGTCTATTTCATTTGTCAAAACCGATCGCGAAGTTACAGAAACATTGCAGAAAGCCATTGTATGTGCCGTGCAAGAGGCAAGTAGCAAGGAATTGGAAGAACTTATTCAAGGCAAAAATAAGGAAAACCTCAAACAATTAATTATACAGTCCGTCGGACTTGCTAGAATACTCGGAATGAGAGATGTCGCCGCTAACTTGATGTCAGTCATTAATGACGAAGATAGCATGTCCAAAATAGCCGCCGACCCCACAAGTCTTAACATTTTGAAAAGGCTGACCGTTATGCGGAAATTAGCAGATAAGACGCCAAACTTGTATTCAGCGTTACGTAAACTAGAGACTGATCCAGAACTGGCTCGCACAGATCCTAAACTAAGGGATTTGGTGCGAGAAAGTGCTGCTCTGATGATTGTCCCTGAGGAATCGCCTTTAATGACTTCTGATGATGTTCCACTGAATTTGTTAGACCCGGAAAATAGCCTTGCTATGGAAGACTTTTTGTTCCAAAGAAGAAAACATAAGGGTGCATTATTGATCATGAAAAAAGGTTTGCAAGCGGTTGTTCCTCGTGAAGCTAGTCGATCTGTATTGACCGGTGAAGTCGCATACACGGTTCTTGACGAAACTGGAATACGTCACTTCGAACCCTTACACGTATTTTCAGCTTTAAATCTTAGTCAACCAACAGCCCATCGTTTCTCTATGTACAGTTGTCCCGTTGTTGACGATGATGATGAAGACCTACAATCATTCACCGGATATTGCAATATTAGTAATAATCAGAGGATAACTAGACTCGGTGGTTGGTCACGCAGATATAGCGGCGTTTTATTAGAAAGAGAGAACACTAGAAGTCGAATGAGTAGTTTGGAAACGACGCCAAGTTACAATAGATACTCTTCTCGATCTATGTCTAGTTCTAGATCCAGATCTAGTTGTAGTAGAAGTCCGCCTAAGGTAATTTTGTAGTATTCCTTCAAGACAAAAGGATTTCATTAAGTGAATTATATTAAACCATTTGTTTCCTTTGTTTCAGGTAGAAGATGTTGTAGTAGCAACAGCTGACTACTCAGCTGCTGCAGATGATGAAGTCTCCCTAAAAGCCGGCGATATTGTGGAGGTTCTCGACACCAAGACTGCCCTCGGATCAAAGTAAGTACATATTTATTATTGGCATGAGCTTTGCACAACTGTGCCCTCATTGGCATATTTTGTAAATAAACTACGGACATGCGTGCGATGTGAAACTGATCGTTATCCCGACTCTAATCTCAGTTACCAGAATAATATTTTGTAAAATATTTTCTGCATGCTATTAACATAGAACCAACTTTTAATAACCCTAGGGTATAATGATCAAATAATAACATTTTCTTAATGTGATGATGGATTTATCTTTATAAACCATTTTAATACCTGTAAAATTAATACAATCATTTTTTTTCTTCGATTCCTTTTATTTGCTGTATTGTCTACGTTTCTAATTACACCCCCTGGTCTGTAAACCCTATTATGACCACTTGTTACTATGCTATAAGAAGTTATATTCACTGAAATTGTCACTATATTAATACTCGTAACACGATACACTTAAACTCCAAATTCGCAAACTAACCAAATAAACTGACAGTTCGAAGTGGCAGTATCATATTCGCCAGCGGGAATGTGTTGCGGAAGGAGTATAAATGTCAAGAATGCATTTTAATAGCTACGATGCGTCCAGCATTCCTCCTGTGACTTCGATACTGTACAATTTTAGCCGCGGGTTCGTTGCACTGTCGTTTGCGCAACGCACTATAATATATCTTAATTTACAAGGTTGTTTTTTATCTCAGGTTTATATTCATTTATCTCCATTATAATTTAGATGCCTTGTGTGCTCAGAAATAATTTAAAGGGCAGCTTGTTGCACTACATATTAGGTCACAATAACATGCTCTAATCCCTCCAGAAAACATAAAAGCTCACAGATTTCACTCATAGCGGACAGATTAGGGTATATGTGTCGTAAGAAAGCAATTAGCATATTACTCTCTAGCCCTTTATTAATAATAATTATTTTTCGCTCATTAACTAAAATTACTTTAACAATAATAAATTAACTCATTTTCAATCAATATCTACAGCCTCTAAACTATAACGGAATCATAACCAACAGTCACCACCCATTGCAATAATATTATAATCATCGCCCGATAACGTTATAAACAAATCATTATTGATGCAGGTACAGAGGCCGCGTTTATTGTTACGAGAATCATTTCTTCAAAACAAGAGGTCCATCTTTGGACTATGTGTTTAGCGTACCGACCTACAAAATGTACTATCACTGATATTGAAGACAGAAGATCGGACTCATTTTGCATTGTATATATCTTCGCTTGCAATATAATATCGTCATTTATGTTGTAATTATCATTTTATGTTGTGATCGACATATTATAAGTGTATTGTGATAACTTTTGTATCATTATGCCGATACGGCTTTACACATTCATATATTGTATGTAAACATGTGTGTATCATTTAGAAACGTATCTAATAAAGGTAATAAAGTCTTTCGAGTTTCTTTTCAAAGAAAAATGCCTTACGTAGGTTGATATACAATTTCATTCTGTAAATACTATTCCACCATCACTATAATTTTGTTTACGGGCTTTGCTATTTGTCAATACGCTTAGATAATTTCAGAATTACACACGTCAAACCTTTATTCTAAAATATTGTTGTTGATCGATGTCATTTTATTATACAGCTCACTTGATGGTAAATGGTTGTCCTACTTTAAACTATGTTAATAAGCAAATTTAATGTATATTGTAAAAAATTGCATAGATTATTGCTCTATCTTCTTAGATCTCGGGAATTTTCTATAGATAATCACAATGTCGTAATATTCTTTTATCTAAAGGGAGACCGTTGAGAGCTTATCCTTGGATATTGTCAAATATGAATGATTGTATAAATAAAAGTAAATGAAAATTCTATCTTATAAATCATTTTTACCATTTAACTTTTGATAAATCTTAAAGAAGAAAATAATAATATATGAACGTGCGTTCATATATTATTATTTTTAATTAAGAGTAAGTTATTTAGCACTTGTAGAGTTTAATAAATTTTAACATGTTTTTATATTATTTCTGTCGGTATACAAACAGCTGATATTTATGGATAAATTTCTCGTGACATCTGTATCAGTATCAAATAATCTGGTATTTACCTAGAAATTAGTCTCTGAAGTCTTACTGGGGGATTATAATAGATTTTTAAAATCGAGCTAGATTTCATACAATGGTCATACGGGCCGAGTAAAATGACTGTTCTATGTATACTTTAGTACAGCCATAGAGAGTCCACAGTCAGTGTCCCGTCCCGTGTTAGATTTTAATGTTCAGAACTCTGCGTGTTGGGCCCGAATCTGCAAGTAAACCTACCAAAAGCGATTTTATGTCCGGTGTGCAATTTTTGAAAATAGCTCTTGCTTGAGGCGTTTGTTAATGGCCAAATATTAAGGCGAAAGATGCACAAATCAATCATCTTTCCGTTTTGTTACCTTCTAGTTAACTAATTGCCATTAAAAAACCTTTAACGTTAATTTATTCATAACATCTGTATCTGTAAATTCTAGTAGATACAGGAAACTGATGATTTGAAGAAGTAGTGTATAAAATATTGGAAAAACCCCAGACAAAGCCACAGACTCTGCAATAAGGTGAAGTAGGTGGCAGCTTGGCTGAGCGCCAAACAGACTCGTCCAGGTAACACATTGGCAATGCCACTTACATTTATAGCTATATCAAATAGATGATTTTCTGAAATCTTCACTGTAATGGCTTCTCGAAGCCACCGCTAGTTTAAACGCTACGTTTAAATTAAATTACTTATTTTAACGTCTGATTTTTATATATAGTAAAACACGATATCGTTCTGAATCGGATATGTGTAAGTAAGAAAAAAATGTTTTAGTAGCTAGAAAACTGTTTTTAGACAGAGAGTATATACATAGTTATCTTTAAGTGAACATCGGCATGTTCAGAGAGAGATAGACTGTAATCTCTTATGAATTTATATATATCATCCTTTTTCTCCTTCGCATTCCCCATAGGAGAGTATTGATGTTTAAGAAACTAGCTTCACCCAAGTCTTTCGTTCGATAGAAAAAAGCAGTAATTTCAATGCCAACAGCTTTATGAATACACCATTTTGCCAATCGACGGTAAAACCTAATCAGCTGGAATACAACTTACCGCATCTTTATTCTTTGAATTAGGTAAGCTTCCTCTGGACAAGGTCTCCTCATAATATATGCTTTAGTTAGTGCTATTACCTATTAGTGCTGCTGTAGTTTGATTTACTTTTGAACAGAGTTACAAGGTTTGGTTTTATAATTTGAAAAGTACAAGAATGTAATGGATAAAGAAGATGCACTGATGTGGTTACATAATTTTAAGAATCAATAAGAATACATTTATTTCATCATCATCGTTTCAGCCGAAAAACGTCCACTGCTGGTCTGAAACCTCCGGTATCGGTTTGTGTTGTGTGCTCATTGGGGGGTTTTGCCATAATCGCCACACTTGGTAGACAGGTTGGCGATCGCAGTTAAGTTATAAATGTATTCGAAAGACGCTGCTGCCCATGTTCCGGTTAATCACATAGTCAGTTTTACGACACCCACGGGATGATATGGGGTGGTGATAGTAGCTGGCACCACACGGCATTAAATTATATATATAACTTAATTTATTTACCATATATTAAATACAATTGTTCCCTAAAATTAGTACAAAACAAAATAAAACTGTCATTTTTGGAACAAAACGAGTTAGCTGTGACTTTCACGGTAGGTCGAGCCTATCTCGTGGAAGCCTTAGTGCAATTTTAACAATATATATATTGCATCAATGATCAAATTCAAGAAAAAAAGTAAGTGAAGTAATGCATTGCAAAAATGTAATAAAACTGTGTCTTATGAGTGTCTGAACATCTATTAATTACAATCGGAAATTAGACGCTCTGGTGATAATCCAGGGATTATTGATTATAAATCTACTATTAGCAAGCCTATAATTATACCAAATAGATTTTGAAAATTCTAAAATCATAATAGCAACAGGATATTATGCAGCTTTATTAAGGGCAAACTGTTTAGTAGCTACAGTTCTGAGTTAACCCCATTACAAACTGTGTCGTATTGACGTCATGTCGTTTCTGGGCCAGCCCAAAATAACCGTACACGCCAACTTAGGATGTACCACGACTGTGCCTTAAATGAATGATTTATAATATTTGTTAGACATGTGACAAGCTGGGGTAGAAACGAAATGAACATATACACGTCTACTACCGCCACCACAGGTACAATTTACCCAAAATTGTGGTGGGGTAAATTCACGCTTCTGAACAATGACTACAAACTCGTAAATATTTTTGTTGGACATTTTGATGGTTATGTATTTAATTAGGAAATACACAAAGATTTTCTGGGTGTCTCAATAACAAGAACGAATAATTATGGGGTATTTTATGCCATTTCATCTTGCACCATCGAGACGCACGTTCTAGATTATCAACCCGGTACATAAAAATATCTAAGAAAATTACAGGACGATGACTGTGTATGTTTTTTTTTTTTTTTTTTTAAACATTGCCCCACACTATGATTTCTCCTGTGTTGTGGGTGCGTTTACAGACATGAATTCCACATACAATACACCCAGACCCGGAACAACTATCTGCAGATCATACAAATATTTGTTCCGTGCGGGAATCGAACCCACGACCCGGAGCGCAGCAGTCGACTGTACCAGCCACTGCACCAACCGTGCCGTATATCATACCGTTTCTGGGAAAAAATAAGTAATTTTATGGAACTATAAAGTTAAACTTGTATACTTTACTAATAGAAATATGAGTACATTTCCTATCAAGTTCCAACATCTATAATCTTAAAAGAATATTTACATTATCTGCATAGTATTTTAATGGTCTAGGTACATGTATTTTGCAAATAAGGTTTAAAGAAGGAAGGTTTGGAGGTACTTAGATTAAAGAAAAAGAAAAAATGTTGAGCATCTCAGCCGTATGCTGTGGATTGATCCGGTCAATAGCAGATGCTAACTTCAAATCAAGATGTGTATGTAAAGCGGATAAATGGTCCTCACAGCTCTACAGCTTCAACCATCGATTTTCATTGCTGCATCTAACAGTTTGTCCGTGTCTCCGGATTAAGAATATAGCACCACTCCATCTCCTCCCGTGGATGTCGTAAAAGGCGGCTAAGGAAACTCTAAACCAGAAGGATGGGCAGCAGCGTCCCTTCTGTTCAACAGTAGCCATACTGCGCTCACCAACCCGCGTGCCAAGTGACTCAGTGAGTACTGAAAAATTCCCCTCAAAAGGCCGACACAATTGGGCAAATCTATGGGGGAGGCCTTTATTCAGCAGTGTACGTCATTTGGCTGATATGGTAATGATGATGATGTTGACATATACTTATTTTTGTTTTTATTTGATGAAAGATTTTGACATTTCAATATTTCCAATCAGTCACGACTAAATGGTTCATCATTTCGGCCGAATGAAGTCCACTGCTGGATATAGGCCTCCCCCAAAGATCATCACAACGACCGATATGGGTGTGTTGTGTCCTCATTGGGGGGTCTTGCCATAATCGCCACGCTTGGCAGACGGGTTGGCGATCGCAGTTGAGTTGTTAATGTACTCGAAGGATGCTGCTGCCCATCCTCCGGTTAAATCCCTTAGTCGACTTTTACGACACCCACGGGATGAAATGGGGTGGTGGCATTCTAAGCCGGCACCACACGGGGTGTAAGCCGGCACCACACGGGGTTATGGTTAAGAAATCAATATTGAATGAAGCAACCAATTTTTGTATAATTCTTCTTCTTCTCTTAGATTATGGCTTCTGCGGAGTATCTTCCGCAATTTCGCCAATGTCAAGTATAGGTTCCGTGTTCAGATTATTCAATCTTTACATACTCATAAAATATGTCACAAAAATGAAAAAAATTCTATAAAAATACGTTGGCAACGTCGTACGGTTTTTCAATAATGTTTGTATAATTTAAGGCACCGTGATTATAAAAATAAAAGAATGCGTTTAGAATTGAATATGGCACTTGTCAAACATCACATCTTGGACAAAGATACAACCCAAAGACGTGATTAAAAAATGATTTTAACAGACACGTACGAACTTACGTAGACACTTTCTATCATTAACAAATTTGTATAAAGTCATTAGCACTATGACCTCCAAAGAGATTTTTAAGTATAAATAGCAACAGATCAGTGTCCGTCAAGTCTCGATGCTCGTTCATATTTGAATTTGTCATTACGACCTTAATAATCGAACTCCTACGACTAAAACCACTGGAGCGGTCATCTTCGGCACCATGGGGCTCCAGTTCCTCGTAAGATCACATTAGAGCTGCCCATTGGTGCCACGCCTTTAGGCACATCTCGGAGGGGATTAGTGTGAAGCGGTCATCCCTCCGATGTGGCGGAGGGCAGACGGCTGTAATAGGGCCGCCCCACAGACACTTCTCGGGGAGGATTAAAGGATGTAAAGGATCCCCCCAAGCCTCGCTGTGCGCTATGCTACGCAAACGGTGGCACGTGACCACGTGCGCGCCACCGTCTTCCCGTCGCTTGGTGTGAGCACGCACACTCCCGAGTTTGTGCGCCCGCGACCCCCGAGGTAACACAATGAACACACAATGTAACGAAGGCAGGGGGCTAGATGGTGCACCCTATTGTAAGATAGAGATCAAGAAAAGAATGCAGAATTTGGAAAGTTTTAAAATACATATTAAAATCAATACAACCATTTAGCTTTTTCATTCTTATTTGCAGTGGAATCTCTAAATACTAATGTTATTGACATAAATTATGTATCCCACTTAGGTATGTATTATCATACATAAATATTAATATATAGTCTTTCTCCTGCCAATAATTTTAAACCTCGATAGAGTGCCCACTACCCGATCACATGATGCAACCTGATCTACCGAAACCCTGACAGTGAAATGTCCCACCACTTGTGATGACGTAGATACTGCTTATAGCTACAAACAGTCTTTGAAGCGAGCCAAAACGTCACAGCCTTGCCTGTCACAAGATGGGCATAATTTATAATAAATACTGCCAGTGTTGTGTGACAAAAGGCTGTCGTTAATCAAAATGTTTTATGACTGTCCATGAATGTCCCGAACACACTCGCCATAACACTGCTCTCACTTGAGATTTCAGTTTATTTCACATCACTACTTTTGACGGATGACAACTGATAATATACAGATGTTAACAAATGACATTTGGAAGGGCAATTTGCTGCTGCTCTGGAGTCATGGGCAGTTTGCACAAAGTAGTTATTTATAAAGTTTTGTAATGCTTTTATTATGCATAGGTATAAAAAATGGCCTTCCTGCCGGTCTTCGGAGCCTGGCTTAGAAGGAGCGAGCGCGTCACCTTCCGCCTGACGCAGGTATTCTCCGGGCATGGTTGTTTCGGTGCGTACCTGCACAGAATAGGACACGAGGTTACGGCACAGTGCCACCATTGTGGAAGCGACCAGGATACCGCACAGCACGCGCTCGAGGAGTGCCCTGTATAGGCAAGTGGCGGATTCTGGTCATTCGGATCGGGAAATATCTCTCTCTGTCTGGCAGTACTATCCGCTATGTTGACAGGGCATGAAAATTGGAGTGCAGTGGTCTCCTTCTGTGAGAGCGTCACGCCAAAGAAGGAGACTGTAGAGTGGGAGCGGGAGGGGGCCGATCCCGCATGGAGAAGGATGAGACGGCGCCGGGGTATCAACCGCACCAGCGCCCAGGTCCAACACACCTGAGCCCCCTGCCGTCGCTATATGGCCTTGGGGGTCGCGGGTGCGCAGACTGGGGGGTCTGCATGCTCATACCAAGTGACCCCCGGGATGACGTTGGCTCACACGTGGTCACACGCCACAGTGTGCGCAGCACAGCGCACAGCGAGGCTTGGGGGGATCCTGTACAATCCTCCCCGAGAAGTGCCTGGGAGCAACCATTTTACAATCGCCATCCCTATGATAGTGGGGGTGACCGTTTTACAGTCATCCCCTCTTAGATGTGGCTAAAGGCGTGGCACCAATGGGCGGCTCTAGTATGATCTTACGAGGACCTGGAGCCCCCTTCGGTGCCAAAGATGACCTCTCCAGTGGTTTTATCCGATAGAAGTCTGGTTTGCCATATGCCCCTTCGCTCTTCTCCGGGGCGGAGGAAGTTCATGATGAAGTTCCACTGTAGTCAAATAAAAATAAAAAACGATGGTAAAAAAAATAACCTAAACAACGTTTTTTTTTACGTAAACAGTGATTAGGGATATTCGGTAAGTAAGATGGACTGCATGGGTAGATAGAGTATACAATTGTAGTCTTTGGGTAGATTCGGACTGGCAGCATCTTATTCTCGCTGATATAATATCACACTTCCATGACCCGTTTGACAAGTTTCAATGATGAATGCACTAGTCTTTGACACAACAAGAGTCGTAAAATCTTCAACTTCTCAAGAACGTAAAATGAAATAAAAATAGCCTAATATTAATATTACAAAAAAATATCAATGGTCGGGTAGAGTCAATAATTGAACAGTAATTAGCACTTGCAATTAGCTAAAATTTTACCTCTAAGAAAAAATAAATGGAAGATATATTTTTTTTAGAATTTGTTTTATTTGACTAATACCTTCAATAAATCTATTTATTTTGAATGATTCCACATTTGAGTAAAAGTTATTTACAATCTGAAATAAATAAATTACTCATACAACTAAATAGGTACAAAGAATTTACTTGAAACTCATTTGGCATGTACATCGATTTTTCCTCAACAATAAATTTCTTGAAAGATTTTTCCTTCTTAATTTGACGAGCATGAATCAGCTGATATAATACAGATGGTAAGGAGTAATTCTGAGTAGAATTTACTCATGTTTTCTAGTCATCATCTTGGGAGACATAATTATTGGTACACAAACAGATGGCATGAAAGGAGGAAAAATGATTACAGAATTAGTCACACATAAGTTTAATTTGTATAAACACGTTACCGTACAGACAGGAATGGCTGACAATCATATTGATTATAAGGAGACGTTGAATCAGATCCGTTACCTTACTAAGTTGTCGCAGTTCCGTGAAACATCAACATCAAAAATTAAAACAGGTATATACATAATATAAAGCTACATACGTAAAGTGATAATCAAATTGCAACATTTACATTTTCAATGATAAATTCCGTAGCGCAGACGACCGTTTACCATCAAATGCAACCACATCTATACCAGACCATACTCTATTCTTCACCAAAAGACACTTAGACAAAATATTCTTTCAATAATTATAATATGAATTCACCCTTACAAATACATAGTAACTCTTCATCTCTCTTTGCAAAAAAAGTGACACTACGAAATCCATTTTTTTTTATATATACATGTAAGCCCCTCTGCGTGTAAACTAACCACCATTTCATCCAATAACATGATCCCTACCCGTTCAGGAAGTCTCATCTTGACCCTGAGCTTGAGGACATCAAGGCAGAACTGTTGGACGCCTCCGCTGCGAAGCATAAGATAGCTGTACGACCCAAGAAGAACCATCCTCGAAGGAAGACTGTGAGCACCAAGACTGATGAAGCAGGGAGGTAAGATTTAGACAAACGTCATCAGCAACCACTTTTTCTTTTGGTTGTTGAATTTTGACATGTTTTCTGATTATATCAAAATTGATGAAGTGGAGATATGAGATGTAGCCTCACGGCCGAAATAAAAAATCAATCTAATCCTAACTCTTTAGATTTTGACCTTGATCTGCTTTTGTGTTAAAATGACACTTAACACAAAAACAAAAGACTCCTAATTCTAATCAAAAGATTTTGAATGTGATTGATTAGTAATTTCGGCCGTAAGTTGCAGTAGTTAAGTTCTCTAAGCTCTCGTTAAATAACGCACGATGATTTTCTGCCCAATGCACAATACAACCTTATACACGAGTTCATGGGTCGTGTTTATTTAAATGAACATCGTGCATTTATGTTATCTTCCATTTTAAATATTGAGCGATGATTTATTTTAAATGTCTGGGCCGGAAGGCTGTATATTACTTTGTTCAATACATCGTAGGGCCTTACAGGTCTAACTCGGCTGCAGCATTTCAGCAAGTCATCTCAGTAAACTTGATTTAAATGCTAGTGCCCTCGTGTTTAACTAAATACCATTTTACTGTAGTGCTAAGAAACATTGTCACATACCGAGGCCGTCTTAAACACAGAGGTAGGGGTACAGGGACGGGATCGGGAGAGGGCCGATCCCGCTCGGAGGAGGAGGACACGGGGCCGGGGTAACAACCGCCGCGGCGCCCGTGTCCAACACGCCTGAGCCCCCTGTTGTCTTTATAGGGGGCCTTGGGGGTCGCGAGCGCGCTTATTGGGAAATCTGCGTGCTCATACCGAGCGACCCCCGGGACGACAGCGGTGCCCATGTGGTCACGTACCGCTGTGTGCGCAGCACAGCGCATAGTGAGGCCTCGAGGGAACCTTTTACAATTCCCTCGAGAGATGCCTGGGGGGTGGCCTCTTTACAGTCGCCTTCCCTCCACTAGAGGGGATGACCACTTTACAGTCATCCCATCCGAGATGTGCCTAAAGGCGTAGCGCCAATGGGTGGCTCTAGATGGAGATCTTTCGAGTTCCTGGAGCCTCCCTTCGGTGCCGACGATGATCACTCCGGTGGTTTTAGCCGGTAGGAGTCCGGCATGCCCCTTCGCCCTTTCCCGGGGCGAAGGAAGTACATGAGGTATTTCCACCGAACCGATACTTTTCCAGCGCTTCGTCGCAACTCGTCTTTCTTCTTTACCTATAAATTACAGGAAAACTTTTAAGCAGTCTATGGCCTTAGGAATTTATGGAAGAATATGTCTTTCAACTACGATGTTAATTTTGTTTCTGGGATAAGTTACTGGTACAAGACCGAATTCAACTATAGACAATTCATTTTAGTGAGAACAAACGAATTTGGGTCAGATTTAAAAAAATGGTGGATATTACTTACTAAAAACTCTGCTGGGTGCTTACACCTTTATTAATGGACTGTGAGAACTGCTAGATCATGACTTTTGCGATCCATCAAGGAGCGGTGTCGTATTTGGGCTCCATCCTTCCAAAGGCGACCTGGGACTCTAGCGTCGTGTAATGCGGGCGGTAATTTCCCCGATCTTTCCCCTGATAGCTCCTGTTAGAGAGCAACAGATGGGCGCATTGCCACCTACGCTGACCCATCTGCCTGCGACGGATCGGGTCAGCAAGGGTGTTCTTCCTGCTCTGCCACCTCCCATTTCCCCTCAATGTCGATCACGGCTTTAAACAAGTCTAAAAGTGTCAGGGGCAGATATTCTCCTAGCCTAAACTTTATTTTATTGAATCCGTGGCAATACCTCATGTACTTCCGCCATCCCGGGAAAGAGTGGAGGGGTATGCCTGACTCCTACCAGCTAAAAACACCAGAGTGGTCATCTTCGGCACCATAGGGAGTCTCCAGTCGAATAATCTTCATCTAGAGCCACCCATTGGTGACACGCCTTTAGGCACATCTCGGAGGGGATGACTGTAAAGCATTCACCCCCCCAAGTGGAGGAAAGGCGACTGTAAAGAGGCAACCCACCGGGCACTTGGCAGACACGGGGGGATTGTAAAGGATTCCCTCGTAACCTCGCTGCTGTGCTGCCCACATGGCGACATGTGACCATATGCACACCGCCATCATCCCGGGGGTCGCTCGGTATGAGCATGCAGCTTCCCAATAAGCGCACTCGTGACCCCCAAAGCCCCTCGCCATTTAAATACTACAGGGGGCTCAGGCGTGTTGGACACGGGCGCCGTGGCGATTGCTGCTATGCTCCAAGCCTAACCTACCACAATACGAAACTCCTGAGGGTGACGTCAAGAAAAATGAAGTAACAGAAAATAAACGTGTCATATAACCGTATGCCGTGTGGTGCCGGCTCAGAATGCCACCACCCGATCTCCTCTCATGGGTGTTGTAAAAGTCAACTAAGGGATTAGCCGGAGGATGGGCAGCAGCGTCCTTCGAGTACATTAACAACTCAACTGCGATCGCCAACCCGCCTGCCAAGCGTGGCGATTATGGCAAAACCCCCCAATGAGCCCACAACACATCCATATCGGTGGTTATGGTGATCTTTGGGGGAAGCCTGTGGCCAGCAGTGAACTTCATTCGGCCGAAATGATAACCGTATTAACGTTAGGAGTTTTTGAATATATAATTCTGTACATAATTCAGTCCAGCTATTACATAACAATGTTATGTTAGTGTGGCGGTTAAAAGCTACGCGACCTAATTACGCGCTGCAAACACACGATTTGCGCAAAGTCGCTTAGCGGGGCAAGTGCTTTTTTATTGTGATGAACAAAATCATTACCTTGTTTACTTCACTAATTATTAAAAGCATATAGCATGGGCAGCGTTCGGGAAACTTTACAACGTCTTTTCTTTAACAATACCACAATGCCTCAAGACGAAAGTCTTTAACCAGTGTGTGTTACCAGTGATGACATATGGAGAGACGTGGTCACTCACAATAGGCCTCGTGAGGAAGCTCAAGGTCACTCAGTGAGCTATGGAGAGAGCTATGCTTGGTATTTCTCCACGAGATCGAATCAGAAATGAGGAGATCCGTAGAAGAACTAAAGTTGTCGACATAGCAGGATTAGTAAACTGAAGTGGCAATGGGCAGGGCATATTGCTCGTAGAACTGATGGCCGTTGGGGCACCAAGGTTCTCGAATAGAGACCGCGCGCCGGAAAACGCAGCGTGGGACGACCTCCAACGAGGTGGACAGACGACCTGGTGAAGGTCGCTGGGAGTCGTTGCATGAGAGCGGCATGTGACCGCTCGTTGTGGAAATCTAAGGCGGAGGCCTTTGTTTAGCAGTGGACATCCTGTGGCTGATATGATGATATAGCATCACTCCATCTCCTCCCGTAAATGTCGAAAAAGGCAACTAAGGGGCTCCAGTCAGAGGGATAGGCGGTAGCGTCCCTTCTGTGGAGCAGTATTCATATTGCACTCACCAATCCGCCTTCCAAGCGTGGTGGGTTCTGGCTAATTCACTCCAAAATTAAGACAGCATTATTTAAATCTATGGAGGATGCCTTTGTTCAGACGATGATAATGAACATAAGTTCCATTCTAACTTTAGAAGACCAAGAATGATATCAATGAGTAATTTATCGTTACATGTAATAGTTTAACATGCCCAAAGCTAGACATTGTCATAATCACCACGCTTATAATAGATTGTAGGTGACCATTAAATGATGTTGGAAGATATATATACAGTCACTTTATTGTTAGTATCAACATGTAAGTACACACGGCAACACATCAAGCTATACTAAACCAGTTTACGCTGATTTTTCATCATAACGAAAGTCATCAATGCAATGAGAGATCAGCTTATACTGGTTTTTTCATCAAGCTTGATGTGTAGCCGGGTGTACCTTGGATATGAAATAAAATTAAAATTATAAATGAAACATCGTTAAATAGGAATGAGGAGAAGAGGATTAATGTATAGCTTTTTTCTTTTTAGGGTTCCCAACGTCCGAAGTAAAAAACGGCGGAACCCTTATAGGATCACTCGTGTGTCTGGCTGTCTGTCCGTCTGTTACAGCCACTTTGATCCGAATCTACTGGACAGATTAAGTTGAAATTTGGTACACAGTTGGATTTCTGCGATCCAAATACGGACGTGTAATGTAAATAAGTTATTTTTTAATATGGCGGTCACTTTGGGGGTTAAAACCAAAGTAAAGTTTTGCAATCTGTGTCGTGTAATATATTAGATGGAAAGGCTTGTTGTGAGGGTTTCAAATATATTAATTTTAAAATCAATAGTTTTATAGTTATTTAAGAAAATAAATTTCACATTCTCCCCCATTATCTCCGAAACTACTAAGCCAATAATTTTGAAAACAATATATATCATAGTTCTTTACTTATAAATTTCAGAAGAACCTATAAGAAGTCTATGGTTTTAAAAAAACATCAACATCAACAAATAAATCTTTCAATATTTTGCGTACAAACTTACACTTGCAGTTGGAATGTATGGGAGAACATGATTTTCAACTACATTGTTAAGTTTGTTCTTTGGATAAATTATTTGTTCCGTGCGGGGATCGAACCTGTGACACGAGCCAATAGCTTAGCCACTGCGCCAACGGTGCCATCAAATTAGGTTAAAAAAACATATAAACATACATCTCCGCTCTTGTTAATATAGGTAGCGACTGTTCGCTATTGACAACCTATTAATGGTGCCCTCGCAACTGTTGACATAAAAATATTATTACACGAGTAACTACTCCAATATGTCGGTCAAGATCCGACGATGGCCGACCATTCCCGATGCAGTTTTTAATAGGCTGTCCCCAATCTAATACTTGGAGACATCATTTTCAGATGTTCTTTGATCTCATTTATTTGATAGCTTACAAGTATTTTGTGTATCGAACATTAATGTACGTCGCCTGAATGCTTTTTTAGTATACCTACGATTATTCTCTTTGCCTAGAAAGCTAGTGGTATCTAGCCAGCCTTCATATGCGGAGTGATATTTTCATTACATTGCCCCTTGTCCCAACGTAACTTAGTAAGCTTTATAGATAATTTATGTCAAAGTCCCAATGAGTGCACACTTTCAAACTAGCGCTGTAAGCTTCTTTAAACACAAAACATGATAATTGACTTTGAGTACTGTAAAAAATATTGAAAATCATTTTTTTCATTAAAACATAAATGAAAATGGCATAACATTTAAAGATTTCTAATCGTAAGCTTCACATGAAAGATAAAAACGAAAAAAGAATGACGGTAATATATATCTACCACAGTACGCCATTTATTTATTCTTTAAGCACTTACATTATCCTCGTGAAGCCCTGGAGGTTCACGGACTCGCTTCTTTAAGCACACGGTTGCAAGTTCTAAGCCTGGCATGCAATATGTCTTTCTCAATGACATATTTTCTGTACTTTCTTACTTAGACGGTGGTAGTGTTCACCACTAACTTTAACGGAGAAGAAATACTTTAATTACTAATCCTGGATCTATCTATCATCATCATCATCATATCAACCAAAGGTCTTCCACAGCTGAACATAGGCTTCCCCCATAAGGATTTCACAATTGTGTACTCATTTTGGGGGGGTTTACCAGTACTCACCACGCTTGGCCGGTGGGTTGGTGAGCGCAGTATGATGCTGTTCCACAAAAAGGACGCTGCTGCCCATCCCTTTGATTTAGAGTCCCTTAGTCGCTTTACGACATCCACGGGAGGAGATGGAGTGGTGCTATATTCTTACTCCGGATACCACACGGACTGGACCTAGATCTATAATGGTCTGAAATCGTAAGAACACTGCGAGCAAGCGCGATGCATAATACTCGTTCCTTCTCGGTATAAGAAGATGTAGTGGGACAGTTACAGGCTGATATAACCTGCAGAAATATGGCATCATCATCATCATCATCATAATTATCAGGCAAAGGAAGCACTGGTGAACAAAGGCCTCCCACAAAAATTTCCAGAACGACCGACTACACGCCACCCGCAACCAACGACTTCCAGCGACCTTCACTAAGTCGTCTGTCCATCTCTTTGAAAGCCATCTCACGCTGCGTTTTTCGGTGCATGGTCTTTCTGTCTCCAGTCATCAGTTCTACGAGCAATGTGCCTCGCGCCTTTGGCACTGTGTTATGTCGGTAACTTAAGTTCTTCTACGGATCTCCTCATTTCTGATTCGATCTCATAGAGAACTACCAGGACAAGGACGCTCACCATAGCTTGCTGAAAGGCTTTGAGCTTTTTATGTAGCTCATATGAACGAAACACGTACAGAGGCGGATCTAATACCTTAGGTTTTTATCAAGTCTGCGTGCTCACACCGAGCGACCCCCAGGACGACGGTGGCGCGCACGCGGTCACGTGGCACCGTGTGTGCTTCGGATCCTTTACAATCCTCCCCGAGAAGGGGGGCGGCCTTTTTACAGCCGCCTGCCCTCCACTAGAGGGGGTTACCGCTTAACAGTCATCTCCTCCGTGATGTGCCAAAAGGCGTGGCATCAATGGGCGGCTCTAGTGTGATCTTACGAGGACCTGGAGCCCCCCTTCGGTGCCGAAGATGACCGCTCCAGTGGTTTTAGCCGGTAAGAGGCTGGCATACCCCTTCGCCCTTCCCCGGAGTGAAGGTAGTTCCATGTAGAATTTCCACTGGACACCAACAAAAAATAAAAAGGTATTTTATCAATCTACATTATCGATTATAGATGCCCGAATTATTTTGACAGAAGTACACCGTAACATTAAACAGTTATGTTCCAAGAAGCAGTAAGTACCGATGCGTACTGTTTTCGTTTATTCTAATTTTATATTTAACGGAAGCCGTCTGCTGAAATACGGGCCGTGATTGAAAATCGGCGGTATAGCGGTCGGGTCGAAATTACTTACTTATATTATGTTATACTATTTTAGGAGTTCCATACGTCCCGGTACACCGAAACATGCCCCAATTTTAAGCGTTCCCGTGTCCCTTTCAGTAACTCAGTTGTCCCGGTTTATGAATTATAGTTTGAGTAGGTAGGTACGCAATTAGGCATGCACGATTCGTCCGCGGTCGAGAACATGAGCGAGATCTGCGAATTATAAGATGATATGCATATAAAAAGTGTAAAAAAGATGCTTAAAAAATCCAATGACCGAAAAAAATGAATGAGCCAATGATATTTTACAAATAGATAGACGATAAGTAGAGAATTGATAGACGGCGTAAATTTTACTACAGCTAACTACTACCAGTACATATCACACAGGTCTTAAACAGTGCGCAAAGGAAGTGAGAGAAAATGAAAGCCACCGTACGGGATACCGGCTGTTAGAAAGAGATGAGTATACATCGTTAGTTACGTGGCATTAGCAGCTGCATGGCGCATGCTCGTTAGCCTGAACCTGCCAGCCATATTAGGTTAGGCTAGAAGCCAGCCCAAGTTAAGTAAATACAATATGATGATGATAATGGAATATTTGATTCCTATTTGATTGAGTACAATAGTACTTATTACGTCATGCAGAAATTTCTGGTTTCCGATTGGAGAGTTTAATAGTAAATGTAAACAACATTTTGTAAGCGAAGATTTGAATCTATTAATTTTTTTTACTAAAGTCAAATAGAACTACAAAGTAATGTAAAATAATTAATTTTATACTTAGTAATAATTATTTAATCCTGAAAAATTGTGAATTTTATTTCAAGTGAATTGTATATTCCCTTAAAATAGGTGAACGAGTTTGGAACGGCCCAATCGCAGCGCCGAACCGGATAAACGCATTACATTTCGATTGTAAAAAGAAACTCGTCCCTGTACAGGTCACCGGCTCCATCAGGAACCGAAATGTGTATAGTGAAGACAGTTTTATCATCATATCAAAAGCAAAGGACGTGCTCTGCTGGACAAAAGCCTCCCCGTAGATTACCATATTTGTGTCGTCATTTTGGGGGGAAATTACCATTACTCGTCACGCTTGGCAGGCGAGGTGGTGAGCGCAAAATGGCTGCTGTTCCACAGAAGGGACGGTGCTGCCCATTAATTTAGAGTCCCGTAGCCTTTTACAACATATATGCAAGACCGTTTAAATTGGTTTAAGACTCGGGTTCAAATTGCTTCTGTAAAGTCTGAAATGTTATCGGACCCAGACCATCTTTGTATAATCCGGACATTGTGCAAGTGTTAGAAGTTAGCTGATGACGACACAGTTGTGGAAATCTATGGGGGAGGCCTTTGTTCAGCAGTGGACGTATAAATGGCGGATATGATCAGTACAAGAAATAGGTGGTGTATTCGTTGATCAATATTTGAATATTCTTGTTTTTGATCATGAATAAGTTGAAAGAAATTATTTTACAAACTACTTGTGTTAGCATGTGATGATGGCATCTTTACAGTCGCCTCCCCTCCGAGAAGTGCCTAAAGGCGTCGGACCAACGGGTGGCTCTAGATGGAGATTTTTCGCGTTCTTGGAGCCCTCTACGGTTCCCAAGATTCCACCACTCCGTTGGTTTTAGCCGGTAATAGTCCCACTACCCATCGCCGGGGTGAAAGAAGTACAAGATGAATTTCAACCGACCCAAAAAATATGGTGTCAATAACCCCTAATTGGTACCACTAGGAGCTCCATTTACCCAAAAAACGTACATAAAGAAAGTATTAATGGCGCTTATAAACTTAATGTAACAAATATATCAGGCCCATAAATCCCCAAACAAATTTACGAAACATGAAATGCATTTTTATATTGCATAAATAATCTCATTATTCCAATGCTTCAATATCAGGTCAACGGCCTCAGTACTTGAGAAAAAAAACTCTCAACTACATAATTATTTCGCGGATACGTGAGCTGCAACCAGTTTCAGGCGACCTGCCAACTTCTATGAAATCTTCCCTGACACTTCATTGTTATAAAACATCAAAGGCGAAAAGACAGATCATCCCAAAGTGGTTTTAAAAATTGGCCTGGTCACCGCTCTTAAAATAATCTCCGGTACATTATTAGCGTTATTAACATGGCTTGCACACCCACTCGTGGGACGAAATGTTCTGTAATATACAGTTTCACTATTTTCTAATTGTCTGCCCCAGTTACCGTTCACCTATACGGCTAATTCCGGAACGCTGGAGAAGGCCTAATTTCATTTTTGGACGCTTCAACATCTTGAATGTCTTGTTTATAATTGGCTGTTCCATCGCGTGTTGTCTCGCCCTATTTCTTATGTTTATGCCTCACTGTTAAATGCAGTCGTGATTTCCTGATGTTATGACTTTCTATTCCGATGTTTGTTTTTTCGTTTTTAATCGTTGCTACATAGTTTGTTATTGTGAGAAATTTTGATTATAAAATATTTTCTTCATCTTTCTTTGTAGATGTATTTCTTAATTTTAATTACGTTGGAAGATTGTTATATTTTACTGTCATGGTTGTCTTCTTCTTCTCTTAGATTATGGCTTCTGTGGAGTATCTTCCACAATTTCGCCAATGTCAAGTATAAGACAACGTCGTACGGTGTTTAAATGAATTAATCATTAGGGTTATTCAACCAGATCAGTTTTGGTTTATTATACAAGGGCTATTTATTTTGGTTTCTATAAAGAATATCTACATTTTGTTTTATCCAACCTTGACATTGGCAGAATCATCGGCAAACCCATGGAGCCATAAACTAAAATTGGAATTGGATAGGTACATATTCAATAAAACATTTCACAAAAATGAAAAAACTTCTAAAACATATGTCGGCAACGTCGTACGGTTCAATTGTTTTTTTCGTCATGATTGTCAGTAATGGATCTAGTGAACTTAATATTAATAGATATTTTTTCTGACGTCATAACTGTTACTGTCGCCGTTATTTCAAAGCGTTGTATTTATGGTTTTATTTATTTATGATTACATTCACTCTCTTTATATCTGACCAAAGCTCAATTTCTTTATACAACCTTTTTTTTTATTGATGTGTAGTGGAAATTCTACATGGGACTTCCTTCGCCCCGGGGAAGGTCGAAGGGGTATGCCGGCTAAAACTACTGGAGCGGTCATGTTAGGCACCGAAGAAAAGCTCCAGGTCCTCGTAAGATCACACTAGAGCCCCCCCCAGGCACTTCTCGGGGAGGATTGTAAAGGATCCCCCCAAGCCTCGCTTTGCGCTGTGCACGTGACCACGTGCGCGCCACCGTCTTCCCGGGGGTTCCTTTACACAACCTGGTGTCGATGTGAGCAAGTTTCTCTGGTGGTAAAATTCACGCCTGCCCATAAAATTGTAATGCTACATAGTACTTGTCCTGCGTGGCACCACACTGCGTTGATAATGCCTCGAGATATTAGTTTAAATAACGCTCTTATGCGCAATAATTTACTCACAGTGCCATTCAAACTGTAACACAGTAATATACAAAATTAAAACACCTCTGCTTAGCGGCAGAATATCTGCGAATACGGTGGAACCTACCTACCACTAGTGAATAAACCACACATTAAACACTAGAGCTGAAAGGATTGTGAAATAGTATAGCTTTAGTTAACAAAGCCACCTGTCTTCTGTTAGCACGGTGGATACTAAATCGCACATAAAGTTTTATGCGATTTCAACAGAGCGCGTTAATATAATGGCACCGTTATCGTTTATAGTTTTGTTAGACTCGGATCTGGTGCCGGTGGCGTGCAGTTTAACTCGAGTTCCTAAGATTGATGATGCTCTATGGATAGTAACTTTTCGGCATTTGTTGAAACTGGTTCAAAGAACTTTTTTGGCTCTTTTACCATAAAATAAAGATGGTGTACAGCATACATCACCCCATGTTCTTCTATCATAGATATCAAAAGTGGATATTCTAATACTAATTGTTACGTTATAACAAACGATTTATCGATTACCTTAATCGAGATGTCTGCAGCCAAATATCATTGGTTTTAAAGACAAGGTCGAGTTAGGATTGTGTTATAAAAACACAAAAATGTTCTTGACTAGTGTTGTTTTTACTGATGTTTTATGCTTCGAATAACGTTTCAGGTGCAATAAAATAGAGATAATAAAACTAATAAACAGAGTAAGCGCTTAGTTTTAAGAAATAGAGCAAGAGGCCAACCTCCTACGAGTCTCAATTTCTAACCAATTAAGTTTAGAGTGCAATCTTAAATCACCAGAACTTTTAATTAGAGTTGTGCTGCGCTGTGTAATTTTTTATACTACCCGTGTGACGAGACGTGCAAGTTATTCCCATGGTAGTAAGCGTCATGCCTGCACACAACAATTGGAATGATGATTTTGAGACAGCACCGGGTCTATTCGCGCACAGATTAATACCAAAGTAACATTTTGACTAACCCTCGACGTTTCGATCTAGTTGCATTGACCGTGGTCACGAGTAGAACCTTTTTTTATTGATGTCCAGTGGAAATTCTACATGGAACTTCCTTCACCCGGGGGAAGGGCGAAGGGGTATGCCGGACTCCTACTGGCTAAAACCACTGGAGCGGTCATATTCGGCACCGAAGGGGGGCTCCAGGTCCTTGTAAGATCACACTAGAGCCGCCCATTGGTGCCACGCCTTTAGGCACATCTCGGAAGGGATGACTGTAAAGCGGTCACCCCACGAGTAGAGCCTACTCGTGACCCATAAATATTATTTTGATATTAATCTGTGCGCGAATAGACCCGATACTATCTCAAAATCATGTATTCAATTCGCTAAATCTTAAAAATTACAATGTAATAGTATAATACCCAGAATTAGCCATACGTGGCGCCTTTTGAGTGATTCCTAAGTCTGGCAACGGCCTGTCATTTGATGATACTCAACTAATAAATTTTGTTAAATTACGTGTAATCACGTAATATACTCATGCCCACACATCAGCCCGTAAACGTCCACTGCTGAACATGGGCCTCCCAATGGTCATTATAATAATGCCAGTTACTACCATAATCATGGTGGTGCGTAGCACAGCGCACAGCGAGGTTCGGGGGGATCCTTTACAATTCTCCCCGAGAAGTGGCTGGGCAACGAACTTATTGCCAGAGTCTGTGTGTTCCAACAAACGTGGTAGGTATATTTACAGGTATGATACCTGTAAATATACCGGTACCGAAATGTTTCTGTTGATTTATATAAATGTAGACTTTATACTTCGGTATCGTTGTTAAAAGGATATGACGATTACCGCTTGATAAAACTACTGATATTTTTCGGTTATTCCGTCCCTGCTCCCGAGGGCCAGCCATATTGTGAAGGCAGGGGACACCAAAAACTACTTAGAGTTACCAAACCCAGCCAATAAATGAGCATATCATCATTTCGGCCGAATGAAGTCCACTGCTGGCCTCCCTCAAAGATCAAAGATCACCACAACGACCGATATCGGTATGTTGTGTGCTCATTGAAGGGTTTTACCATAATCGCCATGCTTGGCGGGCGGGTTGGTGATCGCAGTTGAGTTGTTAATGTATTCGAAGGACGCTGCTGCCCATTCTCCGGGTAATCCCTTAATCGCCTTTTACGACACCCACGGAATGAGATGGGTTGGTGCTAACCGTAGCTTCTAACCGTTCCACATATAAAAAATGATTTCGATCAACGTAACCTAGAATCTGACATACTAACTAGCACACGCCTTCCGTCTCCGTTTATTATAAATGATCGTTCACAAAGATTTATAGCTTGCTTCTTTGATGACCATTACGTGGGATCAATGTTTAGAGGATATTTTTTTAACCCTGCGCCATGAACTCGAATTGGAGGCGAATGTGGGACGAAAAAGAATGTGCTATTTGTATAGGCAGAATGGTGTTGGTTAAACAAAGCTAATTGTGTGCGCTTGTTTAGATATTATGATTTAGAATTTTCGGTACTTTTCAGGAAATCCGTTTAACTTGTGCGTTGCGAAGGTGGGAACCCTTCGATGCCGAAATGACCGCTCCGGTGGTTTTATATTTAGATTACATATATCTATATATATCTTTCTCTAAGGTATTAGCTAGCAGGAGTCCGCCATGCCCCTCCGCCCTTCCCCGGGGCACAGGAAGTACTCGATGTAGGTATATCCACCGCGTGAATAAAAACAAAACACAAAATGTCATCATCATTATCAAAATCTTTATTTTAAACCCTCGCGTGTTAATTGCCGCCAGCCGTGTAGACACAATAGGTTTTTAATTGTGTCTCGTTTTACGACACGCAATGAGATAATTGAAAAAGCAAACCTAAATAACTATGTATACTGGATGGGCTCCAGTCTCTCATCAGATGTGGCTGAGTAGAAACGACTCCCATCTGATTTCTTACTGCCGACAACTGGGGCATACGGAATCATTTTGACGGCACGGTTGGTGCAGTGGCTGATACAGTCGGCTGCTGCGCACCGAGTCCAGGGTTCGATTTCCGCACGGAACAAATATTTGTACGATCTGCAGGTAGTTGTTCCGGGTCTGGGTGTATTGTGTGTGGAATTTGTGTTTGTAAACGCAGCCACGACACAGAGAAATCCTAGTGTAGGCCAACGTTTTAAAAAAGAAAAAAAGATTTATATTCAGCTCCTTTATTGATTGCGGTACATGATTATGGACAATGGGTCGTCGTTTCGGCCGAATGAAGTCAACTGCTGGACACAGGCCTCCCCCAAAAATCACCACAACGACCGATATGGGTGTGTTGTGGGCTCATTGGGGGTTTTTGCCATAATCGCCACGCTTGGCAGACGGGTTGGCGATCGCAGTTGAGTTGTTAATTTACTCGTAAGACGCTGCTGCCCATCCTCCGGCTAATCTCTTAGTCGACTTTTACGACACCCACGAGAGGAGATGGGGTGGTGGTATTCTGAGCCGGCACCACACGGCACCACAATGAGTGCCATGCAAAATACACTTGTCTCGAGATGACGAGTGCAGTATGGAGCCACGCAGGTATCGTCATGGGTAATATTACAATTGTTAGGGTAGGCGTGATGCTTGCCACCAGGCGAATGACAGGCCCGTGTCGTCTCGGTACTGTAAAAAAAACTTTTACAATAAACAGACATGATTTTTAGGTTACGCAAATATTCGAATTAACAGCTCGTCATTCTCTTAATGTATGTATAGTACAAGCTGGAAAAATATTGTTTTGCTTAGTCTGTATCTGAAGGTGTTAACTGCTGTATTTTAGAAGTCAAAACACTAAACTTTCCACTCGTTCAATTTTATTTTTTACACAACGTTCCAGAAATGGGTCAGAGTATTTTGATTGGCGTAAATGTCACGAGCGGATGGGCACTTCGGTTTCACAAAATAAAGGCATGTTTTGCAGACGTCATGGACTTGTCATAAAAACAAGCAGAGGAGACGTTGGCCTGTCCACGGAAAGTAACAGACAGTTTGGACATTTCCGCATTGTAGCTAATTTGCAAGTGCATATATGAATTACGAGCGGGTAATTTTCAAAGTGAAAAGTTTGGAACAGTCTAGAATCTTGATCGTCAGAAATACGTTAAAAATGTTACATTCATCTTAAAATTTATCCTCACCTAACTGTGCCAACGTCTTAGAATTCCTAGAAGTAAAAAGCGAATGATGATCAGTAAATTGTTAAAGTTAAAATATCATATCATGAGCTTACCCACGGGGAAACGGCAGGGGGCAGTTTCCCCTTGACCTGGCCAGCCATCTTCATGTTAAGTTATTTCAGTACACGTTTGACCCCCCCAACCCCAGGACAAAAGCTGAGTAGGTTCCCTACGTTTGCCCTCCTAGCCCTCCCCTTCGTATTATATTACCTGATCTACTATTTTTAATATCTGATTCTCAATCATTAAGTTTGCCGTGTGGTGCCGGCTACGAATAGCACCAACCCATCTCATCTCGTGGGAGTCGTTAAAGGTGACTATGGGATTAGCTGGAGGATGGGCAGCAGCGTCCTTCGAGTACATTAACAACTCAACTGCGATCGCCAACCCGCCTGCCAAGCGTGGCGATTATGGCAAAACCCCCCAATGGGCACACAACACATCCATATCGGTCGTTGTGGTGATCTTTGAGGGAGGCCTGTGTCCAGCAGTGGACCTGATTTGGCCGAAATGATTGTATCGTTAATTTTGATGTCAAAAACATTCTTGATAAAAACGAAATATAACTAAATTAAATATCATCAGTACAAAAACTACAATAAGCAAAGATTTTTTTGTAATATAAATTACTTTGACGTTTAGTATAAAACTACGTAGGTATGCTGTTTATTACCGTTTGGCTTGAATTAGTTGGTATAATATTTCATCCACATCCAGATGGATTAGCGAAACTAGGATGCGTCTACAAGATTTCAAAACTTAGGACGTGATTTATATGCGCTTTTGTTTTGTTTGGCAAAATCGCATTAACCGCTCTTGAGATGTTATAGATTGTGAATAAGAGTGTGGGGTCCATCATCTATAGTGTGAATACCCACGACCCAATAATGACAATCGGTAGGTTATAGGATTGCGTTTATTCAAAAACATGCTCTTGAACGACTGCTGTTTGGATTGGTCAGCTTATTGCTGCCAGAACAATTTAACAATAAATACTAGCTGGGACGCGCGGTTTCACCCGCGTATAATTTAAAAGAAATTTAGAGTACTTCGACATAGATACTTGACATAGAATATATATATATTGGATTTCACGGGCTTTTTTTGCGCGCAACACAAATTATGTTTCTAAAATAAAAGTTACCTTAGTTATTCCTTATAACATCAGCAGATAGCTGCAAGCGAAAGTCCCGTCAAAACCTGGAAATCTGGAGATTACCCGGAACAAACAGATAGACAGACAAAAAATAAATAAAATGTTTTTTTTTTATATGTGCCATATAAACTCTCATATGCATTTAGTAAAAAGCTATTAATGTGACATTGCAAACAGACGCTTCAATTTTATTTATTTGTATAGATTAATACAGGCTTGTTTAGTGTATACTTTTTTAGAAGTGTGCCCTTTTCTCCTACATTGTACTGAAATAAACTTTATTTTGAGAACAATATAGTCACAAATAGTGTAATGATTTAAAAACAGTAACCGTGGAGTTTCTTGTCCGTTCTTCTCCATAGGAAAACTACATCTAAGAACGCAGCAACTAGTCTTATTAGCCTATAAATGGAGTTACATAAAAAATAAATGTTTTCGTCTTTATCTTTTTATCTTATCTTATGTTAAAATAAGTTGTGGTTTCCATATTTATTTGCAATAATTAATAAATAAAGTTGCTGTTCGAGCAAAAAAAACCTTTTTCACCATTTCATTAAAGCGGCCTTTGGTTTTTATTTGTAATAAAATAGTGAACAAAGAAAGAACACAAATAAAATACTGGTGGTATTATTTGTGATCAAATAGCAACTTTATTGATTCATCATTTCTGCCGAATAAAGTCCACTGTTGGACACAGGCCTCCCTCAAATGTCACGATCGATATCGGTACGTTGTGAGCTTATTAGGGGGTTTTGCCATAATCGTCTCGCTTTTTTATTTTTTTATGATTGCAAAATACACATAATAAAGACATTACTGTCCCACTGCTGAGCACGGGCCTTTTCTCAAGATGAGAACGTTTAAGCCTTAGTCTATCACGCTGGGCTAGTGCGAGCTGGCGGACTACACATATCAAGAACATTTTTGAGTGCAGGTTCCCTTACGATATTTTCCTTTACCGTTAAGGCAAGTGATAATCAAATTCTGATCCGCACATGAATCCGAAAAGTCAGAGGATCGGGTCGGGATCGAACTCCTGTATGGAAGGCAAGCTTTCAACCAGTAGGCTATCCATGCTCTCATTGCGAATAAAATATGGAAACTACAACTATTTATTTTTAATAAACGCGGTAGCTATAACCCAGTTATCGTACCCTTGAAATGGAGTTCACTGTTTTATAGAACCCTATAATGTCCTTATTCTGGAACTTCAAATCTGTCAGACATCGTTCTAAAATTGAAACCATTTACGATACAATCATTTATTCAAAATAGACTAAAACAGTTTTATTTTTAACGTCAACATTAGACATCACCCATATAAGCCCACTCTTCACCGCTTCCTAGTGTTTAAGCTGGGGAGAAGAAACGGCGCAACAAACTCCCCAGCAACTGTCTGTCTGTCATTGTGTATTGTTAAATACATGTACACAAAAATTAAAACTAAACACGAGTAAAATAAAAATGTATGTTAAATACTAAACTGTACAAATAAAAACCACAAAAAAGTATTTGTATAAATCATATGTCAATAAAAAGTGTATACAATAAAAGACGTCAAGACAGTGTAATTTAGAAAAAAACAATGTTGACTGTACCTAGCGAGCAGCTCAGACCCAAGCTTTTTTGTCATCAAAACAACCAGAAATTTTATAATATGGTGACATGATGATGGCTAGATTTTTTTTTAGCCTAGCTTACATATGAAACCACTTTTAAGCAAGGTCTTTTAGAAATAAAATAAGAAGTAACGGGTTTTGTAAATAAATTTGTTCTTCTTTTCGTGTGGTTAAGCGGCAACCTTGTGTCAGAGTTGTTCAAAGGCCAAAGGCCTCCGACTTGGGTTGTCGACAGCCGTCTACTGACAACAACCGGAACTGACGATTTTATGGGCGCTCCGAAGCATGGAGACGCTGTTTAAATACCACTATGCGGTCACCCATCCACAGACCGACCGCGCCGAGCGTTGCTTAACGTCGAGAACGTGAGAGATTGAATATGAGCACCTCCAAAAAAAATATTTGAAAGACAAATTTTAAGCTATTCGTTGAGAACCCTTTATGAAAAAATAAACATTTAAATCTATTAGTATTTATATAATAAAACTTTTTGACAAAAAAATACCGACTTTAAAAACCCTGTACGATATAAAAAAGTAAAACAACTAAAAAGATAAAAGCTTTATTTATAAAGTCGAGAACAGGCAAATTACGCATCCAATTGAGAACCTCCTCCATTTTAAAGCCTATTGTAATAAAAAATGCTGTAATTGAGGAATGTAACAACGCAAAAACGTGGTATAAATTAATTCTGGCAATACTCATGGTACGTAGAATACGATCCGACTTAAGAAATATTTGATAATGCAAAAAGAATCTTCCGATACCGGGAATCGAACCCGAGCCTCCTGGGTGAGAGCCAGGTATCCTAGCCACTAGACCATATCGGATATTGATTGTCAAGCCGAAATTATTGATCGAAAGTCGAACTAACATATTTTTTATATGAGAATGAATCCCAAAATATACAATAAATTACCTAAACATATTACAGATATAAAGAAAACAGATTTATTTAAAAAATATTTAAACGAATTGCTAATTGCTAAATGCTATTAAACTATTAACGATTATCCGATTATCACATCCTACGTTCTTATTTTATACTATTAATGTAATTTGAATTGTACTATTTCTATGTGTTACCCTTATATTATGTACCTATGTGTACTATGTGTGTACATGTACCTATTAATTTTATATCATACTGACATTTTGTACGACAAATAACATTTTCTTCGTTTTTTATCGTCCTTACAATATAATAGTTGTAGTTATTTGACATGATTAAAATAATTATTGGACTTTAGATATGATATATAAGTGACTTGTCAATCTATATAATAACAATTATGAAAATGTATGTTTTGCATGCCAAATGACAGAATATAGCTGCACAAATGTATAAACTCTGTACCATCAACGTATTACCTATATTCGCAATAAACGCTTATGATTATGATTATGATTGTGAGTTAACGACATAAATTTTATCTTTATCTAGATTTATGGCAGCTATTGTAACAGTGATGATAAAAAAGTATTAGTGATATAAATCTTCAATAATAGTGTTTATTAAAATACGGGAGCCATCAATAAATCTATGCAAATAAATAAAATTGTAGTGTCTGTTTGTAATGTCAAAATAACAGCTTTTTACTAAATGCATATGAAAGTATATACGGTACATATAACAAAAAAACAATTTTTAATGTCTGTGTGTCTGTCTGTGTGTTCCGGGTCATCTCTGAAACGGCTGGACCGATTTGACGGGACTTTTACTGGCAGATAGCTGATGTTATAAAGAATAACTTAGGCTACTTTTACTGTAGAAAAATAATTAGAGTACCGCGCAAAATAAATAAAGCCCTTGAAATCCAACATATATATTCTATGTCAAGCGTCTAGGTCGAAGTACTCTATTATTAATAAATAATCTAATTTCTTTTAAATTAAACAGTGGGTGAACCCGCAGGTCCCAGCTAGTCTTTAATATAACAGAAACTAGACCAATTGACAATTTGACGGCACGGTTGGTGCAGTGGCTGATACAGTCGGCTGCTGCGCTCCGGGTCGTGGGTTCGATTCCCGCACGGACAAAATATGTGTATGATGTGCAGGTAGTTGTTCCGGGTCTGGGTGTATTGTATGTGGAATTCATGTCTGTAAACGCACCCACGACAGGAGAAATCCCAGTGTGGAGCAACGTTTAAAAAAAAAAAACAGTTGTAACGCATTCTCTCGGCTGCCCTGGTACGTTCTTTCTTTAGAGCTTGACATCTCTGTCTTTTGTTAATCCCTCCAAGCTTAATATGTTGATGCCAGGAGTGAGAGGAATATTTAAATTAAAAGTACTTGAGTGTACTACGCAGTGTAGGCCAGAAATACTTACGTGACCCGACTAACATTGCGCAATGTACTACATCATAACATTGCATCCGGTGCGTTGGGAGTAAACTCGTAAACTATGACGTCATTGGCGACGGGTCGTTGGACTTGGTAGCGTTATGGTAACTCACTAATGGTAGAGTCGGTAGTTGAATTTAATTTCATTGTAATTTTAATTTTATAAATGTCACGAGCGCTTCTACTTTTATATATTTATACACATTTTAGTATTTTTATTTTGCTAATTAGTTGGTACAGTTTACAGGCAAGTTTCACTTACCCAAAGAGCTAGACCCGGAACAACTATCTATAGGTCACTATAATTCGCACCCTAGTTCACACCCCACAAATATTTCGCACCCCTGCATAAATTCGTAATGTAAATCACAACTTTTCAGAAAATTTTAAATACATAATTAGTGAATATCTAAACAACTGTACGTCCTATCAAAATGTTTAAATAATATTATGTTCTCTAAAGTGTAATGAAAGGTTATAATACCAAAACTTTAATAGATTCTCATGTATTGTAAACATCGTTTACCTACCACCGTATTTGAGAGAAATCACCGACTTCACGCCTAGCATAAAACCTACAGTCACTCTATTAGGTAAAACTGGCTTCTTTAAAACTTATAGTAATATGCTTTCATCTTTATCGTTTAGCTCTTGACAGATCGGTCGTGGTCATCATGTAGAACTGTTAGGGGCAGATGTAACTCACCTCACGGTATATCGGCATCTCTTTCTGTTAGAACAAATTCTGGTATACTCATCCAAGGGGTCGCCCACGCAAGGTTTTATCTGGTCGGTCCATCGCATGGGCGACCTTCCACGCGGTCTGGTGCCCTCCGCTTTACCTTACACGACAAGACGTCGATTGCCCGTCTAACCGGAGCACAGTAATGTCTTAAGTTTAAACACTATTACTTAGCGGCAAATATCTGGCACGTAGGTGGTAACTTCTCGCTCCAGTGTGATCATACGAGGACCTGGAGCCTCCCTTAGGTGCCGAAGATGACCGCCCCAGTGGTTTTAGCCGGTAGGAGTCCGGCATACTCCTTCGCCTGGGCACAAATAAAAAAATAAAAAAATGTGGTAACTTCTTACTGTTACATTAAATTGATACAAATCGTTGATCAGCTCGTGATAATTGCGGTAATGAGTAAATTGCAATATTTTCTTAACAAATCATCTAAATTACCTGAACATAACCTAGCTTATTCTTCAAAGAAAATATTTAGATGACGATGAGATATTCACTGTTATTTCCATTACTCCAGTGAAACCGTTTCCCGCAAAACATGATCGACCCACTAAACTGGGTACACATTGAGATTTTCTCATGAAAATTATGATACAGCAATTTGGCTATTTTCCACCTCTTAAGATAAATTGATAAATATCTGAAATAATTTCAATTGTAATAGATTAGAACTGCTTTATTATGGACTCTTTTATGTTTCTACTTTGAAATATCGAACAATTCGTAAAATAAAACAAAAGACGAGTTTACACTCACAACGTGTAATTACGTGGAAATTAAAATCTGAAATAAGAATGCTTTCTTTTTCTAGTGGTGGTTGTAAATAAATAGATCATGAAGAACTTGAGGCCGCATGACCTATACCTGTAAGTCACAATCGTGCATAAGAAGTATAAGAACTGACGGCATTAATTTTCCCGCTGTTTGTTTAAACATATTATCTAACTAGAACTAGAAATGTACAACGACAATAATGTACTTATTGTAGCTTTTTAATAAAATCGCAACTATTTTATTAATGTTGTAAAATTACGCGATCAAGTTTATTTTTCTTTTTTGATTTTATGGTTTTTTAATGAAGCTAAAGATTACGGAATGAATTTCATGATGCCTCGTTTTAAATAAAGCAGTAAAATAAGTAGTTAATACATTTTGATTATAATAAAATATAGAATTTACACACAGTCAAAATAAATACATTATATGAAACGAATGAATACATTTAACCTGTAATTTTCATACTAGCTACAAGTATGTACTCCATCCGAGAAATAGACAATTTATCATTCAAAATAACTTTTTTAATAACACAACAAATGAGGCACAGATTCCACCGATATGATCGAGATGACATATTCATGCATTAGTATCCTAGAATAAGGTTACCTACTTTGTTATGACACGCTTTTTATTTTTCAAAAGATTCGAGTTTATCATTAGTCGAGTGGATACAAAAGTAACAAATGTTCCGAATAATTATCGCTATAATACATTCGGAATAACAAATGATATATAAAAATAGACGCCTATATTTTATCTATATGTAAATATGTGATAAAAATGTTGAGAATACGGTTTCCGTATTGAATTGGTGAAGTCTTTTCTTTTAATATTTGTGTGTTGTTTAACATATGTTGAAACAACTATTTCTGTCATTCTGTCAGTTTTAAAACTCTTAGTATTTTAACTTCTTTATCTAAGGGTACATTGACAACTGACTCATTTAGTTTGATAGTTTATTACAGTAGGATAATCATTAGGACAAAAGATTTCACTTTTTAGTATGTATAGGACAAAGTAACAATATCGATCTTTTGTAGTATAGTTACGATAATTATCGTCATCAACATCATCATCACCATATCACTCAAAAGATGTCCACTGCTGAACAAAGGTCTTTACGACTACCGGTGTAAATGCCGTCATTTTGGGGAAAATTTGCCAGTAGGTACTCACCACGCTTGGCATGCGGGTTGGTGAGGGCAGCATGGCTGCTGTTCTACAGAATGGACGCAGCTGCTAATCCATCTGGCTTATGTTCTCTTAGTCGCCTTTTGCGACATCCACGGGAGAAGTTGGAGTGGTGCTATATTCTTAATCCGGACAACACACCGAAGTACTATCAGAGCTAATATCAGATTACTCTTAACTTACGAAGTATTTTTCTTCCGTTATTTGAGATCTTTATCATAAAAACCAAGTAGTTATCTACTATTATTTTAAACATTTTGTTTCATACCTTTTTTCCTATCTTTTAATTAATGTTTCAGACTGTTGACATCATTTCGAGTATTTTAAATTTTATAGAGACGTGAAGAACTTTATTTTGGCATTCCGTTCTAAAAGCGTAAAATTTATTATAACCTTTTTTTTATTGATGTCCAGTGGAAATTCTACATGAACTTCCTTCGCTCCGGGGAAGGGCGAAGGGGTATACCTCCTACTGGCTAAAACCACTGTAGCGGTCATCTTCGGCACCGAAGGGGGCTCTAGGTCTTCGTAAGATCCCACAAGAGCCGCCCATTGGCGCCACGCCTTTAGGCAGATCACGGCGGGGATGACTGTGAAGCGGACACGCCCTTCTAGCGGAGGGAAGGCGACTGTTAAAAGGTCGCCCTCCAGGCACTTCTCGGGGAGGATTGTAAAGGATCCCCCCAAGCATCACCGTGCGCTGTGCTGCGCACACGGTGGCACGTGAGCACGCTCCGCCGTCTTCCCGGGAGTCACTTGGTGAGCACGCAGACTCCCCAATCTACGCGCCCGTGACCCCCGAGGCCCCCCACTAATATTTATTATAACCTGATGTGCATAAAATAATTCAATAAATAAATTACATTGTAAATATATTACATTGTAAATATATTCGTCGTTTCAGCCAAAATAAAGTCCACTGCTGGACACAAGAGATCGCCACAACGACCGGTCTGGGCATGTTGTATACTCATTGGGGGGTTTCGCCATAATCACCACGCTTGGCGATCGCAGTTGAGTTGTTAATGGACTCGAAGGACGCTTCTGCCCATCCTCCGGTTAATCCCATAATCGCCTCTTACGACACCCACGGGCTGAGATGGGTTGGTGCTATTCGTAGCCGGCACCACACGGCATATACATGTAAATATATTATTATGTTCCGTAATCTCGTCCTCATTTAGTACTATGTAGTTTGCACCTTGCACAACTCACTGCATCACAATTTTAAAGATGAACACTTTCATCAAAAATTTTAATATAGTCTGTGGTTCCTACGCGCTCTTTCGCTATCTGTAATGTACATGTCATTGTACTTTTTTGTGCTGCTCGCTGTATACGCAACTCAAGAAAATCTTCCAATTATCCTCCTTTTTCTTCAAAAATGGGGAAACACTGGCAAAGGAGTAAGGATGAGGCAATAGAAAAGCTAAATAATCGATTGTGGGAGCCCAAAAAAAGTGGGAGTCTACACGACCGTATCGGTAAGTTACTAACTACATGTTTCACAGGAGATGGATCCGCAGTGTCGCAGCAATATACACTATATGCACGTAAATCTAAACGACACCACCAATAGAGCTTTCACGAGAGGTCAGCCGGTGGGGGTTATTCGTTTACAAAAAAGAAGGCAGGTCAACGGTGACAAGTTTATAGTGCCTTATTTTAAAAATAAATGACACCACCAATAGAGCTTTCACGAGAGGTCAGCCGGTGGGGGTTATTCGTTTACAAGGAAGAGCACAGGTCAACAGTGCCTTAATTTAAAAATAAACGACACCACCAATAGAGCTTTCACGAGAGGTCAGCCGGTGGGGGTTATTCGTTTACAAGGAAGAGCACAGGTCAACAGTGCCTTAATTTAAAAATAAACGACACCACCAATAGAGCTTTCACGAGAGGTCAGCCGGTGGGGGTTATTCGTTTACAAGGAAGAGCACAGGTCAATAGTGCCTTAATTTAAAAATAAACGACACCACCAATAGAGCTTTCACGAGAGGTAAGCCGGTGCAGTATTCGTTTACAAGCGAAGAACGAGAGAGCTTCCACGAGAGGCTAGCCAGTTAAGTATCTTTTATTAGCAAGATAAAACGCTGTTTGATGCATCCTTAGAGCTTTCACGAGGGGTTAGCCTTGGATTTGCAGTCAGGAGCTTAGATGATTACGAAGACCTCTTCAGTCGAAGCCGAGGTAGTCTACCACACGGCCAAGGACAATGTTTTTCATTACTATTACATCATTCAGCGGAGCTGATGCAGTCAAGCTCTAATGAACCAGGTGCAAACACGTTTCCGTCACCTATCATAAGTGGCTACAAATATAGTGTCTCACCTAGTGATGAAATCAGATTAAAGAAAGGAGGGGGGCAGGCTTGCAAAAATAGTGCTCACCTCTGAGATAATTCAGTAGGAATAACACGCAATATACAAAAAAAAAAAAAAAAAAAAACGACTAATCATGCAGAATGGCCTTAAGAAACTAGATTCACTATAATCAAGAAACATGGCCCTATAAATAAAGCATACAAGCATTTATGCAAAAGTCAAATCAATGCTATTATGAGACACTTAGTACTATCTCAACCCTTGAAAAGATTTTCAACAACATGATTGTAAACAATGAGATGAAAATCACATTTCGGAATCAGTGATTCAACTGGATTGCTATGCAACTTATTGTATGAAGTTATAGCCTGCACATCATTGATAAATTGATATCAGAGAAGCCTGCAATCTCATAATACCTGTTTGGGGACAAACTATAGGATAAAGTAAATACCATTAAAGCTGTTCAAAATCTGGGTGAGAATGAAAGAATACTCCCAGTGAAGGTAAGTACCTATCAGAATCCCCTAAAACTTGAAACTAAAAGGGGGAGCACAACAACTATAAATGTCTTTCCAAGCGGGCAAAACCATGTCGAGTCCAACAACATACTATGTGAATAAATTGTTGGTGTTTTTCGTGATATTCTGGCGGAGACACCACTATCCCTGTTGCTGAGGCCCTAACCTGGATCCTGATCAATGATGAATAAGGTACATACCAATCAACTGAAATACTTTTCCTACTACTGCGATACTAGGTATCACTAAAAGTCATACCATACACAAATGGTTAAAAGGTTATACTATACCTTTCACTAATGTTCCTGTACAAACTACTGCTCCATTAAATAACCAGGTTACTCAGAAACTGAGTAAATTTTTATCAAAATGAGAAAAGATTTTAAAAGTTGTTGCAACAAATTTTTTGTATGATTTAAAAAAATGCATATTGTACTGTCAATAAGGGAATCTGATAGGAAACACTCATGTTCCCTATTTCCAGATTATTTGTATGAATTTACATGCCATCCCTTCAGGCTTAGTACAGCACCATATGATTTTACCTAGATCATGAAACCGCTAATTTTTACATGAGATCATTGCATCGGTTATTAATAATAATTCTTGTCTTACTGACTCCTATGAAAAGTGTAAACTAAATGTGTTTACCAACTAAAATTTCTTAGAAAATCTTGGTGTTTTCATATCAAAGAAAATATGCCTAAATGCTAAACAAAAATAGCAGAATTTGGGACCCATATTAGATTCCATGCAATTTTTTCTATCTTGCTCTCCCAGAAGAAGATAATATTTTATTTCTAAATTCTAGAGAAACCATAAACGGGTGCAAAATAATAATTATCTCAACCATAAAATGTCCTTGTTTCAACATAGCTTAACATTGTGCATGGCCCAGCTATAGAATACATTTGACTTTATACCTACCAATGTCATGGAAAAATCTTACAACAGTAGCCCTGAAAAAGTAATAGTGCAATCTTATGTATATAGGATACATTTGCACATACTTAAATGTTGGCCTCCTATATTGAAAGGAATTAAAACTAAATGAATTAACCTACACTTATATGCACAGAAACCAGTTGCTTCTGAAATAAAACAAGGTAATAAATATTTCACTTGGAATAGATAAGAACCATAACCTATATTAATAAGATATGGGCACACACTTCAATGGCAAAGAAGCTGTGGTGGTTTTGTAGTGGTTTGGAACAGGCATGTTCGACAGCACACCTGCGCACTTAATAATGTATATTGTAGCTTTCATTTCATTTTATGCACTGTCTAATATGTTCTTTGCCGAATAAATGTTTTCTATTTCTATTCTATATTATATGTGTAGAATGCCATTGCTAATAAAAAATGAAGGTGTTTCAGTCGGAAATTGAAATGGAACTATGTGGCCGTAGCCTTTGAACCACTTATAGCTAATCTTGGTGAACGATAGAATCATGTTTGCAAATGGATGTATTGCTAATTGCATCAACTATGTATCATGGGTTCCTGACCTAGATACACCATAGATGCCTCTACTCTTGAATGGCATGGGACATTCTTCTGTGTTCCCTCCATTTGCACTCATAAGTAGATTTTTATTTTTTCGGAAAATAAAAACAGAGCATTGTAATTATATATATATATGGGTGTATAGTAAGATATATGTATATATATGTATATATATATATATATATATAATAAAAATTAAAAGATGTGTATATACATATATTATTCTGCGACCTAGTATATATAAAAAAAAAAAAAAAAAAAAAAAAGATGTCTATATACATACAATATACTGCGACCTAGTCGTGACTTACTGTCGTATCCTTCCAGGGAATCACAATCCTTTACACAGGATTCTAACACTGATTGCCACCACATTTTCAGGAGAGCGCGTTTCTAAGAAGTATACCATCCTCTTCAATGGACAAAATGTTAGCTTCGTTATAGAACAAAACAGGATGGCAATATTAATCTGCAATAATCAGTGAATCCCCAACTGTAAAAGTTATGATGTGCATCCCCTGGTTATATTATTCTTAGCATCTAAGTTTAATTAATAATTAAAGTTTTTCCTATAGCTCACTCAACACTGAGGTTAACAATTTTTATTTTCATTTTTCTCTTCCTACTCTTAGGATCGCACTTGAGTAGAGATGAGAGAAGAACAAAGTTCTTTAAGCAAATATTTAAAGGTAGGGCAACAAACCCTAAGTATTATGTTGTATGTGACTTTAACATTAAGAATAATTATTGTTGAATATGTTTCCCAATGAAAGCCTGTGTGGAATTACCCAAACACAGGATCAAACCTTGTTGCTGATTTGTATAGATAAAATTACCGTTAAAGTAGATAATATCAACATAAAAATTACAAAATGGTTAAAACATCTAGCTTTTGTTGATCTTAACCTTTTTAATACTAGCATTTCTTACCAAGTATTTTAAAGATAATTGCCATTAATATTTGTCCTGCAACAACCTTACTTTGTTATTTAGATGTTAATAAAATAAAGGACGAACTGTAATACATAATTATTACATTAAGGAAGCCTTATTACGGCGCCTCCACCGCATCTATTAAGCAGATGGTTGAAGTAAGTTTTTAACTAATAATGGATTGGATACTAGTAAATCTACAGCATACTACACAAAAACAAGAAACGCCTCAAATTGGCTTGGTTTTGCAAGAGGCCAAATGTTTATTTATGATCCCAATGGCTCAAGCTATGTGTTCTATATGGATATTTCTTAAATAAATAATAAACACAAACTAAAATAAGAACCAACTTATGTGATGAATAGGTATTATAAGTACACCATATAATCATATACATTAGAAATGCAAAGAATTGCACTTTTGGGAGTACGGCAGTGCTTCCGCCAAGTTTATTTTTATATGAATAATGCGAAACGTATTTTTTTATACCTGTTCATCTACTATAAGTCTTAGAGGACACAAGACTGAGGTTCATATATAATTATAATAAATTGTAATAATGTTTATTAACGAATAAACAAGGTTGATTATTAACACAACTTTCTTCTTTGAACATCTACATAGTACTAAATGAGGACGAGATTACGGAACATAATTACAAAGATCGGACTAACTTACCTAGTGACGTCCGATCCTCAATTATGTGAAGTAATCTCGTCCTCATCGAGTCCCAACCCATCCCAAATAAATCTAGAATTCTATAAAATTGCAATCTAGATCCCTGCTGAAAGTTGTGTTCTTATGCTTTGAATTAATGACATGTACATTACAGATAGCGAAAGAGCGCGTAGGAACCACAGACTATATTAAAATTTTTGATGAAAGTGTTCATCTTTAAAATTGTGATGCAGTGAGTTGTGCAAGGTGCAAACTACATAGTACTAAATGAGGACGAGATTACTTCACATAATTGAGGATCGGACGTCACTAGGTAAGTTAGTCCGATCTTTGTAATTATATCTATGTAAAAGTTGGGGAACATTTCACTTGTAAACTGCAGATGGCGATGACCTAAAAAGATTAATTAAAAAAATAACATTTCCTGGTACCAATCCATGTCACATGTCACTCAAACTAGATCCAATGCCTCTGTGTCACGGTATTGCAACAATAATATATGTGCTATAAACAGCTCAACAAAGAGCAAAACGCAGTCCAGACCAGGCTAACGAACCACAGACCAATGATCGCATGACGTCTGCGCCTAAGATTGACACGGGACCAGATTTTGCGGAAATAGTTCAGCTAATCATGTCTATGTTTAACTTGTAGTGCCTTTGATAGTGATGTGACGGATTTCGAAAATGTTATAGCTTCATACTTCTGAAGTGTTTATGACGATAATCTTGTTTGATGGAAGTCTAGATGATGAAATGATAAACGCACATATCGCAAACATCTATGACAGTCGTTACAAGATCAGCAGATTGAAATTCCTACAGCCGGTCTGGACGTGAAGATATATGTATACTCCACTAAATAAAATAAAAAATATATTCCAGTGCGCTGTGTAAGTCAGTTTTTTAACCCGCTGGAAATATATTCCCTAAGAATTCTATAAGAAATTCCCCCGCCCCGGAGAAGGGCACTCTACTCCTACCGGCTACTACCACTGGAGCTATCATCTTCGATGTCGAACGGTACTTACTCTAGGAACTTGCAAACGATCACACGCTGCACATCGGTGCCACGCCTTTAGGCACATATCGGAGGGGATGAGTATAAAGCGGTGACCTCCTCTAGTGTAGGGGAGGAGACTGTACTGAGGCCACCCTCCAGGCAAATTTCGGGGAGGTTTGTAAAGGAACTTCTCCGAAGCCTCGCTGTGTGCCGTGCTACGCACTTGGTGGCACGTAACGTCGTGCGCGCCATTGACTTCCTGGGGGTCACTCGGTATGAGCACATCGATTCCCTAATCCCGCGACTCCCTTGCATCGGCTGTCACCAGATCCCGCTCTGCAGTCTCCTTCTGGCGAATGACGCTCTCACTGAAAGAGACCACTGCACTCCAATTTTCATGCTCTGCTAACATAACCGGCAGAGAAAGATCTTGCACGATCCAATCGACCAGGTGCCGCCGCTTGGTAGTCCATGCAGGGCATTCCTCGAGCATTTGCTAGGCGTAGGCGTCCGGCATACCCCTTCGCCCTACCCGGGGGCGAAAGAAGTTCATGAAGAATTTCCACTGGGCTCCAATAAAAAAGAAAGTTAGTCAATAGTAAATATCAAATGGCGCTCCAGGTGGCATCTTTCTTCACATTCACTGACGTCCACATTCATGCTTATGTGTGTGCCTATTCATATTTATACGTTTATCAGTAATATATACGGTAGTGCACGTATTTTTTATAAAACCCAGTGACGATACTATCAATTCATTTGCCTGGTGGAAAGCGTTTTTTTTTTTTAACATTAGTTATTCAATTTCTCATGCCCAGTATGTAGGTATATATCACTATATGCGGTATGTATTATCCTCTCACTGTATCTACATGTCTTGTCTGTAATTTCTCCTTTCGCAGATCGGCTGGACGAGACTTTTCAATAAGCAGTGCTTTGGGATCTTCATTCCTATGTATAATTTATTGTTTTTATGTGTTTACACAAATAAATAAAATAAATACATAAATAAAAATTATTGTTCCGTGTGGGTTTCTCGTTGTCGTGGTAATCGTAAATATAAATTTTATTCTCACGGATCGAATAACATAGGCCAAGGTGACGTCTAAAAAAAAAGAGATTTTAAAATTCTGATGATGTAGTTTGGCAAACTGCTGTATTAGGTGGGCTCTTTAAAGATAAAAAATTACCGCATTTTAATAATGTCCGGCCAGGCGATTATATCTCAGCTAATCTCCTCAATTCTCGATAAATGTGATGAATTAATGATGTTGTGGTGTTATGTTCCCCATAATGTGTAGGCAATGACATCACCAGCACTGCAGCATAAATTGTTGCAGCATATGCTGAGATAGGGACCTTTTTTTAACTAGTACAGCACTACTGCAGTCATAATTATTTTATTATATACGTTTTCATTGTAATTTTGTACGAGACCAAAAAAACATTTATTTCTTTCTTTCTATACACTTTATTGTACACCACAAAACGAGGAACAACAATAGGTCATAATAGTCAATGTACAATGGGCGGTCTTATCGCATACAGCGATCTCTTCCAGACAACCTTTGGATGGATTTGCGAAATAGGAAAAGGACACCGGGCAGTCTAGGTGTACATGTACACGCTTTATAGGTATTCTTTCTTCTTTGTACAATTTTTTCCGTTGTAGCTTGTGGAGAACACGAAGAAGCGTTATTCTAGATATCGGAATGAAATTGAATTCTTTTGAGAATATTTATGGTTATTATAAATTCTTCATCTAAAAAGGTTCATCATTTCGGCCGAATGAAGTCCACTGCTGGACACAGGCCTCCCCCAAAGATCACCACAACTACCGATATGGATGTGTTGTGGGCTCATTGGGGGGTTTTTCCCTGTGCTGCGAGTTGCGGGTTAAATCCCCGCACGCATCTAACATTTGTATAGCCCCCAGGTAATTGACCAACGTCTAGATGTTAGAGAAAGTGAGATTAATAAAATAAATTTATTAATGTATGTACATGTGACAGTACCCACGACACAGGAGAAATTGTTGGAAGGTGTTACCTTATCTTTAACTCTTAGTTTACTATAGGTACTAGTGTATTATAATATCTATGTAACCAGGAATGTTGTACTGTCGTTATTTTCAAACAAACAAGCGTCAAGGTATGTGTTTACAATTCCGTGTGGCGCCGACTACGAATAGCAACATCCCGCCTCATCCCGTGGGCGACTATGGGATTAAAAGGCGAATATGGGATTAGCCGGAGGATGGGCAACGCGTCCTTCGAGTACATTAATAACTCAACTGCGATCGCCAACCCACCTGCGAAGCGTGGTGATTATGGCAAAACCCCCCAATGAGCACACAACACACCCATATTGGTCGTTGTGGTGATCTTTGGGGGAGGCCTGAGTCCAGCAGTGGAGTTTAGTCGGCCGAAATGATGAAGCGTCCAGGCAAGGCATTGCACTGTCCTTGCTCTCCTGTCCTTGGTGTTATTCATTTAGAAAAACTTATTAATCAGCTCTAGTTAAAAAAACATTGCCGACGCTAGGATCTCCCTTTATTGCCCTGCGTGGGCAGCCGAGCGGCGGATCCTGGTCGATCGGATCGGGCAAGATCTCTCTCTGCCTGCAGTAGTGTCGGCTATGTTGGCAGAGCATGAAAATTGGAGTGCAGTGGTCTCCTTCTGCGAGAGCGTCATGCTCCAGAAGGAGACTGCAGAGCGGGATCGGGAGAGGGCTGATCCCGCACGGAGAAGGACGAGACGGAGCCGGGGCAACAACCGTCCCGGCTCCCAAGTCCAACACGCCTGAGCCCCCTGCCGTCACTACATGGTGGGGGGCCTCGGGGGTCGCGGGCGCGCAGATTGGGGAGTCTGCGTTCTCACACTCAGCGACCCCCGGGAAGACGGTGGCTCGCACGTGGTCGCACGCAAAGCGAGGCTTGGAGGGATCCTTTACAATCCTCCCCGAGAAGGGCCTGGGGGGCGACCTTTTTACAGTCGCCTTCCCTCCGCTAGAGGGGGTGACCGCTTTACAGTCATCCCCTCCGTGATGTGCCTAAAGGCGTGGCACCAATGGGCGGCTCTAGTGTGATCATACGAGGACCTGGAGCCCCCTTCGGTGCCGAAGATGACCGCTCCAGTGGTTTTAGTCGGTAGGAGTCCGGCATACCCCTTCGCCCTTCCCCGGGGTGAAGGAAGTTCCATGTAGAATTTCCACTGGACATCAATAAAAAAGGACCTCCCTTTATGTCGTTGGTACAGTTTACAGACTTCAATATCATAACTTTATTCAGTGTGGTGCGTAGATTAAGAATATGGTACCGTTCCATCTCCTCTGGTCTTAAAGGCGACTTAAAAACTCTAAACCAGGGAAATTGGCAGCAGCATCTTATGTATGGAACTAAAAGAAAAAAAGTGACTTTGACTTTGCTCTTTCAGCGCTCACCAACCCGCCAGCCAAGCGTGGTGAGTACTGGCAAATTCTTCCCAAATTGACGGCATAATTGTAGAAATCTACGGGGAGCCCTTTGTTCCCAGTGGACGTGCCTTGGCTGATTTGATGATGATAGCATACATAACTCACATGCACAAACATTTTGAGTCAATATCAAGTGTCAAAGTAAAACAAAGACATGAAAACTAAAAAATAAAAAGATAAATCGTCAATATTGGGTGTATCAAAGCCATAACATACACATTTTATTACAACAGCGAGTTAATTGTTATATCAAGATGTTGTCTGCAGTGAAACTGTGCATTCATGGGATGCAAGATGATAACTGGATAATTAAGGACAAAATCAACCAGTATCGGGGTCTGTTAAAGTTATATCAACGTATTGGAGGGTATTTATCTAGAGAACTTTAACAAAAGGAAACAAATTTATAGAATCAGATACACGAAAAACAAAAAAATGATTTTTTTTTTTTGGAAAGAGTAAGATTGGACTTCTGTTGTGGAAGGCCTGGTGACCTGAAATACAGGCTTCAGCCTAGTTTAGGCACCAGTCTCCCACAGTAAAACTGTATAATTGTATAATAATGTAAAATCTGGATCTCTGTTGTCTGAATAAATAAACTATATTATTAATAGACCTAGGTCAGTTATCATTGGAATCTGTTCAACCATTTGATCGTGATAGAGCTTCAAAACATACAAACTTTTATATTAATAGTAGTAAGATTACATTACAATTAGCTGGGACCCACGGTTTCACCCGCCATCTAATATAAAAAAGTTGGATTATTTGTAAATAATTTAGAGTACTTCGACATAGACACCCAAATTATTTTTCTAAAATAAAAGTAGCCTAAGTTATTCCTTATTAGCTATCTGCCAATGAGTCCCGTAGAAATCGGTCAAGCCATTTCGGAGATTAGCGGGAACAAACAGACTGACAGACAAACCCACAGATTTTTTTTATTAAAATGGTTTTTTTGTTGTAGGTATCGTATTTACTTTCATATGCATTTACTTGAAAACTATTATTTTGCCCTACAAACAGACACTTAAATTTTATTTATTTGTATAGATTGTTGTAACTTTCCCAAAAGAATCTATAAATACTTTGTTTTTGTGTGACGCTCCCTTGGATATGTACCTTTATCTTATCATCACATATCCCTCCAATGTGTACTTCTTCATCAGTCAAAATTTCACGAACTCCTCCTCTGCTTCCAGGTGGCTGGTGCGGGTAATAGAGGACGTGCAGGATGGCGAGCTGCGCACGCGGCAAGGCTTCGTACCGTCGCAAGTGCTGCAGGAGAAGCAAACCGCTGAAAGGGATGAAACCGCTTTGGCCGCGAGACGACAGTGAGTACACTGCTTTATTTACAGCTGCTCTTGTGTAAGGGTCCTTATTTTTTAGGTGATATATGACAGCCGAATGGCCGCGGCCACCCCGCCCTCAGTAGTCGCTTTAATGACCCCAGTTTAAAATGAAGTGCCCTCCGTTGTATCAATATGACGTGTAAAAGTGTCTAAATTATTTTAGTCTAAAAAAAGGACGAATAAATTTCAAATGTAAACTCATTGCAAGGAATGTCATCTTATAAAGGCTATTAATGAAGTTATAAAATTATACTTTTTAACTTCTCTACCAGACTAACAATGATTGTTATATTAATTTGTATTAAAAATCTGTTGTGTCTCGCCACCGGTGGATTCCACCATTAGAGAAATTAATAGGTAGTTTGACAATTGATCATTATAATTATAGAAATATTATATTTAATTATCTGATTTAGCAGAAAAGAAGCGCTACAGCGCTGTTGTAACCATATATGTTGAAATCTATCACCTAAATTGATAGACCCCAGTTAGCTACCAGCAATTAGCTCATAACATCATACGATGCATGGATGTAACACGTGTTGGATCAGACTTACATGTAACACTTTAAGGTCATTCGAAGTTCTATAGTTCAAGATTCATGGCAGGATCACGCGCTTTGATAAATGGAGCTGTAAACAAAATGAAAAAATCCTCAAATTATAATTCTAGAACATGGGCTAAAAGAAAATCTAATACATTAAGAAGATCTTGTCAAAAATTAGTGTAATACCAAAAACAGCTAGTCAAAAATACGCGCTTTGAGTCAGAGTTTACATTTTAGGCCGTGCGCAAAATGTTTCTTCAATACGCAAATTTCCCAAATACCCTAAAATCCAAAACAGTTCCGAATTGACGTAAGCACAGTACGTAACTTTGTTTCAACATGCGAAGCATCAAAAGAAACCTGAATCGTTTGAAAGGATATCCACATCATGTTTTTATTGTCCCTTCAGTTGAAGCGAGAAATTGGATCACAGACTTTCATGTCGATCTGTTTCGCTTTTTATCGACGTTCAAATGCTAAGATTGTTGAACCCGAGTGACTGTAAATCATTGCGTGTGACTATCATAAATTTGTACCACTTATAATTAAATGTCATCGTGACGTCAACTATAATGAAAGGCGTGTATGCCAAAGCTTTTCCTGTAGACTAACTGTTCTACTGCAAATGGCGGGTGGTACTGATTTATTTTATCTCGAATATTTGCTGATTGTATTATTTTATCTCGAATATTTCCCACATTTAACCTTGTCCTTTTCATGTCACTGCAAAGGTTACTCACATAGGAATTCGACGTTTCTAGAAACCTTGTACTTGAGAAACCCATTTCATTTGAATTTATATCTGCTGTTGATTAGTATATTGCACTAAAACATTTCACACCTGTGTTGAATTGTTGCAGACTATTTTAATACAAGACTTAAATAACCTTAGACGAAGTAGTTGTATTACTAACAATGTCCAAAACAATTAAAGCGTCCTATTTGGATGTCCTGTGTAGTTAAATATGGATTTCGGTGAAATAATATTCGTTAAAAAGTGACCTTCTACACTGCCAGTTGGTGGTGGCAAAATTACTTACACTTTATTTTGTAAGTGGAAATAAACATGGGCCTGGCTAGAGATTGTCAGAAAGAAAAGTTTCAAAATAAAATAGGTAATCATTCTGCTCTGCACTAAGGATGCTGTTGACTACCCCTTACGAATAGTGAGATCAAATAAAGGTATCAACAATAAGCCACTGAGGCTTAAAGCCACTTCCCAATAAAATTAAAATCAACATATTTTCATTGGCATTATACCGCTTCAGTTCTGCCAACCTCGTGTTTACACGTGTATGTTAATGTGTTTTATGACTGTGTTTACCTTTTGGTAAGACCAGATCGTAACTAGTGGATTCTTATTAGATGCTGGTTACTGTTTTGAGTGGTCGTCAATTTGCGACAAATCTTGTTGGTCATAACAGTGGGAATGTTGATCGTTTTTTAATGGATTTCGTCATTAATAGGTACCTATGACGATGTTGGTGTAAAGTATAAATGGACATGCACAAAAAAATATTTCTTGGCCGGAGGCTATTTAGCTTCGCCAATGTCCGGTTGAGCATCCACATCTCCCTCCAGGTGCATGCGAGAAGCGACAAAAAATATTAAGTCGCGCCAATCGCTAGTTGCTTTATGTCTTTGTTGGGAATGGAATGGAAAATGGTATTAATGATTATACCAACACAGATTGTTATTGCTATTCTAGACTCAAAATTATTACTTTTAAGTGTCAATAATGACTTATTTACTAAAAATACAATAGAAGAATACAAAAGAAATAGAATAGAAGTTTTCGTTGAACAGCCAATTACCAATCAATTGTATTCACCTAATATAATGATGACATTCATAAAATATATTTAAGTAAAAGGGAACACACCCGTGAATAGTTGAGCTACGGATCATGTATCCATTTGGTTGACCTTTTCGGTTTAATTATTCGGGGATTATCCTCAAATCAATTAACAAACCTTCCATTATTTCCTCAGAAAGACTATTTTCAACAGCTGGTAACAATCAAAGTAAATAATAAATCATCTTTCGCCAAAGTTTGCAAATGTTATACTAAAAAAAATACCAAGAGTGAATTTTGATTATTAAACAAGTTCTATTAGTATTGACTAGTGTATTTAGTGCTTTCGACTAATTACGTTCAGCTACTCGTATTAATATCCGCCGAATAGAAGAATCTGTATTCCTTTTCGTAGAAGTTGTATTCGTTGCATCACTAATTGTAACAATATAAGTTATTACTTTGGTACTCAAGAACGTCGTCCAAACATTCAAATTTTACAGTACAAGATTAGCATGGGAACATGAAATATAGATCAAAATCAATACTACGTTTAGTATTGTCTTAGGTTTTACGTATGTAGGTATTACTTATTATTACTACTGTCATGCTCACTAAAATGTCTTGCTGGTGGTGGCGTCGTGTATCGGGTCGTTCGGTTCCCTACAATATGGTTGAGCTAAGCACTGCTGATGCATGCGTCATGCTCGTGAACAGGTGCCGTCTGTTGGGACTGGTCAGCCGTTAACTGCCACGGCAAATTCATTATTATAATATTATTATGGTATGTTCCATCTTTACACATTAACCTACATTTTTCTCTGTATATGTTTTACAATCATGTGTACCTATCAATCAACATTGTAATCCCCAACTATTTTAAAAGAGGATCCATGGAGTTTCTAGCCGGCTCTTCTCCATGAAATCAACTATTTGGAACCGTGCAACTTACGTTTCATAAGTGCCAATATTTGGTTTATTTGAAATAAAAAACTTTGACTCTGACATTACAATAAAACACTTTTAAAAACGTATTATTACGCGTATTATATAGATTATTGAGTGGTTTTCCTAACGTTTTGAACCCTTACCCCTTTGTCCTTTGACCACAAAGACTACAGTGTTCAACACGTTAGGCAAAACAAAAATACACGCGATTTAATCCCTTAATAAGTGTTTTTATAGTATAATGCATACGTAAAATTTTGTTTTTTTATAATTTAGTACAAAATGTATACTTTTCTTCGGTGCAAATTTAATTAAATTGGAGCACACATAAAAGAAACCACACATCACGTATAATAAGCATCTTCATTTTTTATCCAAACATCTTCGTCCGCACCCGTCATAACGTCGTCAATATAAACAAACGAAACGAATTATGACTGCAAACGAATTTATTCTCAAGTTATTCAGGACGAGGTATTAAGTTATCAACAGATTCATAATTTGGCAGGAGTTATCGTTTTTCCTCCATGCCAACAAACTGTCATTTCTCTCATTTCTTTTGTTTTGAGATTTAGGGATCATGTTACGTTGTCTTGTTAATAATGATGCCATATTTAGTTGCTTTGTATTTGAGATTATTGGAAATGTATTTTCAGTTTTGAAGTTCAATGGCATTGGCTTATGCATTTTATTTTGGAATATTGAAACGTAAATCCCAGATTTTATGGAACTGACTTCAAGTTATTGTTTCATAGAATCTTGCACAATTAAGATGAAACTAATTTGAAACACTGCGAATGATGAGTATGGACCATTGTTCAGAAGTCATTAATAAAAATAATCACTTATTTACCAGTCATCATTTCGGCCGAATGAAGTTTCTGCTGGACACAGGCCTCCCGAAAATATCACCACAACGATCGATATGGGTGTGTTGTGGGCTCATTGGGGGATTTTGCCATAATCGCCACGCTTGGCAGACGGGTTGGCGATCGCAGTTGAGTTGTTAATGTACTCGAAGGACGCTGCTGCCCATCCTCCGGCTAATCCCTTAGTCGACTTTTACAACACCCACGGGAGGAAATGGGGTGGTGGTATTCTGAGCCGGCACCACACACGGCATTATTTACCAGTAAGATTGTCATTTTACATTTTCTAATTCCTTATTTCTGTTAGCTTCATCATATCAGCCAAAGGCCTTCCGCTGCTGAACAAAGCCCCACCATAGATTTCAATCAATATTTTGTTGTCATTTTGGAGGGCATTTGCCAGTACTCACCATGCTTGGCTTACGGGTTGGTGGGCGCAGAATAGCTGCTGTTCTGCAGGTCCCTGAGAGTCCCTTAGTCGCCCTTTACGAAATCCACGTGAGAAAAGGCAGTGGTGCTATATTCTTGATCCTGAGACCATACGGACCTGTTAGCTTACAATATAAATAACAGTTTGTTCACATTAACGTAAATATTTAACTTGTTGTCTCCACACCAGGTCGACTCTGTCCCGTACGGATCAGAAACCATTACATTATCAATTAGTTTGCATAATTAGGTTTCTTCGTAATTATTTCATCTGCAAACCAATCATATTAATTGCTTCGGACTCTTGCCTATTCTTATTTTACTAGACGCCTTTAACATCATTTGATTAATTATCATTAGCATCATATCATATTTATATCAGTTATCGCTGTTCATCAAATACTTCTGAAATATGCTATGGATAAATATCTCTCAAGTCCGAACCAAATGCTATAGAAAAAAGATACACAAGCTATTATATTAGAGATTTTAAATATTGATGAGGTTGTTTTATGACAGGTATGAATTGACAAATCAAAGATGGTAATCTTAAACCCATCTCATCCCTTGGGTGTCGTAAAAGGTGACTATGGGATTAGCCGGACGATAGGCAGCAGCATCCTTAGAGTACATTAACAACTCAACTGCGATCGCCAACCCGCCTGCCAACCGTGGCGATTATGGCAAAACCCCGCAATGAGCCCATAACACACCCATATCTGTCGTTGTAGTGATCTTTGGGGGAGGCTTGTGTCCAGCAGTGGACTTTATTCGGCCGAAATGATGAATCTTGACTCAAATGTAGACAGGGATTGAATGTATGGACTTGAAGGCAAAGATAGTTTACTGAAATCCTTTGGTGTCTTGATGATATATTCTAAAATTACACTTGATAGCACATGCTGCAAAATGTATCTTATTAAATAATTATTTATTTGTGTTTTTTCTGAGTAAAATTGATATAGAATAGCGATACATTTAAATCAAACCCTTAATCTACGTGTTCTTAATTTTGATAATTTCTGAGTTGTTGTTGTTAATAACTTTATAGGATGCCAGTTTTAAAGCTGACATTGCTTCCACTCTTGAATTATCTTAACTCAATAATTTAGACTGCAATAGCCACTTGACGTACGTACATAAATTCATTTAGTAATCCAAATGAATACATAATACCACAAACTCATAAACTATGTTTATGAAATTTTAACATTTCCAAGATTCGTCTGCTTTAGAATGATTCATTCCTACATCTAGTATTAGAAACACGACACTTAAATGCCCAGTAAACAGCTCATATAATATCTCACATTGGAAATGCATGTCTGCAGCTAACGATAAATCAAGACCGCGTCCAATGATTCCCACTTTTCTAGCCACCACTAGCGAACATTCATGCCAGAGCAATATTATTATGGATTTAGTCAAAACTGCCAACAGCTTGTCCATATGGATTTGGCAAGGTTTAAGACCTGTTTCAGTTGACAGGTAATAAAGATAATGACAGCTTATTTAAAAGTTTTTATATTTTTGGCAATGTCCTATTATACGTTACTTAGTTGACCCGTGCGATTTTTTCGCTCAGTATCGTGATCAGTCAATAATGATTCTGTAAGACTAACTATTATTTCGTTATTTTTCGTAACTAGCGGGGAATCTTCTAAATGATACGTGATTCGTACCGACAAAAAAACACCTTACAGAATTATGAGTTTTTTATCGGTATGCCATAATATATTACCCGTAATATCATAATTATTTCTCAAAGGTGTTTTTGGCGGTACGCCGTATCTTCCTTAATACTTTATCAAAATTAATGATTGAGACCACATTATGTAGACATTGCGTAGCGACAAAAATATCTTTGATAATAAAAATATCTTTCAAAAATATCATTCACCGAATGGTGTATATATTACTTTTCGTCATTAGCGGGACTAAAATCTTCAAATTATGCCCCAATCATGAGTATTGATAAATAAAAAATTTCGATAAATATGAATAAGATATGGTCTACCGACAAAAAACCACCTTTGAGAAATAATATAAGATTATGATGATGGTTTAGCTTATGACAAATAAACACACACATAAAAACATTTACTATAAATAAGAGTCTACCTTACAAAAGTTATTAATGTAGTCACAATATTCATATAAACATAAACGTTCTTTACGTACATATTTACATATATTCACTTAGATTATTCATTATATGTCAATTCTGGTATAACAAGAACTTGGCAATCCACATAGCGTTGCCGTTTCTATTCATGTAAATGCTTGTACTGACTTCATTATCAGGTATTAATCTAGTTCTGGTACGAGGTCGTAGAATTTATCATTTGATAATTTCATGCAGCGTACCGAAGAAATAAATCAAGTTTTCTTCAAAGGTTTCGCAGACACTCCAAACTCAAACTCAAAGGTTAATTTAGGTGATACCGTTTGGACATGGCGCACATGTACAGGAATGTGTAGATAGTTTCGTACCTTGATATCCTGCAAATCACGACCTTTCCAACGTTTTGTTTCCTCTTTATTCACTGTTAGAGATAATCCCACGCCCTTACCTCTTGGCATAGGTATTGCGCGTTCTCTCGCTGAGTCAAGAGCTAGGAAAACAGTGACTAATTTATTATCATATTTATCATTTGGTACCTGACTATGACGTCATAATCTCATCTGGCTTGGTGATGGAAATAAATGCCAATTGATCTTGAAAGCTTCGGTTATTTTATGCGATTCACACATATTTGATGCTATCATCATTTTATATATCATATTCGCATGATGGTTCTTTTTTAACACGCTTTTATTAGCCAGGTATGTATCTATGTAACACAATTTTTGAACTCGATTTTCATCCCCATCAAAACGTCGGATTCAGTTGATACTTCGCACACTTATCAAGAACTGATGACAATGCAATAATTTAAATAGTCTGTCCCATTATCCAGGATCCTCTGGGTTAGCGATTTTTTCATGATACCCGGAAAAAAATATAAATTCATCGACATACACAAACCTGCACAAAAAAATAATACCTCCATAAGATGTCGATTCAATTTTCCGCGGCAAAAGTGCGATGAGACTCGAATAGTGTCTCATTCTTCAGATGATTTTATCCGTAATAATAATAATATAATAATAAAATCGTTTATTTCTCCTCACATAATATAACTAGCGTAGGTACACAATACATTCGCTACGTGGGCAGGGACGGTAGCGTAAAGCGGAGGGAGATTACGTGCGGGGTTCCACAGGGGTCAGTTCTGGGCCCCTTTTTATGGAACCTCGCCTACGACGCGGTCCTGCGTGTCGTTCTCCCCGCTGGCGTCAGCTTGGTCTGTTACGCTGACGACACTCTTGTGTTGGCCAGCGGGGAGTCCTTCGACGGAACCATCCGGCTTGCCGAGCAAGCGGTGGCAATTGTCGTGGCCAAAATCCACGCTCTGGGTCTGCAGATAGCGCCTCACAAAACCGAGGCGCTATGGTTCCACAAACTGCCGCGGAGCAGAGAACCACCCAGTTCGTGGATACGCGTTGGTGACGCGCAAATCAGGGTGGGCCAGTACATGAAGTACCTGGGGCTCACCTTGGACAGTCGTTGGGGCTTCGAAGAGCACTTCGCACGCCTCGTCCCCCGAGTCGAGAGGGTAGTGGGTGCATTGCACCGGGTGCTGCCCAATCTCGGGGGACCGAGCGAGGAGGTTCGCCGTCTCTACGGGGGCGTCGTGCGGTCTGTGGCCCTCTATGGGGCGCCTGTATGGTCATCCCGGCTGTCAGGCGTCCGGCGCTGCAGAACCAAACTTCACAGTCTGCAGCGCAGAGTGGCTATACGGATCGCACGGGGATACAGGACAGTGTCCTACGAGGCGGCAACTCTCCTGGCACGCTTCCCGCCTTTCGACATCCAGGCGGAGATGGATGCGTGGGTCTATGACCAGACACGCTCCTTCCGCCAAAGTGGGGAAAGCGTGCCTCCAGGGGCGTTTGACAGAATGAGGCGGCTGGCTCGACGGCGCGCACTCGAGATATGGCGACAACGCCTACAGTTGCAGTTCGCGACCAAGCGCGTCGTCGAGGCCATCCTGCCACTCTTCGGAGCCTGGCTCAGAAGGAGCGAGCGCGTCACCTACCGTCTGACGCAGGTATTCACCGGTCACGGTTGTTTCGGTGCGTACCTGCACAGAATAGGACGCGAGGTTACGGCACAGTGCCACCATTGTGGAAGCGACCAGGATACCGCACAGCACACGCTCGAGGAGTGCCCTGCGTGGGCGGCCGAGCGGCGGATCCTGGTCGATCGGATCGGGCAAGATCTCTCTCTGCCGGCAGTAGTGTCGGCTATGTTGGCAGAGCATACAAATTGGAGTGCAGTGGTCTCCTTCTGCGAGAGCGTCATGCTCCAGAAGGAGACTGCAGAGCGGGATCGGGAGAGGGCTGATCCCACACGGAGAAGGACGAGGCGGCGCCGGGGCAACAACCGTCCCGGCTCCCAAGTCCAACACGCCTGAGCCCCCCGCCGTCACTACATGGTGGGGGGCCTCGGGGATCGCGGGCGCGCAGATTGGGGAGTCTGCGTGCTCACACCGAGCGACCCCCGGGAAGACGGTGGCGCGCACGTGGTCACGTGCCGCCGTGTGCGCAGCACAGCGCAAAGCGAGGCTTGGGGGGATCCTTTACAATCCTCCCCGAGAAGTGCCTGGGGGGGCGACCTTTTTACAGTCGCCTTCCCTCCACTAGAGGGGGTGACCGCTTTACAGTCATCCCCTCCGTGATGTGCCTAAAGGCGTGGCGCCAATGGGCGGCTCTAGTGTGATCTTACGAGGACCTGGAGCCCCCCTACGGTGCCGAAGATGACCGCTCCAGTGGTTTTAGCCGGTAGGAGTCCGGCATACCCCTTCGCCCTTCCCCGGGGTGAAGGAAGTTCCATGTAGAATTTCCACTGGACATCAATAAAAAAAAAAAAAAAAAAAAAGGTACACAATACATTTTCCATTTTCAAAACATAAATTATGTGAGGAGCTGGTGTCTGAGATAGGTATAGCCCTGTATTACAGATCACCAGGTCCTCACCCCAGCGGTAAGTTTGCAAGTAGGATGCATTTATATTCATTTATTACACATTCAGGTTATAAAATTACACTTATTTAAATTAGATGTGATGAGAGATTAACACAATTTAAGTGTGTTATCGTGCGCGTGTGTGTGTATTGTGCGTGCGAGTCCGTGATCGTGAAGGCGTGTGTGTGTGTTTGCGCGTGGATGTTAATGCGTGTGTGTATTATGCATGTATGTAAGTATATGTCACTATATGCCTTTTTCCTAATTAACTTAGTTAGAGGGAGAATTTGTTTATGTCGAAATTTGTTTACGTCAGGCTTTTTTTTTAAACACCTTTTCGTAGTTTGCCGCACTAAAAATAGAAAATGAATAATAGTTTAAACAAACAAAAAAACACGCTTTTGTAATAAGTAATTAACAAAAAAAAATTGCAAGAAAGCGTTATCAGATATTTTTATGATGACGCTAGCTACTTTTACAAATATTTACAACAGATAACATCAAGCACCCCACGCTTTATTACAATAAAATATTTTTTTTTGTTAATCACTGTATTGTTATTTTTAACTTTTTTTTTTATCCATATCAACATTTTTGTAAAGGTTTAAGGTGTTATTTAAGTTATGATAATGAGTTTGGTATCAAAATTCTGAATTATGATTATTAGTTAATATTACTTGGAAATCACAAAACTTTTGCCCAAAACAGTATAATAATAAAAATAATTTATTGCTTGCAACATGGTATAGGACATTGATGATACATGAAACAAATCCACACGTTTCGCTGATTTCACAGCATGCATAAGTAACATTACTTGTTTTAGTCCATCATCATCTTCATCAGCCTATATCGGTCCACTGCTGGACATAGGCCTCTCCTAGAGTACACCACAACACCTGGTCATCAGCATTCCGCATCCAGCCGGACCCAGGTTCGTCAGGTCGTCGATCTGCCTGGCTAGTGGGCGTGCCACACTACGTTTGCCCAAACGTGGTTTCCAATCTAGGAACGACTGCTCTATCGGCCATCGATCCTTCCACAAACGTAACCAGCCCACTGCCACTTCGAGTTGCTAATTTGGTGTGCTATGTCGATGATTTTGGTTCTCTACCGGATACCCTTTTCGGATTATATCCTTTACAGAAACTCCGAGCATAGCACGTTGAGTGGCTTTAAACTTGTAGACTAGTCCAATTGTTAGTGTCTATATTTCGGCTCCGTTGGTCATAACAGGTAGGATGCACTGATTGAAATTTGGTATAGAGTTTCTTACCCGTTCTATGGAGTTTCTTGCCCGTTTTTCTCCATAGGAAATCAACATCTTGGAACGCGGCAACTAAAGTCTTGACTATTCATAAGTGCCTGTATATAGTTTTAAATGAGTAAAAGCGTTTTTATCTTTATCTTTAAGAAAACTTTAGTTTTTTAACTGTGCCTAGCATTGAGCCTGATATTGAGATAACGAGTTTATTTTGAACTAGTAAGGAATATATATATATATATTTTTTTAAACGTTGCCCCACACTTGGATTTCTACTGTGTCGTGGGTGCGTTTACAGACATGAATTCCACATACAATACACCCAGACCCGGAACAACTACCTGCAGATCATACAAATATTTGTTCCGTGCGGGAATCGAACCCACGACTCGGAGCGCAGCAGTCGACTGTATCAGCCACTGCACCAACCGTGCCGTCAAATCAAATATCTCAAAGCGTTTGTGTTCTCAGGGCCATGTTGAACGTTGACATGGGCCAATAAATTTCAATAATTATTAAGTAGTGAATAAAAAAAATTATTGAGGCAATCAAAGCTTAAAAATTCCTTACACATTTCGTTGGCTTCGTTACGCGTTGAAATAATTATATTCTATTGCAGCTTATAAATATTTTTACTTTCAGGGCCGTGGTACGTGAACTAGTGGAGACAGAAGAAGAGTTCGGTCGTGATATGCAGCAAGTGGTGTCCCGGTACATGAAGCCCACCGACAAGGGGAACACCCCCAAGCCCGTGTTTGACAATCGAGAGCTGCTATTCTCTAACTTCAGGCAGATCTGCGAGTTTCATAATACGTGAGAGTTTACTTGAATTTTTATAATATACTAGCTGGGACCCGCGGTTTCACCCGCGTTTACTTTAAAAGAAATTAAGAGTACTTCGACAAATACACATGACATAGAATATATATATTGGATTTCAAGGGTTTTATTTTTTTTGCGCGGAACCCTAATTATTTTTCTAAAATAAAAGTAGCCTACGTTATTCCTTATAACATCAGCTATCTGCCAGTGAAAGTCCCGTCAAAATCGGCCCAGCCGTTTCGGAGATTACCCGGAACAAACAGACAGACAAAAAATTCAAAAATTGTTTTTTTGTTGTAGGTATCGTATATACTTTCATATGCATTTAGTAAAAAGATGTTATTTTGACATTACAAACAGACACTTCAATTTTATTTATTTGTATAGATAAATGAAATTAGCCCTATGAAAATATAGGCTACTCTCTACAGCCTCGGCTATAGCCTATTTATATCAGCCCGTAAACGTACAACGCTGAAAAAGGTGTTACATAAACCGCATTTAAAAAAAAATGCTGTCAACTTTTGGCAACATATTTGTGATCGCAATAGCATGTCACTAGTCACTAGCGTACAGGCTTCTTTTCTTCTGAGCGTGCCTTTTACGTCTTAAAAAGAGAGTGATAAACAGTAAAGATAATCGTATTTTTAACTTTTATATAAACCGTTGCCAACACTAGGATTTCTCCTGAGTCGTGGGTACATTTACAGACGCATTTTTTTTTCGGATTTCAAATTGGTTTTGTGAATTTGTCTGTTTTTGTGTTAAATGTGATCTTAGCACAAAAACAGATCAAGTTCAAAATCTTAAATCTAAAGATTTTGGATTAGTTTGATTATTAATTTAGCCGTAAGTGGTAGTACAGTTCTATGTGAAGGGTTCGACTGGGACGGTACTACACTACTTTCTATTTCACGCGCCATAAATATGCCGCAACATTCTTGTATTCCAGGTCCAGGTAGGAACAGCCAGTGAACTTATGGTAACACAAGGCCTTCCATCTTTAAGAGTAAATTATTTAGCTGTGTGGTGCCGGCTCAGAATGCCACCACCCCATTTCATCCCGTGGGTGTCGTAAAAGTCGACTAAGGGATTAACCGGAGGATGGGCAGCAGCGTCCTTCGAGCACACAACAACTCAACTGCGATCGCCAACCCATCTGCCAAGCGTGGCGATTGTAGCAAGACCACCCACTGAGCACACTACACACCCATATCGGTTGTTGTGGTGATCTTTGGGGGAGGCCTGTCCAGCAGTGGACTTTATTCGGCCGAAATGATGATGATTTAGCAGTAAATTTTTTTTTAAACTTTTATTACATTGCCCCGCCCTAGGATTTCTCCTGTGTCGTGGGTGCGTTTACAGACATGAATTCCACATACAATACACCCAGACCCGAATCAACTACCTGCAGATGATACAAATATTTGTTCCGTGCGGGAATCGAACCCACAACCCGGAGCGCAGCAGTCGACTGTATCAGCCACTGCACCAACCGTGCCGTCAAGCCGTTGTTGCCTCACCATTCTAAAAATGTTCTACACTGGACTGTGAATATGATCAGTGTGCACATCATATTCTGTCGGAGTGTAATCTTTGGCAAGATGAACGCAATATTATGTTTGAAAGCTACATCCGGAGTTGTTTACTATACAGACCTTGTTGCAACTAGGACGAATTTCCGTTATAGCAATACCTACTATTGGAATCAGTCACTATAGCTCACAAGTCAAAACATAGCAGCCGTGCCGTAAATAAAATATATAAACATCGTTGTCCTTGTTGTTGTGTACTCACCAACCCGCCTGCCAAGCGTGGTAAGTACTGGCAAATTTCCCCCAATATGATGACACAGTTGTGGAAATTCATGGGGGAGGCCTTTGTTCAGTAGTGGACGTTGTATGGCCGATATGATGATGTGCTTGGCAACTGGGATTATCCCAGTTGTAAACTCCCATTTATTGTGCCTATGGCCTATAGATTTTTCTCGCTTGCTTCAGAGGGAAGTGGAACGTATATTACAATTTACTACTGCTCATTTATCTTTTCTGATTAATTTCGTTGCGGGTTACAAGACAGTTATTCATTTCCCTGGGTTACACCCAATTGCCTTGTGGTGCCGGCTCAGAATGCCACCACCCCATCTCCTCCCATGGGTGTCGTAAAATTCGACTAAGGGATTAGCCGGAGGATGGGCAGCAGCGTCCTTCGAGCACACAACAACTCAACTGCGATCGCCAACCCGCCTGCCAAGCGTGGCGATTATGGCAAAACCCCCCAATGAGCCCACAACACACCCATATCGGTCGTTGTGGTGATCTTTGCGGGAGGCCTGTGTCCAGCAGTGGACTTCATTCGGCCGAAATGATGACACCCAATTTCATTTATCGGTGTTCTTTCCATTTCATTGTAGATCCTAGCTTACAGGAGTTGCATTGGTAGGGAAACTAGGAAATGTATGGCGGGCTTGTTCCAAATAAAAAATCTAATCCGACACTGTATGTCACAGCACCATCATACAGTGCCACTATAATCGTAGTATAGTTCAAATTACTATAAATTTTAATATAATACCAACGATACGTCACAATTGCAGCGCCTACAACAATGAAGTTGCATTTGTTCTCTCACACTTAGCTGTCAATATTTATGGAATATATTTAATCGAAATAGGTTACGGAAATATATCGCATCTATTTCATTCTTATATACTCGTATATACTTACGTACAACATCTATACGTGCAACCGTATACATGCGTGCAACGTGCAAACGTGCAACTGTAAGTATTTGCTCGTGACCACGGACGCTGCAAAGTGTTCGAAACGCCGAATGAATTAAGAGTAGTATTGTATTTTATATATTATCGTGCTTGCATTTATGTTGCACTATACAAATGTGCTGTTTAATTGTGTATTGCACGTATGATGTGTCAGATATGTACTCGTATTATGATCAAATGTGAGTATATAGGGTAGAACATAAAATATTGTTTTATTTTTTAATTCATATATTTTTGCATTAATAATATAATAATTTCTAAATAATTATATAAATTCTCCGTGTGGTGTCCAGATTAAGAATTTAGCCCCACTCCATCTCCTCCCGTGGAAGTCGTAAAAGCCGACTAAGGGACTCTAACCCAGAGGGATGGGCAGCAGCTTCCTTTCTGTGGCACAGTAGCCATTCTGCGCTCACCAACCCGCCTGCCAAGCGTGGGGAGTACTGGCAAATTCCCCCCAATATGATGGCACAGTTGTGGAGAACTATGGGGGAGGCCTTTGTTCAGTAGTGGACTTCGTATGACCGATATGATGATGAATATAATATAGTTGTATGTGCTAGGGTTGTACGTTGCACGTATATATACGGCACGTATAGATGCTGTACGTAAGTATATAGATTGAATGAAATGAACGCAATATATTTCCGTAAGCTATTTCGATTCAATGGATGCTATTCGCGTAAACTTCTGAAAATATCATTTACGGAATGTAATTATAAGTGACAACGCATAAGCGCCGCTTACATATGTACGGTGCCGCTGGTATCAGTGAAAATTGTTGTCATGGGTACGGTTGCTTAGCCCGTGTAGCTCCGGGTCACAAATCGAGCTACCCCATCTCATGCCATGGGTGTTCATAAATGCGACTAAGGTCCTTGCGCCCCAGTACGTACAATTAAGCACTTTGGGTGAACCGCAGGTGGCGGGTCACACACCAGCATACCCAAGGCGCGTTGGTGTCAGGTAGGTGGCCAACTGTAAAACCCTTTTGCCAAAACCTTTGCAATATAACTAGAAACATATTGCGCCAATCCAGAGTAACTTAGGACTAAGTCTGCCAATTTTCCTAATACAGAATGAGGACAAAACGAGGTTTTCTTATGTGATCATGGTATATTGGATAAAGTGCTGTTGATTCAATCGAGGCGATGGTTGGTCCATATAGAAGAAAAAAGAAAACCACTTTTGAATTTTATAACATCTTTACATAAACATCTTATTGTAAGTTCAAATTAGGGCCTTTCCTACCTGCCCATGTGTATGTGGGTTAATGTTATATGTATAACAAAAATGATTCCATGCATTTTCCATGCATACTGTGCAATTTCTTAACTAGCTCAGTGTCCTTATTGAGAATATCTAAAAAACTTGACTTGCGGGACAAATTTGCTGTTTGTGGAACATGGGGGACAATTTTGACAATGGGGAACGATAAAGACAAATGCGAGACTGTCCCCCCAATGAGTGACGGTTGGCAGTTGCAAACATTGTACGGTTGCTTAGCATCTGGTAGGCAGTTGCACGTTAGCCGAGCCAGGCATATAAAAAAAGAAGAGAAACATACACTTATTTAAACAAATAGCAGATTTATTTGCAGACTATATTAAAATATTTTGACTTAAACTGTGAGTTGGTAACACAAAGTCTCATTCCAGGGTGCTGCTAGAAGGCATAAAGTACTACGCCGGTGAGCCGAAAATGCTCGGGCGAGCACTACTGCGAGTGGAGCGTGAATTCGACAAGCACGTCGCGTACTGCCGCGATGAGCCCAGAGCGCAGCATCTACTGGCCAGCGACCCCGTGGTCAATAAGTACTTTCAGGTGAGTGACGTACTTTGCGCAGAAATTTCCAGGTCTGTACCAAAGAAAAAACAACTTGCTTGTCTGAAAATAGATTGGTGACATCGCTGGGCTAGTCAAGGGCTTAAAATGAGGTCTTATTGCCAGTCTCTTAGCAGCCGCAAGCGGCCATTTTTTACTGTGGCGACACCTACATCGGCACCATGTACAACAATTTACAGCGACATCTACTGAGACATGAAGTACAACTCTAAAATGACGTCAAAGAATCCTGAATCATTCAAGTAAAATGTTCTCAGAACGATCGTTATAGAGAAGAAACGCTCAAAATCAACGGTAGCGTTTGGTAAACCAGGCATAGCACTTGCCCGGTTAAAAGATTTTTCCTTTTCATCGAAGAAACACAACATCACGTTCCACCATAGGCAAACTGACAGGTTGCAGCTTCATTTTTAAACATGCAGTCTGTGGGTGAAATATACTAAAGGAATCTATAATGCCCGAGGAGTACAATATAAATGTTATCAGGGTGCTATTGGTTCTCCCCACTTCATTCATATGCGCATGTACGCGTACATATGAGTTTTATGCCAAATAATAATGCGCTTGACAGAGACGGCACGGTTGGTGCAGTGGCTGATACAGTCGACTGCTGCGCTCCGGGTCGTGGGTTCGATTCCCGCACGGAACAAATATTTGTATGATCTGCAGGTAGTTGTTCCGGGTCTGGGTGTATTGTATGTGGAATTCATGTCTGTAAACGCACCCACGACACAGGAGAAATCCTATTGTGGGGCAACGTTTTTAAAAAAAAAAAAAAGAGTCGCCTCCAAAATAAGTAAAGGAAGTAAGAGGGGTCTTCGACATCATCCTGAACATATTGCCTAAACGCGATATCCCCAACCGTTACTTTTAGATACACACACACGTGTGTACTAACTTACAATGTAAATAAGTAAGTCGCAATTACATGGGTGTAACTGTCTGAAATCAATAGATTTGATTTGGCTTGAAATGAATATTAAGGTATAAGAGTACAGGATCAACAGTGGCTCTGCAATTGTAAATCAAAACGGCTACTTTCTCGATTATTATATGCTTTTACTATTCCCTCTACTATTATCGTTAATTTTCAGCCGTTGATCATGCCAATAATACCGAGTGGATACGGCTGCAATGCAGATTTACTCCAATATAATTCTGTAGTTTTTAGAACTTGGCTGAATTAGCGCCATCTGTTATTTGATCACAACATCAGATGCTCCGTGCAAAGAATTTGGTGTGGTATCTTGCTTTTGAATTAAGCACTACACAAAATTATATTTAACGCCATCTATGATAACTTTTTAGAAACCTTATGATAAACCGTTCAATACTATTGGGTTTGTGTCTGGGTTAGTTTGGCAATCGAGCGTTAGATGGCGCTTCTAGTTTCACCGTACCTCTAGCCAATCTAGATAATATTTTTGAGGGCCAATTTGGCTAATAGCTGCACGGAAATGATGTTTAATGGCCAATCCGCGACTATGACCATGCATGTGATATGTATGTCTGTAAACTATAACCACGATACAAAAGAAAACATTGTGTACAAAAAAAACTCATTGCGATTCGAGTAATCGCATTCATTTAAGATATAAAACTAAGATTAAAAGATTTAAGATATTTTTTTCTCGGGAAAGGGGCGGCGCATTCCGTTTAATAAAAATGTTGGTACTTAAATGCATGAATTTTCATGTCGATGACAGACCTAACTTACAAGTAGGCCCCAATAATGATTACAGCCAGTTTTCGACTCCGTTAAATAATTGGTCTGTGCGCTCCAATAATTTGATGGCGTGAGGATAGCCGGGGCGCCAACAGGCTCGAGCGTTAGGCACAGAGCCAAGAACTAGAATAGTTTGGATGCCGCCACATAGCACCAGAGTATGAGTGCTGTCAATTCCACCAATCATATTGGGGGCAATCACACTATTTCGGCTATAAACACGATAAAATTAGAAGATTTTGGCTCGCAAAATGATAAATTGATAGAATAAATCAGCTGACTGCTTTCGAGTTGCACAATATTTTCAGATACTTCTCTCAAATCTCGCGGACAAAGTCACGGATAAACAGCTAGTAAATAAGTTATTAGATTTTTATTAATGCCTTTTATATTCGATACGTATATGTAATATCTAAGATGTCCGAGGGAGTAGTGTCTCTTTTCGTTACTCGGTTGATTATAATCAATTTAAGAGTAGGTATATCTGGAGGCGGGCGCGTAGATTGGGGAATCTGCGTGCCACACCGAGCGACCCAAGAGAAGACGGTAGCACGCATGTGGTCACGCGCTGCCGTGGGATGCTTTGGGGGATCCTTTACAATCCCTCCGGGGGGGTGACCGCTTTACAGTCACCCTCTCCGAGATGTGCCTATAGGCGTGACATCAGTGGGCGGCTCTAGTGTGATCATACAAGGGCCTGGAGCCTCCCTTAGGTGCCGAAGATGACCGCTCCAGTGGTTTTAGCCGGTAGGAGTCCGGCATACCCCTTCACCCTTCCACGGGGCGAAGGTAGTTCACGAAGAATTTCCACTGGGCACCAATAAAAAAATATAATAGTATATCTGGAGAGTAGCTTCTGATGCAGGCTTGATTTAATAAATGGGCCTGCCTTACAGCGTAGTACTGTTATACTACACAATCGGTTACTAAACTTACTAAAACTTGGATTTTCAGTTCCGATAAAATTTGGATATGCATGCACAATGTGCACATATAGAAATCGATATGCTTTTTCTGCCATTTATAACTGCTTACAGTTAACAACAGTCCGTAGATACTAGAACTTTCTTTTTGCCCCTTGAAGTCCTCATGGACTTTTTCCTCCCTGAGAAAGGCAGATATGATGAGCTCTTACCGGCTTGAACCCCACGTTCTTGATCTACTTACATATGGCTGGGGGTGGGTGTCCGTCCGCTGTATAGTCATAAGGCCGCGCCCCTAACAGGTGCCTAGCCGCACATGCCTCCTAAGAGTTTCCTGAGAGCAGGCAGTAACTCATGGAGGCAGGAGATCATTTAGCGCCATCCGGCACCCAGTGCCTGGTGCTCGGTGCTTGATTTAACACAAACACACAATGGACATTACAAAAACAGAGCGTTAACATCAATCATAGACGTGCACAATATTTATTATTTATTATTATATAGAAGATGGCCGTGTGGTGCCGGCTCAGAATACCACCACTCCATCTCCTCCTGTGGGTGTCGTAAGAGTCGACTAAGGGATTATCCGGAGGATGGGCAGCAGCGTCCTTCGAGTACATTAACAAATCAACTGCGATCGCCAACCCGTCTGCCAAGCGTGGCGATTATGGCAAAACCCCCCAATGAGCCCACAACACACACCATTTCGGTCGTTGTGGTCATCTTTGGGGGAGGCCTGTGTCCAGCAGTGGACTTCATTCGGCCGAATTGATGATGATGATGATGATTATATAGAAGATACAAGTATTATGTTCAAAGATATTAGAAGAAAGGAGATATGCCATGTAGATCAAAATGTATGCGAGCCTAGAAATACATTTTCCCACTACCATTCTTCATAAAAGCACGCTAATGCACACAGTTACAAGTTCTTATCCAATGAACTGAATAAACACAACATTATAATTGGCTTCTCATACTAAAACACACCCACGACTTTATAGGTAGCCAATGATACCGAGCGTCCAGACCGCAAACGACAGCCGTACCACGCAAGGCGTAAGTTTATTGGGAGTACCATTCTCTGTTCTATTCACTGCATTTGTTATTCACCGAGTGCTAGTTAAAAGTAGTAGATAAGAAGCATTGTATTTTGTACAAAAATAATAATGTCGTTCTGCTCCATCAATCCAAATGTAACATAATATAGAAAACAATAATTTTTTATTTATTATTTTTATGGACAAACACAAGAAAATTCCTTCACTTGCATATTGTATATGATTCCTTCCTTGATAAAGTTATTATTTTCGCTTCAGTTTTTGACGACGATTTAACAAAGTTCTTGTCCTTATTTACTATTTATGTGATTATGTTAGTCATTAGCAGCCATACTAGTTTGAACTGTTATTGGAATAATACGGTACAAATATTATGAATATTCAGACTTTAGTTGTTGCGATCCAATATATAGATTACTTATGCAGAAGAACGGGAAGAAACTCACTAATTATGTAGGCATGTAATTTCGTTGATCTGTTAGAATTTTTCCGTTGTTTAATTTATATATGACTACCTACGGCTTAATTTCGATGTTTTAATCTAGTACCTGGTTTCCAAATCAAAAAATAACTTAACTTGAAATGCTCTTTTCATTGGTATTCAAGGCATACTACTCATATTTCTCACTCACACTTCAGCCCAAAAACGTCCACTGCTGGGCCTCCCCCAAAGGTTTCCACAACGACCGGTCTGGGTTGTTGTTGTGTGTTCATTTGGGGGTTTTGCCAAAATCGAGATGGGTGCTACCAATATCCAAACATCATCCCCAATCCTCTATTTCCCTCAAATGCAACTACAGTTCGGAGGACTACTTTACACTGTCTAAGTTTCATACATCAATTTTTCATTCTCATTATTGGAGTCGTAGTGTAGCCACTAACGGTCGATAAGAAATAGGATCTGGGCATTAATGGACGCAGAAGTAATACGTGGGATGTTATAAAAAACTTCTACGTCCGCTCTGTGTGGTGAGGGTGCAGAGTGACGAGAGTCAACAACATACGTAACGAATACGAACGTAATAGTTTGGGAGTAAACAAAATTGACATCAACACAACACTATTTAAGTGATGACATCTTTTAAAAAAAAGACATCTTTTTTTATTGGTGCCCAGTGGAAATTCTTCATGACATGAAAAGTGTTGACATCTATCCCGTGAGCTTGAGAAGAGGAGCCCTACGAAACATAGTGGATAATAAAAATAAATTTAAATAAAAAAAATAAAAAACTAAAACGCAACTACAGAAAAGCATAACAAGTTTGAAGAGGTCACAAAACAATTTTAAATTAATCAATAGTTTTCACGGAGTCGAAGGTACAATCGCGTCGCACAACGCTAAATAATGATTATAATTCTTCGTCTACGAGAAATCTATATAAGTACTAATTTAACATTGTTTTAAAAAAACATTAAACTTGCTTTATGCTTTTCCATGGTGGATCTTTCTTTCTTTCCAATCTTCGATTTTAAATTTATTTAAATTTATATTATTTTGAGGCGTTTAAGCTATATTAAAGTGTTCATTACAATTAAAACTTCTTTATTATGGTTTATGGATGTAAAATTATAGGTTATCTATACATTTTTCAAGTGTAATCGTAAAGTTTTTTCGTTGGATACCAAACACGATATTTTAAATATTTTTTGTTTGGTCGCACTTTATGTCCGCTATGTTTGATGTCAAAATACAACAAGTAGTTTAGGCGATGAGGGAACAGATGAGCATACTAACATACATACCTAGACGCTAAAAGCATAACCCTCGTAAAAACAACGCTCATTTAAAATATTTTGAATACTTGATCTAAAGAAGCAAAACCTTTTATCAATCAACGCCAACCACGTGTTCCACTGCTAGACATACGGATTTCCAAAATGTTGTAAATATACCTGATGCGATCAATGCATTGAACCGAGACTTGGAAGCTATCAAGGACTGGTCTGATAAATTTGGTGTTGCAGTAAAACCTACTAAATGTCAGGCAATAATAGTCGGGAGCTCTCGAAATGTGAATAAAGTGGACAGTGTTGCTTTACCATCGCTCAAGTTCATCATTTCGGCCAAATGAAGTCCACTGCTGGACACAGGCCTCTCCCAAAGATCACCACAACGGCCGATATGGGTGTGTTGTGGGCTCATTGGGGGGGTTTTGCCCTAATCTCCACGCTTGGCAGATGGGTTGGCGATCGCAGTTGAGTTGTTAATGTACTTGAAAGATGCTGCTGCCCATCCTCTGGCTAATCCCTTAGTCAACTTTTACGACACCCACGGGAGGAGATGGAGTGGTGGTATTCTGAGCCGGCACCACACGGCAATTTCAACGCTCAAGTTCAATGGTACAAGAATCCCCTTTAGCTCTAATGTAAAATACCTTGGTTTGCTAATAGACACCAGCCTTAATTGGCGACCCCAAGTCACAACTGTCAACCAGAAAGTCACCGGAATCTTGCGCTCTCTCTATCGCCTTAAAAAGCTGCTCCCATCTAACACGAAAGCAATGCTTGCTTGTGCAGACCCTCATTTTCCACTATTGGTCTATGGTGATGTGTATTACTATGACCTGAAAGCTGATCATCTCAACAAACTTGACCGCTTTCTAAATAACTGCATTTGCCGTTTTTAATCTGCGTAAATATGATCATGTGTCAGTGCATCGGTTACTTTTAAATTGGTTGCCCATTCGCCAGCGCCGATCTCTGAGGGCATTGACTACTCTGTTCTCCTTACTAGACTCTCCTACCCCGCCCACTTATCTTACATCTCACTTTCAATATCTAAGCTCTAATCACATCAAGAATCTTCGTTCCTCAAATAATCGTTTCTTACAATGCCCCACGCACTACTCTGACTTTATACATTCTCCTTTCTTCGTAGCCTATTCTTCTATGGAAAGCGCTCCCCATGAATATCAAGGCGGCTACCAGTTGGTTTTCCTTTTAAATTAAAGTACGTGAGCACCTCGTACGCACGTGATTTTCCTAATTATTACCTCTTTATTTTGTTTAGGTATTTATGTATAATTATTATAAATATATGTTTATTTATTTACACAAGTAGAATTATATATAGATTTCATATATATATACTATATATATATCTCATACATTCTATAGTAAAAAATAATTAAACCTTCTTACAAACTCTTCCCCTCGGACCACGAAAGTGATCGGACTGTTCATCCGCATTTCAAATTTTTATTTAAAATTAAAAGAAAATAACTCATTAATCTTAATAACTTATTCGCCATTAGTACTAGGCGCGCATAACATCAGTGGATAACGCGGAACTACCGGCGGAAAGAGGATAGCAACAACTGAGACGCAGGTATCTTGCGGTCTGGCTGAGCTACGCGCATACGCCACAACAAAGCGTCATTATTACGTCCCTTGCCCTAATTCACAAGCGACGGCGATTAGCGACTAAATATTATGGTGGATGGTCCAAGAAAGTAAATAATCTTGTTGATTGGGCCAAGTCGATATACAGTTACAGAAGACTTTCATCATCTGCATTCCGTGAGTACTCACTATATATACTGCATAAATACCCCGAGAGGAATTTCACTATCTTTCATATATATACTATTTTTTGTGGCAAAAAAGATTTCTGTGGTGAGATCTAGACAAACGTCATCATGACTAAACTTGGTAGAACACCTCCCGCCTCACCTGCTCCGGTAAAATCAGTCTCAGATGCCCCTGGGTTGGGAAACACGCGCAGCACTTCATCTTTATCTACTTCGGAAACTGTTGAGACACCGTTACAACACTATGAGTCAGAGCCTGATCTTCATTCGTTAGCAGCTAATGTCACTGAACGAAAAAAAAGGAAATATGACGAAGGAAATGCAGACATCCCGGCGCTGATTAGGGAGATGTTTTCCTCATTTTCCAAAGATCAAGAAAAACGCTTCGAAGAACTTAAGACCAGTATGGAATTAATGTCTCATAAATACGATGAGTTTCTGGTAAAAATCACTTCTCTTGAAAAGGAAAGGCAAGCTGATAAATCTATGATCAAAGAACTAGAGGAAAAACTGGAAACCTTTGAACGAAAATCCCGTGGAGTTGGCATTGAAATTCGGAATATCCCAAAGTCAAATGGGGAAACTAAAGATACTCTATGCAATGAAATAATACATTTGGGCAAGACGTTAAACGTCAATATCGACAATTCTAGCATAAAAGACATATACAGACTGAAATCAAAAGATGGCTCAAACCCCGTCATAGTGGATTTCACCTCCGTTCTGACTAAAGACAAGATCCTCAAAGGAGTCAAAAGTTTCAATAAGTCCAAAATTAAAGGAGAGAAATTGAAAACTACTCACCTTAACACAATGTATCAATCTAAACCACTATACATAGCAGAGACATTGACTCATAAAGCGCAGAGACTGTATTATGTAGCAAGGCAGTTCCAGAAGAGCCATGGATACGACTATTGCTGGACAGTAAATGGAATCGTGTATGTTAAAAAAGACGAGGACTCTTCTCACATCCGCATAAATAATGATATGGACCTAGATAAGCTAAGAAACAAAATGTGACAATTGTGCAAATTTTCTTATACTTTTTTAAAGCATGTTTATTCTTTACACATTTTTATTATGGCATTATACACATATTACAAACAACTACACACTAATAATACTCATAAATTACATAATAACTTCATTTTATCTTTTACAGATTGTCTACGCTCAAACTTAAGATATAAACTTACTTATAAATACGAAGTATCACACGAACAACTTTACATAAATATACCTTACATAACAGAATACAGTGTCAAAAGTAATACCATTAATATCTACCCGGAATTCCGTAAAGCTATACACGACCTATTGTTGTGTTCATTAAACTACAGTTCGATACAAATTAACCTCTTGAATTAAATTTGGTGATATACTCAATTTAACAGAAAATATAGACAATGTATCAGTCTCCCATTCGTTAACAGCCGATATAGAGGATTGCCACAAATTAATATCTCAGTCTCCCGAGCAACTACTTATGCTAACTCAGAACATACGCAGCATAAATTGTAACATGCACGGCTTGGAGGTCCTACTAAAAAGACTAAACCTGGAATGCGACATTGTTATACTGACAGAATGTTGGCTTTCATGTGCACCGGAAATACCAAAACTCACAGGATATTGCCATATGGCAACAAAAGCAAACCCCAAACAAAATGATGGAATAGTCATTTTTCATAAAGATAATATTAACTTGTCTTTTGTAGAACCAGATTTTCAGGAAAGTAACTGCCTCGTTGCTACTATTGAAAACCGTATTGCTATAATTGCTTTGTATAGATCACCATCCTACAAAAACATTGACTCATTCCTTTCATCCTTAGACAAAACAGGAGCTCTCACCCTTTGAACGTATCATAGTTATGGGAGACATAAATATAGCTATAAACGCTACAAAAATAGACCTAAACGGGGAACGATATCTGACGCTAGCGGCCATGCATGGCCTATTACCAGCCCACACCTTAATCACACGTAACGATAGCGCTACTTGTTTGGATCACGCATTAATTAAAACCGGAACTCCTACTATCACCATAGTACCGCAAACATCTCTAACTGATCACTATCCAGTTTTGCTAAGCATGAATTATCGGAGAGAACGACAATTTGCAACAACAACTATGACTAAACTTGACAATACAGGCCTGGAAAAAGACATTACTTTGATTGATTTCAATTACATATATAACATTGACAGTCCAAACATTGCCATAAACTACTTAATCCAGTGCCTTCAAAATGCAATATCCAATAATACCAAAATCATAACTCTCTCCAAGCGTCGCAAAATTTTCAAACCATGGATAACGCAAGGATTGCTGCGTTGTATGCGAAATAGGGACAAGCTGCATAAAAAATCAAGATTGTCTCCGCATAATGATATCCTAAAGGTGACATACACCCGCTATAGAAACTTCTGTAATAGTATACTAAGAAAAATTAAAAGAGAGTATGAAAAAGCTGAAATCCAAGCAGCACAAAGAAACAATAAGAAACTATGGAAGGTTATTAGAGATGTCACAAACACTACTAAAATGTATAGCTATCCGAAGGAACTCCTAACAGTGTCCACTTCTCCCGAGAAATCACTAAACGAAATTAACAGTTATTTTATTAACGTAGGTAGGTCACTAGCAAGCGAGGTACATAAAAAAAATACTCACACATCAAACAGTAATAAACGTAACAATTCTGACAGCACTACTAAATTAAACTCCTTTGTCTTAATGGACACAAATGAGGAGGAGGTCGAACATCTCATTAGAAATTTAAAATCAGATTGTGCGACGGGACATGATAAAATTAGCAGCAGTTTCTTAAAAAAGCATAGAAATATTCTTGTGCCAGGTGGTTACTAAGATTTTTAACAATTGTTTACAGTCAGGAGAATTCCCTGAGATCCTAAAAAAAGCGGAAGTCTGTCCTATATATAAGTGTGGAGATAGAAACAATATTGAAAACTATAGGCCAATATCTATACTACCAGCCATTTCAAAAATTTTGGAAAGAGTCATCAATAAGAGACTAGTGAATTATTTGGAAAAAAAATCATTTACTGTGCTCAAATCAGTACGGATTTTGCCAAGAAAAATCCACAGATCAAGCTGTAAATGCACTTACAAATTATGTTAGTTCTAAATTAGACACAGGTAAAAAATGTCTCACTATCTTCCTGGATCTGACTAAGGCGTTCGATACGATCTCTCTGACCATTTTACTCGCTAAGCTCGAAAGACTTGGAATTAGAGGCATCCAACTAAAACTTTTCAAAAGTTATCTGACTGGTCGCTTTCAATGTGTCAGAGTGGATAAGTACAAAAGTACCGATCTTGCAATAACTCATGGTGTGCCACAGGGTAGCGTATTGGGCCCCACCTTATTTCTCGTTTACATAAATGAACTCACATGCCTAAAACTTTCCCAAGGTGAAATACTCTCATTTGCAGATGATACTGCTTTGCTTTTTGCCGCCGATACGTGGGATGAGGTCTTTGACGCTGCTCAGGTGGGTTTTAATGTCGTTGGCAGGTGGCTCCAGGATAATATACTTACACTGAACGTAAACAAGACCAAGTATATTTGTTTTGGCATAAGGAGTATGAATAATGTAACAAGTCACCACGTTATAATGTCGCATGAATGTCTATCTTATACTAACTGCTCGTGTCCTGCACTAGAACGGGTGCAAACTTTAAAATATCTAGGTGTCACTATAGATAGTAGTCTCGATTTTAAAGAACACATAAGACTTCTATGTGGCAGAGTTCGGAAATTAATTTATATTTTTAAAAAACTTAGGCACATTGCTGATACCGAGATGCTAAAAAATATCTATTATGCCCTCTGCCAGTCATTAATATCTTATTGCATATCCTCATGGGGAGGAGCCCCGAAAACGGCAATGAAGCCGATCGAGGTAGCTCAGCGCGCCATTCTAAAAGTAAGTGCCTTTAGGCCCATCTACTTCCCAACCGTAACCCTCTACCAGCAATGTGGAGTACTGACTGTGAGACAATTGTTTCTTCTGAATATTGTATTGCTGCAGCATAGTAAACTTATGTATGATCCGTCATTATTACAAAAACGTAGAAAATATATGGTTTGTACCCAGCGGTCTCCTTATAGAACTAGATTCAGTACAAGATTTTTTAATTTCATTGGACCTTATATATATAACAAAATAAACAGAACTACAAATATTTACCAGCTTTCTAAACTAAATTGTAGAAAGAGAGTGTGTGAATATTTACAAAATCTTACCTATGAGGAAACTGAACTTCTACTACTTATTCCACGGTAACAAGCATTCCTGCACTTAACCAATCCTGTATTTGCATTTTTACAAATTCAGCCCGAATTCGGACACAACTAGTAACATATACACCAACTTATGCAACTCCCCACACACACTCATACATACATGCACCAACACATTCACGGCCCACACACCCTCTTACACTTCACTCACTCATATTTCACCTCCACACAAAGAGAGGACTCTCCAGGCATACAAATTTATTTTTTGTTTATTTAAATAGATAATAAGACAAAATTAATAATATAGAATTGTATTGTACAACTGAACAATCTCGTGTAATTGGCTAGAAATGTTGAAATTCGAGGTGATTGGCGCTGATATCCGAAATACAGGCTACGCTTAGTTCGGATACAGATGCTAATACATTTTGTACTTAGAAACAGCCTAAGCTAAATCTGTAACGTATATTATGTACTAAAAGTAGGATTTTAAAAATGTTTTTGTCGTCTAAAATTACTGCTGATTAATAAACTATTTATTATTTATTATTATTTATTATTATTTTTGCACACTAGCTTTTCTCCTGTGTCATGGGTGCGTTTACAGACATGAATTCCACATACAATACACCCAGACCCGGAACAACCACCTGCAGATCATACAAATATTTGATCCGTGTGGGATTCGAACCCACGATCCGGAGCGCAGCAGCTGACTTTGTCAGCCACTGCACCAACCGTGCCGTCAAAATATAAAAAGTCAATCTCTTTCGGTATAATATATTCCTAAAAATGTCATTGATTCTAAAATTATGTCATATAAGTCGTGCCGTAATCCTGCACCTACCAGAGTGTTATCTCTGCATCACCCTAAGATAGACTGATAGAAAATGCCTAAGGCATTAAGTCCGCCTCTGTACATGTGTGTGCATAAAGAATAAATAAATAAATAATATTCAAACGTAGTCGAGACCCCTAAAATAATTAAAATATACATCCCAATAAAAGAAGTAGCAGTAGAATACAACAAAGCAAACCCACTATCAATTTATAGAATGGAATAGAATCAATTATTGAATAAATAAGTTTAACAGACACTTTTATACGTCATGTTATTGAAACAACGGAGGAATTTTCGCTACATGACAACCTCAAAGAAGAAATTCCGAATGAAACTCAGGGCTTAGTCTATTTTGGTCATTATTGTATTTTTTAGTCTCTTAAACATCTGTTTTTAACAAAGAATTTAAAACAGTTATCTATTATTACATATAGTATTTTATTTTTATTTGCTTTTGCAAATCTGTTCGTCACAAAGTATTTGAAACAATTATCTATAAAGTAATAATAAATAAATATGGCAGTTATACAATGCAAATAGTACATATGTATTTGGTTTCCAGGGAACCATGGTAATTATAATAATATTATTATATTATTGTATGTCGTACCAATCAAGAAATAAAAATATAAACATAAATGCGGACACTAAAGAAATATTTACGACGACAGATGACACATTGAATATGGAGTAATGTATATCAAATGCCAAGAACTGACCCTGATGAAGACGATTATATAACCAAGGAGACATAGTTTTATATTTCGTTGTGTAAAATGGAACTAGCGTTTTAGTAAAATATTAGTCAAGTGCCTACGGGAAACCCGTATATAATTTTCAAAAGTACTAATTCTTCATGAACTTCCTTCGCCCCGGGGAAAGGCGAAGGGCTATGCCGGACTCCTACCGGCTAAAACCACTGGAGCGTTCATCTTCGGCACCTAAGGGAGGCTCCAGGTCCTCGTATGATCACACGAGAGCCGCCCACTGGTGCCACGCCTACAGGCACATCTCGGAGAAAGTGACTGTAAAGCAGTCACCTCCATAAAAATAATTATACCTATGTATGTCATGTTTTGTGACGAATATGACACCATTCGCTGGGTAGTCTGTTTATGTTCCCTAATATCCACGATGCTTTCAAAAAATTACAACGATTTGTGATGCGGTGTAAATTGTTATGACAACATTATCTATGCGCCGGTGCGTGTATCAAAGACCATACGTTGCTGACGCATAAATTATGTAATTGCGTTTAGGATACGCGTTTGTGACAGCGGTCCACAAGAGCCTATCCTTCTATATGTTAACAAGTTAAGGTTACAGAAACTACTACGGCACGGTTGGTGCAGTGGTTGATACAGTCGACTGCTGCGCTCCGGGTCGTGGGTTCGATTCCCGCACGGAACAAATATTTGTACGATCTGCAGGTAGTTGTTCCGGGTCTGGGTGTATTGTGTATGGAATTCATGTCTGTAAACGCAACCACGACACAGGAGAAATCCTAGTGTGGGGCAACGTTTAAAAAAAAAACTACGGTCTTCCTCCGTCCACCCGTTTATTAGTAACATGGATGACCGTTTCACTGTAGCGGTCACTGTGGCTACGTTTTGGAATGGACGATTACAAGCTGGTATAAGGCTGATAATTATATTTAAGACTAGCTGGAACCCGCGGTTTCACCCGCGTTTAATTTATAAGAAATTTAGAGTACTTCGACATAGACACTTGACATAGAATATATATATTGGATTTCAAGGGTTTTTTATTTTTTCGCGGAACCCTAATTATTTTTCCAAACTAAAAGTAGCCTAAGTTATTCCTTATAACATCAGCTATCTACCAGTGAAATTCCCGTCAAAATCGGTCCAGCCGTTTCGGAGATTACCCGGAACAAACAGACAGACAGACAAAAAAAAAAAATTGATTTTTGTCATATGTACCGTATATACTTTCATATGCATTTAGTAAAAAGCTGTTATTTTGATATTACAAACAGACACTTCAATTTTTTTTATTTGTATAGCTTGACAAGTAGTGTCAATTATTCTGTAAAGTTTCTACCCTCTAGAAGAAAAGATAATTTTGGAGTGAAACGAAATCATGAAATGTCTTTCCAAGGATAACAGATTTTCGTTTATGAAAAGCTCATCAGTCTCAACCAAAAATACTCTATCGGCCAACACTAGTTATTATAGTATCTACCGACTCGCCTCAATCTGATTTTAATAACCATTTTGTAAAACGATAAAAATGTTACCTACTTAAACAATGCACGGTTTTCAAAGCTCATTAAACAGACATGGCCATTGCCAAACACGTAAATCAGTGAGGTAAACTGCATTCTGTTTACATGAGAACGGTGGATTCATGCCAAGTGTGGATCTGTGTTAGCGTAGCTATATTGGTCTTTGTCTTTGCTGGATGAAATTTGGATGATCTTATGGACACTATATAATCTGATCTAGATCGGACGATAAGATCGCGTACTTTAAGTGCAGCTAGAAATTTTATAGTATTTACCCTGTGTGTATCCATACTCCCAATATATTCCATTAGTTGGGTTTTTAACACTCACATTAGTGCGGGGGTTGTATGATTTAAATACAACTCAAATATTTCTGCTATTCGTCAACTCTGGATTTAAAAGAACACTCATATTTCAATCGCTTAGTCCATACATTTAAAGCTCCTAAAACTAAATGATCAGCATACTCCACCAATGACTATCTAGACAAAATAAGCGACATATAGAATTTAAAATCCTACGCAACTTTCATTCTCGCCATGATTGAGTCAAATCCAGAAATAATTTTACAGCTGTATTATTGTTACGTGTCTAGATGTTTCCTTTGTGCGATTTTATAAACAGATTATAGTCATACATGACGTATGGTTGCCAGTCATAAATAAAAGCAACTTTGATTAAAAGTTATCTGTATAACGTATATCAAAGGTGATTAAGGAACAAGCGACACTGTGTATTTGTAACTATTGTTGCTACATAATCAACCCATTACTGTCCCACTGCTGGGCACGGGCCTTTTCTCACTATGAGAAGGGTTAGGCCGTAGTGCACCACGCTGGCCTAGTGCGGGTTGGCGGACTACACACACCATAAAGAAGATTTTAGGGCCCTTCAGGTGTACAGGTTTCTTCACGATGTTTTCCTTCACCATTCGTGATCCACACATGAATTTGAAGAGAGTTGCGGGCTGATATCGATCTCCGTCCCTCCTGTATGGAAGGCAAGCTTTCATCCACCAGGTTATCACTGCATCTGTTGCCACAAATGCGACAAATTTTAATAAAAAAATGGGTCATACATTTCAAGTGTTTAACATGGAGGTAGAGTTGGCAGCGTGCAGTGCTTGCGACCACCAATTGCAGTGTTTATCTAAAGGTGAGCCGGGAACATCCACATGTAATAGAACAGCTGGAATTCGACTATTATATAAATTCTACGTCAAAATGAGCATTACTTTACCATCACTTGTAATTATACAAATTAGAATATTTCAGTAGTGAGCACATGGGGCATGGGGCACTTCAACCTCAATCTCAGCGCTATAATTTCAACCGTAAAACGTCCACTGCTGGACAGAAGCCTCCCCAAAGATTGCCACAACGACCGGTATGGGTTTATGTTTACTGCCATAATCGCTTTGCCAAACTCTTACCGGCTAAACTCCGACGGTGGTGCTTTTGCTTACCAATGGTTGGGGGTGCGGGGTCTGTCCGTTACACATTGGGTCGCGCCCTCGGCCCATCGCTCTGTTTGACAGGCCCCTATGCGACCTCGCCAGCCGCACATTTATCCAGAAAGGCGCGCGCATAACACAGTGCGCCGCCATCTCAGACCTTATTCTGTTCGGGCTGGCGCAGGCTGCAACTCACGGGGGCCAGAGATTGGTCAGCGCCCTCCTACGTCGTCATGTGCATATTTGCGGTGGACAAGAGCGGTCTCTTCCCGTCACCGTTCTACCATCTCCTTTGCGTGCATAACGTCCTCGCAAAATAACATGACGCCATCCCACACGCTCTCGCTCCGTACCACACTGCCGTGGCCAGAAGCGAGAGTTCACCGATCTTTGGCTGCCACAATGAGATCATGGCGCTGCGTCGCCCAAGCTGGGCACTTCTCTAACGTGTGTTGCACCGTGTCTTCCGGGCAGTCTCCACAGTCTGGCACATCAGCAAAACGTTACTTGCCCATCAGTGTGCTACATATTTTCATTCAGACAGTGTGGAAGTTATACGAAGATCCCACCATCTCTCTTCTTCCATCAGTCTTCCAGGTGCATTGCAAGTTACCATCCGCACTTGGTATCCCGATATATCGTACTTAGGGTACGTACAACCTTAATTATGGGCACAGCTGAAGTGTGGGACTCCTTGCCAGCGTCTGCTTTCCCTGCTATCTATAACCCTTTTTTCTTTAAAGTAAGAGTGAATAGGCAGCTTCTGTGTGCGCTCGTTCCATCGTAAACTTCGTCCATCGCTTTATATCAGGCGAGATCGAGGTCAAAAGCGGCTCCATTCATGAATAAAAAAGTACAAAGCAGCTGCGATATTATAGATCTTGGTCGTCTTGACGGTTTATGATACACATAGATGCTCGTAGGTAGTTCAAATCAAGCGCATTGCTCGATTTCGACCGATTACAAAACCGAATGCTCCTCAGTCAGTAATTACACTTGCGCACTATTATAATGTAATGCTGAAAATCGAACACCAAAATGTTACGTTAACGTAACATTTTTGACTCTCTGTCAATACGGTGGGTATTGACAGAGAGTCAAAAATGTTACTATAACATACTATAAAACTTCAATGTTGAGTTATTATTTAACTGCATCCTAAAGAAAAACTACGTAGAGCCGATCACTTGCCGTCGTTTATTAATTTTTAAAACGTTTAGTAATTGGTGACGATGATGACATCCTGCTGTTCATTATCAATTCCATTGCGCAATAAACCTTCGGTTTTAACAATCCTGTATTCCTTCATGAAGAGGATTCTACTTCAGTATAACTACAAAAGACTCGTAAAGTATTGATCAATGTAAAGCAAATGCACCGTGGGTTAGCTCGTCATAATAAATTTAGGAGTCATCCTCATCATATCAGCCACAGGACGTCCACTGCTGGAACAAAGGCCTCCCCCTTAGATTTGCACAAAGTCCGGTCACATGCTACATACATCCAACGGCTCCCAGCGACCTTCACCAGATCATCCATCCATCTCGTTGGAGGTCGTCCCACGCTGCGTTTCGAAAAATGTGCCCCGCCCCCTGCCACTTCAGCTTACTAATCCTTTCAGCAATGTCGGCAACTTTAGTTATTCTACGGACCTCCTCATTCGGTCTCGTAGAGAAATACCAAGCGTAGCTCTTTCCATAGCTCGCTGAGTGACCTTGAGCTTTTTTACGAGGCCCATAGTGAGTGACCACGTCTCCGTGCCATATATCATCACTGGTAACACACACTGGTTAAAGACTTTCGTCTTGAGACATTGCGGTATTGTTGACGAAAAGTCGTGAAGTTTCCTGAACGTTGCCCTTAGTAATAACAAATATATCTTTGTACAAAAAAGTAGCCTATTGTGTCATCCTATCAGCCAAAGGACGTCCACTGCTGAACAAAGGCCTCCCCCATAGCTTTCCCCAACTGTATCATCATTTTGGGGGGAATTTGCCAAAACTCACCACGCTTGGCAGGCGGGTTGGTGAGCGCAGTATGGCTACCGTTTCACAGAAGGGACGTTGCTGCCCATCCCTCTGGTTTAGATTCCCTTAGTCGCCTTTTAAGACATATATGGGATAAGATAGAGTGGTACCATATTCTTAATCCGGACACCACACGGACTATCCGGACACCACACGTGCATATACATATCATATTAATCTTGACTCCAAAATCCAACATAGTATGCAATCCAATATAGTATAAAGTGTGCAATTTTTTTTAATTTCTTGCAATGTTTCGTCGACAACCTGGATATTTATGATGTACGCTGTCTGCAATGTTGTATATGTGAAAAGCAAACAGATGGTGTGTATAAAATATTCTAATCTTCCAGAATCTATGTTCTGAGAAATAAATAAACTCAAAACTTTTTTAATTATTTAAATATACATCATGTACTTCCCCCGTCCGGGGATGTCGGACTCCTTCCGGCTAAAACCACCGAAGTGGTCATCTTCGGCACCGAAGGGGGCTACAGGTTCGCGATACAATCACACTAGAACCTTAATGCACATCTCAGCGGGGATAACTGTAAAGCGATGATGTGAGACTAAAACCAGCAAACCACCCCCAGGCACAGATAAAGACTAGCAAATAATATTCCAGGAAAATCTTTCACCAAAACTAGATTTTATTAATAAAAATCTGGAATCGCAGGTGCAGGCTGGCCGACCTATCATAATCATAAAATCAGTCATTTTAATTGATTACTGGTGGCAGGTCTCTTATTCTGAGAATCCAGGTAAGTAGCTACTGGGAGAGGGCCGATCCTGGCACTGGCACTTAATTCCTATACGCCTGAAACCCCCTGCCGTCGCTATAAGTGGTGAATGTGGTGAATATTGACAAAACTAAAATTATGAATTTAAAAATAAGAACGAATCGTATCTCTTCTTTAAAAATTGGTTATCTAGGTAATAACATTGAAGCAACTGAAGAAACAAAGTTTCTAGGATTACATATTGATAGCAAAATTAATTGGAAATCACATATAGACCATGTGTGTAAAGACTGTGCCAGTTCTCGTATGCACTTTACAGATTGAGAAAAGTAACAACTCTCTCAGCTATTTTAACAGCATACCATGGTTACGTTAGCTCAACCCTCAGATACGGTGTAATATTCTGGGGCAATAGTACCGACAAGGAACGTGCATTCATTGCGCAAAAGCGCTGTATTAGGTCTATGTTTAGTTTAAATCAAACGGACTCCTGTGAACCATTTTTTCAGAATAGGAAAATATTAACATTGCCCTGTCTATGTATATTTGAGAGTGCGGTCTTTGTAAGATCTAACAACCATTTATTTGAGTATCGTACCCGAGTAAGGCACCAGGATAAGTTGCGCACAGTTCTTAGCAAGACGCATCTATTCTATGAAAGTATTTTTTGCACAGCTTCGCGTATTTTCAACAATATTCCCAAATCGATTACAGGCATTTCAGAAATAAAGATATTCAAAAAGACCCTCCATAACATGTTAGCGAATAAATGCTACTACTCTGTTAAAGAGTTTTTGTCTGATAAATCGCTCTCAGAATATAATTTGCCTCAACCATGATCTGTTCAGTGTTCCATTATTCTTTTAATTTTAATGATATTTTTGTTACCTATTTAAATACTTTTTAATTTTAATTAATATAGTAAAGACAGTTTAAGTAATTGTTATTGTATGCCTAAGAGGCGGGACATAGCTGATCACTGTATTATAAGAACATCTGTATTATGTACGTACCTATGATCCACAATAAAGAATATGAATATGAATAAGGCGTTCTGGGTTCGCGGGTGCGTAGATTTGGTAATCTGCGTGCCCACAGCGAGTGACTCACGAGAAGACGGTGGCACGCATGTGGTCAGGTGCCGCCGTGTAGGCAGCACAGCACAGAGCACAGGAACGCTTCGAAGGATCCTTTACAATCCCCCCAGGGTGTGGGTGACCGCTTTGCAGTCACCCTCTCAGAGATGTGCCTATAGTCTCTAATATGATCATACGAGGACCTGGAGCCCCCTTAGGTGCCGAAGATGACTGTCCCAGTGGTTTTAGCCGGTAGGAGTCCGGCATGCCCCGTTGTACTCCCTGGAGCGGAGGAAGCTCATGTGAAAAATGAGAAAATGACCCAATAAAAAAAGGTAAGTAGCTACTACGAAGTGCTGCCAAGCAGTTAGGTTATAAACAATAACAATAAAAAATCTTTATTTGCAGGAAAATGTGGTAGGTACATAGGTTGTTACAAGTGATATGATAGTGAGTTATCGATCAGCACATCTTTGTCAGATTATTGACATGCAAACAGTGTAGTCACGAAATTATGAATGACGTCAATATTTTGTAATTAATTATTTATGCCTCATTCATTATCAATTCAATAATTCTATTCTATTATATTCACAATTTTAACTTATATGACTATTGGTGTACTATTAAATATATCATTATTTTAAATTTCGATGAAAAACATTTGCCACAATACACAATGACTATTTTTTATCACTATTTATAAACTCCTCCACATTATAAAAACATTTCTGAATAAGCCAGTATTTCAGTTCTTTAAAAAATAGGGAGGTTCGTAGTAGCTTAAAGTTATTAGGAATTGCATTATAAATACGACCACACATCACAAAACAGTTTTTTTTGTAAAGAGTAGTAAACTACTACTGAGATTAGGTTTGAAGAGAGCAGTGTAGCTAGTGAAATTCCTGGGTTTATGAGACTCAATAACTTGTGTATCGAGGTGACGAGCTCAATGTAACACCACGTTGGACTGGTCCTGAGTTACATTACAGTTGCTTTGCGCAGGCGCGATATCCCACCGCCACCAGGCAAATAAATTACTCATCGATGAGATGAGTAATTTATTTACAAAATAGAAAAAGAACCGATTGAAGAATGGCAGGCATTTGTGTGGTGCCGGCTCAGATGCCGTGTGGTACCGGCTCAGAATGCCACCACCCCATTTCATCCCGTGGGTGTCGTAAAAGTCGACCAAGGGATTAACTGGAGGATGGGCAGCAGCGTCCTTCGAGTACATTAACAACTCAACTGCGATCGCCAACCCGTCCGCCAAGCGTGGCGATTATGGCAAGACCCCCCAATGAGCACACAACACACCATATCGGTCGTTGTGGTGATCTTTGGAGGAGGCCTGTGTCCAGCAGTGGATTTCATTCGGCTGAAATGAATGAGGCATTTTTATGTGGTACAATTATAACACCATGACAGTACTTTAATTACTAATACTATGGTATAAGACATCATTATTTTAAATATATAATTAAATAAAAATAATTATAATATGATATTTAAATCTTACAATTTTATATCCCTTTCAACGCCCCTCCCTTTTTTTTATTGGTGCCCAGTGGAAATTCTTCATGAACTTCCTTCGCCCCGGGGAAGGGAGAAGGGGTATGCCGGACTCCTACCGGCTAAAACCACTGGGGCGGTCATCTTTGGCACCTAAGGGAGGCTCCAGGTCCTCGTATGATCACACTAGAGCCGTCAACACCCCTCCCTGCCAAGTCACCGAATTTGGGCAGGCTATAAAAAAAAAACATCTCCCGAAAGGCTATTAACTAACCGTATGGCGCGTGACATGGGGGCAAACCTGAGCAGGGCGGCACGCTTAGCAATGCTGGGCATCGGGCTTTCTCCAGCACCTCGGTATAGTGCAGCAGCACCAGAGCAGAGCCTCCAGCAGCAGAGGGTACTAAGAGTAGTACCCTCAACATGTACTTGACGAGTGCTATGTCCCTCCTTACATTCAGCCTGATGTACCCAACCATGCCTATGACAAACAAGCTTGGATACATGAGCGGATAATAATTGTAAACCCCATACTGTTTCAAATATAAATAATCTTATAATACAATCAGTACCATGGTGTCTATAATTCCGTTGACAATTTATTACTGGTATACAAAGGGTCAATAGCAGCAACCGAAAACAAAACGTAGGTAGCTGATATTTATATCGTGCTTAAGTTTATAAACAGACTTCGATTTGGCATCTCAGTCTTCTCCCTATCAATTGGATTAATAGCTAAGCTATTACTGTTGCTAACCAGTGATATTAAAAGACTAAATTTTATTGTTTCATAACATAGCTGCCATTTCTTATCAAGGATGTTTCAAGGTTTGTTTGCCGACCTTGCAAACCGGACAAATGCTACCCCGTGCTCCCCAATAGATAACAATACGTCACCGGTGAAATGGCGTTATCCTCTAAAAATCATCGCGTGTGCGGGTGTTCTATGTTTAGCGGACGGAGAGTACAGGGCCAGGAGAGGAGCAGTCGCTTGGAAGACGCGGACGCGACCACCTCGCTCGCTCCAGCGCATCTACGACCTTCGACCACTCGTCCGAGTGAAGTGTGTGACTGTGATTGTGTTCTCGTGATATCTTTACCGAACGCCTCGCGCTCAGGTACGACTTAACATCACAATTAGCATCGGACGCTTTATAATTAGCCCAGCTGTCGGCTGTGGCGAAAATATCGTGATTTTTCCCCCTCGTTTCAATGTTACGGGTGTAGTGTTACAAGCATCGCGTCTGGTTTATTTCTAGTGCGGCGTGGGTGGATGAGTTTCGCGGCAATTTTATATTTTTCCGATACGCCGCGCTGTGTGCACGGTATGAGCAGCGCGCGCGCAGGATGTGTGCGAAAGCTGCGCGGGATGACCTTGACCCAATTTCAGCATATGTTTTAGGGATTACTGTTGCTATTTATATGTCCTGGATATGTATCCCTACCTGTGCAGACACATGTAGCTTTATACCTAGAAACAAGATCAATGTATCGTGTTTATTTTGAACCAGTCCGATCAGAAATATAGGCGAAGAGTTTGTGATCACACGAGTATTTACATGTGTACTGTAAATTTTTCCAGTCCAGAATGTGTAACATTACAAAAAGAATTTAAGTCTCCATTAACTTGTTGTTAGGCTTGGGGGGATCCTTTACAATCCTCCCCGAGAAGTGCCTGGGTGGCGACCTTTTTACAGTCGCCTTCCCTTCGCTAGAGGAGGTGACCGCTTTACAGTCATCCCTTCCAAGATGTGCCTAAAGGCGTGGCACCAATGGGCGGCTCTAGTGTGATCTTACGAGGACTTGGAGCCCCCCTTCGGTGCCGAAGATATCCGCTCCAGTGGTTTTAGCCGGTAGGAGTCCGGCATACCCCTTCACCCTTCCCCGGGGTGAAGGAATCTCCATGTAGAATTTCCACTGGACATCAATAAAAAAATAAAGGTATATAATTCGAGCCGATCGAAAATTTCTCAAATCCAGAATATGTAACATTACAAAAGTAATATAAATCTGCATTCAATTGTTGTTAGATAAAAGCTTTTGTTATTGTGTAGTCATGTAGTGCTATGCAAAAGATCATTCCGACCAATTCCGTAACGGTGTTATGCTTTATGTCTCTAACCTAGTATTCAGCTCCATGTAATCTTATTAGTATAACTAGCTGGGACCCGCGGTTTCACCCGCTGATTAATTTAAAAGAAATTGGATTATTTATAAATAATTCAGAGTACTTCGGCATAGACACTTGAGATAGTACCTATATATATACGAGTATATTGGGTTTCATAAGCTTGAATTTTATTTGCGCGGAGCCCTACTGATTTTTTTAAAAAAACAGTAGCCTAAGTTATTTCTTATAACATCAGATATCTGCCAGTGACAGCCCCGTAGAAATCGGTCCAGCCCTTTCGGAGATTTGTGGGAACAATCAGACAGACAGACCGACAGAAAGACAAAAAAAATTGTTTTTTGCCGTATATACTGTATATACTTACATATGCATTTAATAAAAAGCTGTTATTTTGACTTTACAAACAGACACTTCAATTTTATTTATATGTATGTATAGACTATAGATATAATTAATTTTACCCAATGGCCGCACTGTGCCCTTAGTAATTATTATCAGTCATCTGTGGTAGTCTGATTGTCATGTTTTTAAAGGCTCCCAAAAAGCTTTCACTGATTACATTCTTCTTAGGCATAATATTTCTATCTCCTCATAATTGCTAGATTATTCACAAATTTCAAATGAGAATTTAACTAAGTATCGTTTATTTTGGCAAATTTTAGATATTGTTGGATTTAATTAATTTTCAAGGTTTTTATTTGGTATTATGGGTATGCTGAAAAAATCTCAGATCAGAATCAGATCAGTTTTTTTTTTTCTTTACGTGAAATCTTAAACTAGTCTCAATTACTTTTAAATGTCACCCCAAATTGTTCATTTCACGTCATTGTTACTGACGAAACGCCTCAAATCAAAGCAAGGCTGTCAAGACGTCCGAAAATCAAAAAAACATCTGTGTAGTTTTTTCTTCTAGTCTCTGGATGTGCTCTATGGCATAACTGTTATTTGTAATTTGACCGAAATAGTCGGATTCTAATCTTTACTCCATTTACATAAAGCGTATAATAGCTTGCTATTAGATCAATGAACAGGCACAAATTTAACACAGTCATTGCCCTAATTATTTATAGTGATTACGTCATCGCAACTTTTACGCAAATCCCGCACAATTCATTTTGATTACACGCTCAAACTTTTAGTTTGATACTTCCACATGCTTTGGCGATTAAATAGAAGTTCAAATAGGAATGTATTCAAATAAAAGCTACATGATATGTATATTGTTCGAAAATAAATTCATGATTTAAATCTTTTTCTAAGAAAACTATTGGAATTTATTGTAACAATACAGGCAAAGTGACTTATCATATCAGCCAAAGGATGCCCACTGGTGAACAAAAGCCTCCACCATAGATTTCCACTACGGCGTCGTCATTTTAGGAGGAATATACCAGTTTCGCTTACGCTTAACAGGCGGGTTAGTGAGTGAGCACAGAATGATTGCTATAGCACAAAAGGGACGCTACTAGCTATCCCTCGGATAAGTCAAAGTCAAATATTTTTATTTCAAATAAACCAAATATTGGCACTTATGAAACGTCAGAATCTAAGTTGCACGGTTCCAAATAGTTGATCTATGGAGAAGAGCCGGTAAGAAACTCCATAAAATAATTGAGATTACAATGTTGATTGATACAAATTATGGTAAAACATATAACGAGCATTATGTAGGCCATTGTATATAAAAAAACATATCTAATGTAGTATCATTATTATTCGCCATGGCAGTTAATGGCTGACCAATCCCAACAGACGGCACCCGTGCACGAGCATGACGCAATAAGAATCCCTTAGTCACCTTTCATACATCTACGAAAGAAGATGGACTGATGCTATATTCTTAATCTGGACACCATACGGAAGACTATTAGGAAATAATAAACAAACGATCAGCTGCTAGAGTTTATCAAGAGCTTACCCGTTGCTATGAGAAAGCTAATATTATGTATTTGTATATTCAATTTCTTAATGATTAGTTATAATTACGTAGAGTATTATTTGTTTTCTTAACTAAACATTAGTATACGTTATTCAAGTTGATCCTTATAAACAATAAACTGTATGAATGAAAGAACAAGATGAAGGAAAGACACCTACTACTTACTGCCTACGTACTAGTTAATATTCATAAATTCCACAGAAAATAAACCAAATATTTTCAATTCCTAAAATATCTTTCGCTCTTGTTTTTCTTGTAACAAATATTGCACTAACAGCTTACTTATTAGCAAAGCAGAGCAACACCAATGTGTCAAGGTGCCCTAAATATATTTTCGAGTTCTTACGTGTGTGTGCGCCACTTTTAGGTTATCGTCGTTGTAAAATTTACTTGAAACGCCACATTTTCTGCGTATTATGCCTACGTTTAGGTTATTGATATGAATCCGTACGAGATTCGGATTCAAATTTAGCTATGAAACGTACCTAGGGTACCAGCAAATAGCTGAGAGTCGACTATGTTGTCAAAGCACGAAAACTGGAATGCAGTGGTCTCCTTCTGTGAGAGCGTCATGCTCCAGAAGGAGACCGCAGAGCGGGATCGGCAGAGGGCCGATCCCGCTCGAAGAAGGAGGAAACGGCGCCGGGGTAACAACCGCCCTGGCGCCTAGCTCCCATACACCTAAACCCCCTGCCGTTGCTATAAGGCGGGGGACCTCTGAGTTCGCGGTTGCGTAGATTGGGGAATCTGTGTGCCCACACCGAGCGACCCAAGAGAGGACGGTAGCACGCATGTGGTCACGTTTACAATCCCCCTGGGGGGGTGACCGCTTTACAGTCACCCTCTCCGAGATTTGCCTATAGGCGTGGCACCAGTGGGCGGCTCTAGTGTGATCATACAAGGACCGGGGAGGCTCCCTTAGGTGCCGAAGATGACCGCTGCAGTGGTTTTAGCCGGTAGGAGACCGGCATACCCTTTCGCCCTTCCCCGGGGCGAAGGAAGTTCATGAAGAATTTCCACTGGGCAATAAAAAAAATGTGGTGAACGTATGTCTTCACATGCAAAATCATAGTGGGTGGGTAAATTTCATGCGGACAAAAATAAAGATTTCAAAAGTCTAAATATTTGACTTTAACCAGTTCATTTGTTTATAATATTATTCAAGACTAGGCTTAAGAATTCCGCGTCCGGACGCACCAATTTCTCTGTGGTGAAATTGTTATTATCTTGTTCATGTAAATATTAAAATGTTCAACATACAGTAAAACTGCGATTTACCGGTAGCTCGGGACCACATCCCCACTTATACTCAATAATATTCATCTATGCTAAACATTACTCTTTAATTTACGCTCCTTGTGTCATTTCGGCCGAGTGAAGTCCACTGCTGGACACAGGCCTCCTCCAAAGATCACCACAATGACCGATATGGGTATGTTGTGTGCTCATATCGGTCTGTATGGTTTTGCCATAATCGCCGCGCTAGGCAGATGTGTTGGCGATCGCAGTTGAGTTGTTAATGTACTCGAAAGACGCTGCTGCCCATCCTCCGGCTAATCACTTAGTCGATTCTGACGACACCCACGGGAGGAGATGGGGTGGTGGTATTCTGAGCCGGCACCACACGGCATCCTCGACTCCTTGTGTAAAGCTTGATAATTTTAATTCCTTTCGTAATGGCGGAAGTGTAAGTGCAAGACGCACCGTTAATCCACTCTTCGGGGAACCTGCCCCAGTTAATCGGGGTTTTACTGTACTCAGATTTTTCTAATCGACTGAGTTTCCTTCACCCGTAATATTTCAATAAACTTAATGACATACAAAACTTTACTCCGTATTTTGAGAACATCACTTTTTGAAAAATCGTAAATTAGATCGTTCCACTCTTGACTCCGTTCTTATTTTGATTTATGTTTTTTCTCTGAATTAACAAATGCTTGTAAAAACCATGATAAAGTATTCTTAAACTCAATCAATCGTTCAACTTCGATTTCTCATCGACATCGTAGTCATGGCAGAATCGCTGCAAGAGCTAAGCACAATGCTCGATTATCTAAACTCAAGTTTCCCAACAGATGAGCTTTTAAAATGTACATGGGCAAGATGATAATCATGGAAAATGCCCATGTGCCCTACCTAATATCTCTTGGGAACTCTGTTCTCAAAGTTGTTGACAAGTATGTATACGTGCCACAAACCCTCCAGAAAGGTAGGTCCAACTTCGAGAAAGAGGGCAATCGTCGAATGAGAGACTCGAAATGAGTCGTCTTTGGGCAGTATTCGGGAACCTTCGCAACATCTCTTTTAACCAGCGGTGACATATGGTACACAGACGTGATCACTCACTATGGGCCTCATAAGAAAGCTCAAGGTCACTCAGCGAGCTATGGTTAGAGCTAAACTTAGTGTTTCTCTTCTCTTTTTTTACGGTTATGTGTTCAAATAGTCGGCACAATGATCCTCGAATGATCACACTAGATCATTCGAGGACCTTAGGTGCCAAAGATGTCTGCGATCTCATACCGAGCGACCCCCGGGAAGACGGTGGTGCGCACGTGGTCACGTGCCGGCGTGTGCGTAGCACAACGCACAGTGAGACTTGGGGGGATCCTTTACAACCCTACCCAATAAGTGCCTGGGGGATGACCCTTTTCACAGCCGGCTGCACTCCGCAAGAGGGGTACAGTCATCCCCTCCGAGATGTGCCCAAAGGCGTGGCATCAATGGGCGGCTCTAGTGTGATCTTACGAGGACCTGGAGCCTCCCTTCGATGCTGAAGATGACCGCTCCATTGGATGTAGCCGGTAGTAATACGGCATTCTCTTTCACTATTCCTCGGGGTTGAGGAAGTACATGAAGTATTTCTACCGGGATAGTGAAAAATAAAAATAGTGTAAATTTATATTTAATACAAATATTTAAATTTTCATCTTAATTTGCCTCTATGTTAACTAAAATATATCTGCCAAACAAGTACTCACATTCGCATTCGATTAAAGTGACGTGGATGACTGGGGGAATTCAGGTGGCAATAAGGGACCGCGTGTTCTGTAAATTTTAAAAAGATCGCACTGAGCACCACTGTAATCTTCCCAACCACTTGCGACCCATTTCCATCCTTCTTTTTCTATACCAAGTGCTTGAGGCCTGTGTTCATAAACAATTATTTCACTTCAGTCAACGTAATACCCTTATTCAATTCACCGTCTTCAATCTGGTTTCAGGCCTAGGCACAGCACCAATTCTGCTCCCTTTAAAATGACTGGCGATATTAGGGCAAGAATGGAGAATACAGAAGTCACTGTTCTGGTATTGGTCGACTTTTCCAATGCTTTTAATTCCATCAGTCACAACATCCTACTTTCCATTCTTTCCCATCTTACGTTCTCTCACGAGGTACTGCTATTCTTACCTTCGGGAATGCCAGCAGTCAGTTCAGGTTGGTGAGCACTCATCAAGATAGTATAACTTTGAAACTGACGTTCCACAAGGCGGCATTCTTTCTCCTCTTCTGTTTTCTATTTTTATCAATCTTATAACTTACGAAATTCACTGTACGTATCATTTTTATGCCGATGACAATTATACTCTCAAGTGAGTGTTGAAGGTATACCTGATGAGATCCATGCATTAAACCGCAACTTGAAAGCTATCAAAATCTGGTCTGATGGATTTGGTATTGCGGTAAACCTTACTTAAATGTCCGGCCTAAATGTTGGGAGCCCTCGAAATATGAGTAAAGTGGACAGTGTTGCTTTACCATCAAATTCAATGGTACAAAATCCTCTTTTCCCTGAAGTAAAAGATCTTGGTATGCTGATAGATACTAAAATTAATTGGCGAAGTCAAGCCACAAGCGTCAGCCAGAAAGTCACCGGGATCTTGTTTCACTACCCTGTTCTCTTTCTCTTTACTAGACTCTCCTATTCCGCCTAATTATGCTACATCTCACTTTTAATATCTAAACTCCAACCACATCAAGACTTTCCATTCCTCAAATAACCGACTGTTACATTTCCGTGTGGTGCCGGCTCAGAATGCCACCACCCCATCTCCTCCCATGGGTGTCGTAAAAGTCGACTAAGGGATTAGCCGGAGGATGGGCAGCAGCGTCCTTCGAGTACATTAACAACTCAACTGCGATCGCCGACCCGCCTGCCAAGCGTGGCGATTATGGCAAAACCCCCCAATGAGCCCACAACACATCCATATCGGTCGTTGTGGTGATCTTTGGGGGAGGCCTGTGTCCAGCAGTGGACTTCAATCGGCCGAAATGATGATGATGATGACATTTCCCCACTCACCACTCTGGTTTTATACATTCTTCTTTCTTTATCCAGTCTATCATTTTATGGAATTCGCTCCCCACGATAATCTCCACGGCTACCAGTCGGTTTTTCTTTAAAATTAAAGTACGTGAGCACCTCTGCAATCAATTCGCAGATTCATCTTCATCTCAATAGTGATTTTTCTATTCATTATTTATTTATTGTGTTTAAATATGTATGTATAACTATTATAATTATATGTTTATTTGTTTACACATATATAATTATATATTTAAGAGTATATATATATTTTAAATATTTAGATACATAAAGTATATACAGGCTGTCCAGTAAATAGCACGACATACTGCAGGGGGTGGGAGCTTGGGTCAATACCTACCAAAAAAACAATATATGTTCAGCAAAATCTTACGGATTTACAGTTACAGTTCAATTCACCACTGTAGGTTAAAGTTAAGCGATAAGAAAATTGTACTGTGAAAATTAAAATTCAAATTTTATTTCTTGAAAACATTTTAGTTTTCAATAGAATAAAGACTTATCAATGAGTAAAGTAACTACAACTAACAAATAATTTGAGGTAAAAATAAAACTAGAAAAGGAATTTTTCATTACGAGATGCTTAAAAATATGTGTCAAGGTAGAGATTTTTCGATATTTCGGAAAATGTTGTACTATTGTAAATCCGTAAGATTTTGCTGAACATATATTGTGCTTTTTTGGTAGGTATTGACCCAAGCTCTCACCCCCTGCAGTATGTCGTGCTATTTACTGGACATCCTGTATATATAATATAAAAAGTTTATCTCTTTCGGTATGATATATTCCTAAATATGTCATTGAGTTTTATCTCTATATCACCCTAAGGTAGTCTGGTAGAAATTGGAAAGGCAATAAGTCCGCCTTTGTACATGTTTGTGCATAAAGAATAAATTAATAAATACGAGATTGAATTAGAAATGAAGAGATCCGTAGAAAAACTAAAGTTGAGTAAAGTAAAAATTAATACGCTCAAGTGGCAATGGGGCCACAACAAACAAATTGGTCGTGGAATCACATGATGTTTTCTTTCACCGAAACCACCAAATCAGTGTTATCTTAGATACTAAGAAAATACATTTGACATTAATAACGTCGCACTGGTATGGTATATATGCCAGGTTTTGAATCCGTAATCTCGTGCGAGTTGGTAATCCTCCGGGCCACCGCGATACGTTATTTATCACAAACACATTTACTAAACCACGAAAACCACTCAAAATCTATGTCTGACGTCATTTTTTTTGTATGAAATTCTCTATCGCCATGCCTGTGGATCACTTTCGCTACTGACGTCAAGCACCATCAAACAGTTTACACTGAAACGTGAGGATGCGTGAACACTTTTGAGAGAATCAATTAATTAGATGTACATTTCCGATGACGTTCTAGTATCTTGCCGATTTCGATTGATTTCTATATCGTATTTGTTTTCTATTTTAATGTAATATTAATCATTATGTCAGCCAAAGGTCATCTCCACTGCAAAAATAGCCTCCTCCATAGATTTCCAAAATTCTGTAGTTATTTTGGGGGGAATTTTCCAGTACTAACCACGCTTGGTAGACACGTTGGCGCATTGGTGACCGCAGTATAGCTAGTGCTCCACAGAAGGACGCTGCTGCCCATCCCTCTAGTTTAGTCCCTTAGTCGACTTTTACGACATCCACAGGATGAGACGGAGTGGTGCTATATTCTTAATCCAGACAGACATGGGACAACCGAATGTTAATAAGGTGATATATATACGAAATAGAGTAGAATGGAATACTTTCTAGTGTAAACTAGCCAAATTGCATAAAGAATGTTATTAAAATATAATAGATTGTACAAAAGGCGGTCTTATTGCTGCAAATTCTTCCAGAAAACCTTAAGTTGGATAAAAACTGAACAAAGAAAGACAGGGATAGTTTCTGGACCATCAATAAGATATTATAATACAAAAATAGACTGCAATGAAATGAAATGAAACAGTTAGCTGTTTCTTTAAAAATTGGCTAAATCCTTACCATACATAAACGCGGAAGCTTTCAACCCATCAGATGGTTGTAACTTTGATCTTCCACTTAATGAAGCCCAGAGCCAATAAACTCAACGGTGTAATGGATGTAGTGTATAGAAGCTGCTTTACTTGCAACGGCAGCAATTCCAAAATACCTTATCTTTATAATAGTAGTCTTAAACTTACGCGATTTCAATACAGTATCAAAATATTATTTCGGTATTAACCTATGCGCGAAAAGACCTGATACTGTCTTAAAATCAAATCTTGATAATGCCTGCGAAACTGTGCTTCATGTCAATAGGCAACTTAATTTGAATGATCTCTGGCGAATTCTTTATAAAGACCGATTCCTTTTGCATTCTCAGTTTTTTTCGGGTCTTCAATAGCACTTTCACGGACGTCACGGCCAGAGAGGCGTTTTTATTTGTGTTGGATATGACGCTACGCCCACAGGTGGTTAATTTTACCAAGTCAAAACTGACAAAACCCCTAAGGCTGCGTAAATTTACATAGATTACTAAGGAGCCACGAGATCCAGTTTCGTATTCCAGTCACTTTACATTTTCTAGTGTCAACGCAAAAATAAAATAGAAATATGTATAAACCACAAAGACACGGCCAATTTTTTTGTACCAATTTCATCTTAGGGTCCAGGAATGTTAAGCACGTGTTTGATCACTCTGTGCTCCTAATTTATAACAGGGTATGTTATATGTGTATGTTATAAATGATGTTATAAATGATGCTTAAACGTATTTTATTTACTTAATTTTAAACTAACTTTTATTTGACCAATTGCAACACGCTGTCAATAATCTTCAGTTATTTTTTCTTTATTTATTTAAGGGGCTTTTGGCTATAATAATAACCATGTCAGCCCCATCGTAACCCATACACAGAAACACTTTCTTAAGCTATTAAATATAGAAATACTCTTCGTTAGGTAAGAGAATTGCACATGAACTTGTAAATTTTATAAGCTTCATAACCTTGGATAACATGCTTTGAAAAATTCTTCAGTATTGTTTTTGAATTCGTGCCAATATCGAGGAGCAATTAGTGCGACATACGACGAATGCTTCGGACACATGTCGCATTAACTACGCACGTTCGATTTGATTATACGAGCTTAATATTGATATTTGGAGTCGTCGTTTCAGCCAAATAAAGTCCACTGCTGGACACAAGCCTCCTCCAAAGATCGCCACAACCAACGGTCTGCGTGTTGTGTGCTCACTGGGAGGCGTTGCCATAATGGCCACGCTTAGCAGGGGTGTTGGCGATCGCAGTTGAGTTGTTAATTTACGCTGCTGCCCATCCTCCCGTTAATCCCGTAGTCGCCTTTTATGACACCCACGGGATGAAACGGGTTGGTGGTATTTGTAGCCGGCACCACACGGCAAATATTTGAGTACGGTAGATATATTAAGGGTACGCATTGAACAATTTTGGTGTGACATAGTTCGGCAAACGGCCTAAATTAATATTCAGTCTAATCCAAAATCTTTTGATTTTAGATTAGGTTTGATCCGTGTTTATGTTAAAATCACATTTAACACAAAAAACAGACAAATCCTTAATCCCAAGTCCAAAGATTTTGGATTAGATTGATATTAATTTCAGCCGTAAGCGATTTTTAATTTCCTTCCAGTGAAATGGTTTATTTTAGAATGTAGAGTTTTGGGCTGTATTATATATTGTTTTGTTTAAAACTTGTACTGCCGGATTAAGAATATAGTACCACTCTGGATGCCGTTAGTCACCTAAGGGACTATAAACCAAAGGAATGGGCAGCAGCGTCCCTTCTATGAAACAATAGCCATTCTGCGCTCACCAACCCGCCTGTCAAGCGTGGTAAGTACTCGCAAATTCCCACAAAACGATGACACCATTGTGGAAATCTCTGGGGGAGGCCTTTCTTCAGTAGTGGACGTCCTTTGGTTGATATGATAATAATGATCTTTACTGCAATTCAGAACGTACATAATGCGTGTTCACTTCCACTGCTTATCTCAGGTCAGGCATTATTTCTCCTCTCATAAATCGCTTCATACCTGAGAAGATGATACTAAGTCATCGAACAAGCCTATGAACATAAGCTATGTACTTGCCGGCCATGACTAAATTGAATTCACAGTACAGATGCTTAGTAAGTGGATTGCCTATTTATCAAAGTATATTGCTGTCAATCTTTTCTCCAATGTTAAAGCGGTAGTTGCTAGCTATGTAAATAAATTGAATAGCAATTTTCTATACTGATCGGTTTCTTAAAAGTAAGAATGATTATGGATGTGAAATAGTTTTGAAATGTTTGCAAGGAGAGATAGAAGGATAGATTTAAGCAAGTCTCACAGTCATTTGGTACTATACCGTTCAGGATTCACCATGTTTTTTGCCGTGGTTTGACTGTACTAAACACTTCAGGGAAACATCGGTTGTGGCTCTCAGGGTGCGTTCCGGTCACGTTCCATTAAACATATTTTAACATATGATGGGTGTAAAGCCATCGCCTTTATGTGATATGTCAGGGGCCTGAGGACATACTACATGTTAATTTGGAATGTTGGATGTGAGTTTACACAGTGGCCAATTAAATATACTCTTAGGCCAGCTACGGTTGGTGCAGTGGTTGATACAGTCGGCTGCTGCGCTCCGGGTCGTGGGTTCAATTCCCGCACGGAACAAATATTTGTATGATCTGCAGGTAGTTGTTCCAGGTCTGGGTGTATTGTATGTGGAATTCATGTCTGTAAAACACACCCACGACACAGGAGAAATCTTAGTGTGGGGCAACGTTTTAAATAACAAACAAAGCTATTGTCTAACTAATGAAAGCGTATATTTATTTTCTGAAAATGTGTTTAAAGGTGAGGCAGGAAAAGATAGGATAGACGGAATTGCATTACATGTGAGCGAGTGCTGGTATAGTGTGAAGTTTGCCATGTGGGTTGTTACTGCGACTTAAACGTTACACATCACATGATGTTTTGCTGGGGAGTTTGTGGCGCCGTTTCTTCTCCCAGCTTAAACACTAGGAAGCGGTGAAGGGTCGGCTTATATGGGTCTAATGTTGACGTTCAAAAATAACTATAATAATAATTTTAGTCGATTTTGAATACATGATTATTTCATTATGTTATGAATGATCCCATGAGGCTGGCATAGTCACCTAGACTGAAATGAAGCCTCAAAAATTTGATATAAAAAAGAATAATTATCTATTAATCTTCAATAAATACACAATAACCACATCTCTGACCAAAATGGCCAATAAATCAATCAAGTTAACGTTTCTAGATTTATAGGTAAGTCTACAAAAGTTAAATTAAGAACAGTTTCTTCACTATGACCCAATTCTCATGACCGTTAAATGTCGTCTGTCAAGGCCAATGGTGGAGATTTAAAAATAAACTTATACGTTTAATTTTATCGTTTGCACTAGATTCATGGAGAAATCCAACGATGTTCTTAAAATAACAATGTGGTTGGAAACTCTATCTATTAGTTTGTTTGAATAATTATCTACAGGTTGTTGACAAATTAGGGTTCCTTTATCATCACCATATACCAGCCCACTACTGGACATAGGCCTCTCCCCGCGTGCGCCACAAAATTCGGTATCAGCATTCCGCATTCAACCTTCTTCGCATATTGAAAACGGCAATTGGTGGAGCACTTAATTACATTGATCAATTAAAATACATATAAGACTCTGATGGCTAGTATGCTTCCAGAAGTACAAATGAACGTTTAAAAAATGACCTACTCAGGTCCTAATTTATTGGTCTGAATCTTAGGTATCTAAGACAAGAAATATATGTATACTCCGGTGTTTATATTCATCTTATACATACTTAATAAGTAGAAGCTCAAATTTTATCTTATCTTGCACATCCATTTCAAGTATAAATTTACTTTTTAGAAACCATAACATTAATAACCATAGACTAACTACAATTTATCCTATATTATAGATGAATATAAATTTCTCAATTTTCTGATTCGTCTTTACAAACATTTTTGGCAGAGATCTTGATGTTTTTATTGTTTTCTGTTTGTGACGCCAAATTGTTGCTATTTAATAGATCCCAAGAATGACTATGTTATTTCTGGATTTTAATGTTTTTAATGATAAAATATTTTACGTTTTAATTGATTATTTTTCATTCCAGGATCTAGCAGACAACCTCCATGACGACAAAGGTATAGCTGAGCATCTAAAGCTTCCAATTCAAAGAATTAACGACTACCAACTACTTCTAAAAGTAAGTGATGACAATTATTTATAGAAATTATAATTCTTTATTCTACGTCATTGAAATAACAACTAATGGGACAAATGTATAAGAAGTACAACAATTTAATAATATGATATCATAAGTTTAATATCAAGCATGTTAAAGAACAGGGGGCCTAAAAAGGCCGCTTTAGGTGAATCATAATATGAATTACATTAGAAATCACAAAATGGTCACGTTAATAGTCAGTTATGATTAAGTGAGCATTTTGTGATTTCTAATGTGCATCGTATTGAGATCATTCTTATGCCTTATAAATAAAACCTAATACGGTCTTTTTAGGCCTTCTGGACCATTTGGTGATATTTAATCTGATTCATATTATGATTCATCTAAAGCGGCCTTTTTAGGCCCCCTGGAACAGAATCGTATAATCACTAATTAGGTAACAGATACTATTACACGTCATATTGAAACGACAGAGAGCATTTCACGACATAACAACCACTGAAGAGAAATGCCAAAAGAAATTCAGGGTTCGGTCTTACTATAATATGTTTAATATCTTTTTCTTCAATCTAAAGAAGCTTAATTTAAAACACAATAACATGAAAATAGAGTGATTTGTTTTTATAAAACCAAACTAAAACAGTTTTGTTGTACATATTGAATATAAAACACATTTTTTTTATCATGACCTATAATGTTACTCTTTCTTTCTCAGGAATTAGTTAAATACTCTAAACGGCTGGGAGAAGACTGCACTGATCTTCAGAAAGCATTGGAACTCTTTTTAAGTATTCCAAACCGTGCTACTGACAACAAGTTTATTGCTAGCATCGAAGGCTTTCGTGGAAACATCTATAAACTTGGCCGGCTCCTCACCCACGACTGGTTTACAGTTACTGACGCTGAAGGCAAGGCCAGTGAGAGATACCTGTTTCTCTTCAAAGCTAGAATCCTTATCTGTAAAGTCAAGAGGGTCTCTGATGATCGCTCTGTGTTCGTGCTGAAAGATATTATCAAGGTTCGTAAACTTTGTGTTTTTTACCACCAGATAACAGGTGTATATTATAAAGAATGTGAACCATGTGTATGGAATTTGTGTCTGTAAACGCATCCACGACACAGGATAAATCCTAGTGTGACATAACGTTTTTTTTTAAATGAACTGAAAGAATAATTGTTATTTAGTGAATCAGGTAAAGTGTGCCGTGTGGTGCCAGCTACGAATAGTACCAACTCATCTCATCCCGTGGATGTCGTAAAATCCGACTCGTAAACTCCGTTCATGGTCACGGGCAGACTCAATCTGTAAGTTTATTTCCGTTCCACATGATATGATTCGCCTAAATATTAATACATCATGTGTAGCAAGTATATACTTTAAATCATTACTTCCTATTGTGAACGAAATACACGGTCCGTTCGTATACACCATTTCCTAGAAACGGCACACCCACACGTTTCTAACTATATCCCCATTCATTAACAGCTTGCACGATGTTGAATCTAACTCCAAAAATAGGACAAATTAAATGGCAGCCATTGGATACACTCCAAAATGACGTCTGGAATGTCAGAATATTATGTAGATAGTTCCTTATCATTATTTTTTTACTGTCTACTTTGTTGGTTACTCCTTGCTGTACACGTTGTTACTACAAGACATTGTCATTTTTTAAATTCATATGATAATAAAAAATTTATTTGTAATTTTTTTGTATGCTGAATAATTCTGATTATCATAATATATTCAAGATAACAAACAGTAAAGACTCAGATGTAAAAACTGGATTAAAAAACCTTCGATACATATCGCTTGTCTTCATTATAAAGGTCGTCAAGTAATTGGAATAACCGTTATAAATACAAGAGCATAGTATGCACCCAATATAGTTGAATGTTAGAGGGCTTAAAATTTTCATGCCACTGTTGCAGTGCGACAGCTAAGTTACAAGCAAAAGGCAGTAGTTCCATCGTCGTATCAAATGTTGACAAGCACTGGTTTGAAATATGAGGGACAACTACTTTGATACGGCAAGCGGTTTTTTTTTTTTTTTAAAACGTTGCCCCACACTAGGATTTCTCCTGTATCGTGGGTGCGTTTACACACATGAATTCCACATACAATACACCCAGACCCGGAACAACTACCTGCAGATCATACAAATATTTGTTCCGTGTGGGAATCGAACCCACGACCTGGAGCGCAGCAGCCGACTGTATCAGCCACTGCACCAACCGTGCCGTCAATTCAATCGATTGAACTGCCAATAAAGAACCCTTAGCGATTAGACTGTTCAGCTATGTATTTAAAATATTATACATACTAGCAGTGCCCTGCAGTTTCACCCACCGTTTAATTTACAGTTCGGCTTTTCTCGGTAATGCTCGGTTCTAGTCGGGCGGCCGCCCTCGACCCCCGACCCACCGTGTCACATCGCCTGCCCGCGCTTCAACTTCGTTTCCACTTAACGTTCTTTCTGTCATTTTTTGTCTTTTTGCTCGTCTCCTAAGGATCGTAGCGTGATGTTAAATGGCTTATAACCTTCTTCAAGAACCGGGCTCTCAAATGCAATAGGTTATTTCAAACCCGACAGGTGGTTCCAGTTATTGGCGCGTTCAAAAACAAAACAAACTCTTCAACTTTATTATATTAGTATAAATAAGTAATCAACCCTATTCTTACCTTCCAGCTACCGGACGTCGAAGTCAAAGACAATCCGGGTGAGCAGTTCAAATTTGAACTTTGTCACAAAGACCCACCGCTCGTTGTTACTCTTACGGCCCATAAGGAGCAAGTGAAGACCAACTGGCTCGCTGAAATCAGAAAACACTCTAGTGACGTTGGTAAGAAACATTATTATATAATTCATTCGATTTTTATGCTATACATTCATAAGTGTAGTTCTTAGCAAATAATCAAACACCGTCACTCTCTATTTGCAGCATTAGTAAAAGGTGATTAAAGGATTATAACCAAAAAAGTTTTATTCTATCTGATAATAAAAAACTGCGACTACCAATTAGTTGGTCAAGACTGGTGGTTATGGCAATGTTTATGATTATTCATTTTGTACTCTATGAGAAAGTCCATGTTCAGCAGTGGCCTTAACGGGCTGATATAGAGTATAATTATTACTATAGAAATAATTCATTTTCATTCCAACTAGAGTTGTCACGAAATAAATTGTATATAAAAGTTTATTAAACGTTGATTTAAATTTTATTAATCAAACAAGTAAAGTTTATTCATTCTTAAGATCAAAAATAAACTAAACCATTTACTTACATTTATTCTGATATAAAACAAAGATTCCTTTACTTTCAGTTGCTTTAGCGGAACACGCAGCTGATGACCTACAATTACTACAACCAACTGAAATAACCTCTGCAGAACCAGAAGAGAAGAAGAAGAAGAGAGAGCACGCAGAAGTTGCACAAGCGGAAACTGTAGAAACTAAAGAAAAACGCTCTCGCGTAGAAGAAGTTGAGTTTACTCAAGCAAGTACAGAAGAATCTCAACAACTAAATACTAAGAGAAAAGCATCACTAGAAAGTGAGGTTGTAACTAAAATCGCTAAGTCTGAACTAGCAGAAGTATTTTCAGTCAGTGACGCACAAGAATCTGTTAATATCAGTTCATTCAGTGCAGCAAGGAGTGAAGTCACCAGTGGTCTAGAAACTAAATCTTCCGTCGCTACTGAAAGCTCCAAAGTTACTGAAAATACTACATCAGTTTCACAGTCAGAACAAGCCAGTCAAGTTACTATCGTAGCAGCTGCATCAGAACTCAGTGTTGCACAAGATAAATCTGTACAATTAACACAACAAACATCTGTTCAGAGTACAACTACTGAACAGTCGTCACAAGAGACAAAAGTACAAGCTTCATATAAAACTAAACAAGAAACTGCTCAGAAAACAGTAATATCTGAACAGTCCACAGAACAAGCATCAGTGGAAGCGATATCACAGGTTGCTCAAAAAGCGGCAACTGCTCAAAAATCCACAACTCAAGCAGCTAACGTAGAATCAAAAACACAAGTATCTATACAAGAAGGTGATTTGGTCGAACAAAAGTCGGTGGAGACCACAAATAAATCATTATCCATTGAACAATCTACAAAACAAGCAAAAGCTGCAGAATTAAAAAGTCAGTCGTCCGTGCAAGAAATTGTAAGTGAACAAAGTGCTGAAAGTGACAAAAAATCATCAGTGGTTAAACAATCTGGTCACAAAGCAACAACTCAGGAAAGTGTTGAAGAAATTGTTACAGCATCACAATTATTTGCGAATGTACATGAAATAACATCACAACAATCTGTAGTGGAAGAAGAGAAAGAAAAAACAGAAGAAAAGGTCTGTTCAACTGGCACCAAGTCTGAGAAACAAGCTGTTGATAACTGTCAAACTGTAACCACACAGGAAGTTGTAGAAGACGAGATGTCTAGGTATAGCCGCAGTTCGCGGCTCTCTGGAGGTAAGATTATGACATGCTTTAATAACACCTTGTAAATTTCAAATTATTACAATAATATTGAAGTCGCGCCTTTTATCAGATGTCAGTAGATTTAAGCTGTAAATGATGATGTTTAAGTTTGGCAAAAAAATATCATTATACGTAATGTATTAGCATTATAGTGACATTTTATTGCCGCAGTATTTGCTCCGTTACTAACTATGTTTGTCTTTTCATTTCTCTCGAAGAATACTCCAGTAGCAGCCGAAAATTATCAAGTGGTGGTCGCTACGAGTCATCATCTACATACGAAGGCAGTGGACTAACATCTTCCTACTCACGCCGCAAAAGCGGATCACGTTTGGAATCCTCCAAGCACGAATCAGGAGGTGCTATAGAGGGAACTACGTCATCTCGATATGAGTCTAAGCACTCATCTAGAACTGAGGGTGGATCTAAGTATGGAATTGAATCCAGCTATGAAAGCAAATCTGAGACCGGTGCAAAATATGGCATGGAATATGATGCTGCCAGCAAAATTGACAGCATTGCTTCTAAATATGGGATTGAATCTAACATTGAAAGCAAATCTCAGAAATCGAATTATGGTATCGAGACTGACTCTGCCAGCAAAATTGACAGCATTGCTTTGAAATACGGATTAGACTCTAAGTATGAAAGTAAAACTGATAGCTCCAACTACGGAATCGAATCCGACACAACGAGCAAAATTGACAGCATTGCCTCTAAATATGCTTCAAAGAGATTCAGCATTGAAGCTAGTATTGATGGGGATAAAATAGAAGGCATTTCTTCTAAGACAGAGAGCAGTTATGAAACCGTTAAGAATGGAGACTCCTCTTATGAGAGCAAGTATTCTAAGAAAGCTTTAGCCAATGGCTCAGTCAGCACTGGCTACAAAGCTACCAAGTCGATTTCTAAATCTGATTCTCAAGATGGAAAGCCAGTATTTTCCAAAACTTTAGAAGGCCAGAATATTGAGCGTAAGTTCTTGCAACCGAACGTAGAACACTTAATAGAAGTAGACACACTATTAGTGCTTGTACATAATGCTTTTAGTCAACTAACGTACACAACACATTACTTTAACAATGCTTGAGACATTAAAAATACATTATTTTTCCTGCCTATGACTAGGAGTTCGTACGGTAAACTTCTTCGTGGACAAAATTCAGATTAATTTCGGATTTCATACGAACCAAATCTAGAGATGAATTTAATTAATCAACCAAGACTTTCGTTGCCGTTAAAGTATTCATTCGAGAATTCCAATTTTAATTTCATATAAATTATTCAAAATTCCCATATCAAGGCATCATCAAGGTTAACGAAATCCCGTACGAACTCTGCCCCTAATTAAACTTTGAATCCCCAGCTGGCGAAAACGCTATCTTCGAATGTCTTCTGCAAGAAGCGGCTGATGTCAAAGTGACTTGGCTAAAGGACAACAAGCCTTTGAATGACCGCCTCATGGACCGCTGCTCCATTTCCTATGAAAATGATGGCAGCTACAAGATGGAACTAAAACACTGCAGGGAGGATGACGCGGGAGTGTATACAGCGATCGCTGAGAATCCGAAGGGCAATGCCCATTGTACCGCTCAGTTAGTCGTGCAGGAGTGTGAGTCTCGTTTTTATGTTAATTTTATGGGTTTGAAAGAAATAAAGATTTGATGCTCTAGCAAGCTCTGTTAGAGCAATATATGAAATTTATAAAATGAAATTACTCAATTTTAGTACTATTAGTAGCTATGTTTTCTCCGTGTTTTTTTAAATTAAACATTTATTTTAATATCAAGTATTTTATCTCTTAAAATATTACTGTATGCATGACTCATCGCGATATCATCGATTAAGACATTGTAAAGCGTATAACATGTAGTTTGATATCTGATCCGTTTAATTCTATTTAATTTTCCTGTATTTTGCACTTACTTCAGTATTGTTGTACACGTATTTACTTACCCTAGTAAGCTTAATAATTTATTATCTCAGGGCAAAGTCATAAAAAAATATTCAGTAAACACTTTTATTAAACAAAAAATTGTAATCATTTAAAATGTATGATTTTCACAAAATTTAAACAATTTCATTGAAAATAGTTGCCACTATCTCAATTGATTATATTTCATGCCCAAACGTTTTACTAATATGAAACGTTGTGTACCAATAATAGTGACTCCTGAAGAGCGCAAGGAGAGGAATGCTCTTAAAGCTCCGTACTTCCTGGTGGCTTTGAAGGATACAGAAATTATGGAGAACACATACTTGCGCTTCATGGTCGAGGTCAAGGGTGACCCCAACCCCGATGTCAAGTTGTAAGTATAATAACTATGTTGACAAAACCTTCATCTTCAGTCCCCACCATCTCATTCATCTCTTCAGTTTTCTCCTACCTGTACGAAAATTCATTTTGCTTACAAATAATTATTACTAGATATTTTTACTAAGTTACTGCTGTCTTAGTTAAATTACGGATCAACATAGACTATTTACTTGTGCAGTCTTTTATTAGTAGCTTACTCGATCTCAATCTAGTCTTAAACTCTGTAGTACCTTTTTCTTTTTACAGTTAGGAAATTCTCTATCTTATAACACTGTACAGGGAGTTTCTTAAAATACAGAGCGCTACCCAGCATTACAAACTTTCTATCCTTCTCCAGCTACCGCAACGACAAAGAAATTATCACCACATCGGAGAAGGACCGTGTGTCCATCATCCGTACCCGAGCCGAACGCGGCTGCTACGAGCTGGTGATTTCTGACGTTCAGCCCGCAGACGCCGGGAAGTACTCGTGCAAGGCTATGAACATCTACGGAGATGTGGCATCTGAGGCTACTGTTACAGTTGTCGGTAAGTTCCAACATTTTTAGAACAATCGCATATACAGGGTGTCCAGTAAATAGCACGACATACTGCAGGGGGTGAGAGCTTGGGTCAATACCTACCAAAAAACACAATATATGTTCAGCAAAATCTTACGGATTTACAGTAGTACAAAATTTTCCGAAATATCGAAAAATCTCTACCTTGACGCAGATTTTTAAGCATCTCGTAATGAAAAATTCTTCTTCTAGTTTTTTTTTTTACCTCTAATTATTTGTGAATAGTTACTTTACTCATTGATAAGTCTTTATTCTATTAAAAACTAAAATGTTTTCAAGAAATACAATTTTTATTTAAATTTTCATAGTACAATTTTCTTATCTTAGATTTTGCTGAACATATATTGTGGTTTTTTGGTAGGTATTGACCCAAGCTCCGCGACCTTGTCGCTGAATGTTTTGAATTTTTCAAATAGTTGTTACTCTTTATTTTTATTAACGTTGGTGAACAATGTGAAAACCAAATAATAGCAACATATTTAAATATTGTTTTGATTAAGGAAAATAATGGATACGACGTAAAACTAGAGAGGACAAGCGATTTGAAAAAAAATTAAATGTTCAGCGACTCATATCTCTTAGGTCTCTTTTTCTCTACCACCGGTTCCATCAGAAATAATCCTCACAATAGCTTCCAAATTTACATAGCTTAAGATTTCGTCAAATTACGTAATACGTACGCTGGAATTCTGCTACCCACCCACGGAAATGTACAATACAAAATTGGTTCTTGATTCTATTAATAACACTAAATAATTAGAAATAACATTCAAACGTCGTGGCAATAAATAAAGAATGTACATGAAGGTTATAAATAAATGTGTAACTTTTCTGAAACAGTTGGATATCCTCCAGCATTTGTTTATGGATCATCAATGCCAAAAATAATACCGTTTTCTAAAATTATACTGAACTTGTAAGAGTATATTATAATGTTTTGGCTTTACGCAAACCTAAACTTATGTAAGCTTATAATTTATACCACTATATGTAATAAAATTTACGTGTCTGTCTGTGCTTTATAAATAAATGGCATTTTTTGTGAAACCTGCTATTTATGCGATGCCTAATCATAAATGACCGTTTTTAGAGATTTTGTATGTCTGAAAGTTTATCTCGAAAAGGCTCCGAAACGGCTCAACGGGATAAAAACAGGAAATTTAACAAGAAAAAACATGTATGACCCATCCGTTGACGGCACGGTTGGCGCATTGGCTAAGCAATTGACTTTCTGTGCTACATGTCGCGGGTTTGATCCCCGCACGAACTAACTCTAGTGTAGGAGAACGTTAAATGAACGATATTTTGCAGGGCTTAGAAGATATAAATCTAATTTGAGCCTAGCGAAGCGGGCGGGTTACGCCCAGTTATCAATATAAGTTTGATTTGTTTGAAGTAATATCTTTTATAACTATGACGAGGGTACGAAAGTTAAGGAACGCAAAATCTACATCAAATACGTATTTTTACTGTCAATTAATAGTATTCTCATAAACTACTATGCAATATTAAATTATATAATGTTTCATTAGATGACAAGAACATCTTCGGTGAGTTACTGCCTGGTGGCGAAGGTCTACTGGCTAAGGGAGAGAAAGCTTCCTTTACATGGAAGCGAGATGGACAAGCTTTTGACCCTGAGGAGAGATTTAAGGTATTAATATTACGATGTTAGCGTGTTCTGTGTAATTTCTGGAAAAGGATAGACCACCCCTCTACACCCATGGCATCGTAAATGGAGATTAAGGTCTGATATAAAAAGGCTGCAGCAGCCTCCCGTGTGCTAATAACAACATACAGTGATCACCAATACGCCTGCCAAACGTGGTGATTAAGGCAATATGCCCGTATCACCGATCATTGTACTGACCATTGGAAAGCGCATATTCAGTAGTGGATGATTATGGGCTGATGTGTGTGTATAGCACATTCATTCATTCCGTGGGTGTCGTAAAAGGCAATTATGGGATTAGCCGGAGGATGGGCAGCAGCGTCCTTCGAGTACATTAACAACTCAACTGCGATCGCCAACCCGTCTGCCAAGCGTGGCGATTATGGCAAAACTCTCCAATAAGCACACAGCACATATATACAGGTCGTTATAGCGATGTTTTGGAAGGCCTGTGTCCAGCAGTGGACTATATTCAGCTGAAATGATGAAGTTGATGATGAGTGTGTATATGTTTGTTCACTTAAGTGGCCGACCCTGGTTTAATTTTCTATGTACTACAACTACTTATTGTACGTGTGGTGTCCGGATTAAGAATATAGCACCACTCCATCTCCTCCCGTGGATGTCGTATAAGGCGCCTAAAGGACTCTAAACCAGAGGGATGGGCAGCAGCGTCCCTTCTGTGAAACGATAGCCATACTGCGCTCACCAACACGACCGCCAAGCGTGGTGAGTATTGGCAAATACCCCTCAAAATGATGACACATTGGTGGAATCTAAGGGCCTTTGTTCAGCAGCCGATGAGGTCTTCCTTGGATCCGCCGACCTCCGGATCCCTGCCGAGTTTTAGGTACGTGTCTCGTCGTCGTCTAAAGACAGAGGCCCGTGCGATGGTGCAACCCAAATAAAAGTCGCCCGTCACCGAATAACCAAGCTTCTTCCAATGTTCACAAATACATTGCCCGAACAATGTCTATGTAAACGTGGCCAGCCCTTCTCCACCCGTTTCGTAAAAAGCGACTAAAGATCTATCGAACAGAATAGAATAAGCAGCATCGTCTTATCGTATTTCTGTGTACCATTATCGACATATTACGAACATCAATCTCTTGCTTGATGCAGTGCAAGGCTGGGATGGGTGACCGTTTTTCAGACAAATCGAGACTCTTGAAGAGTATATCTGCCGTCGTAGGTCCCCGAAGTCATATGAAAATAAATGACACAATCATAGTCGTTACGTTAGAGCATATATTATTTCTTCTTCTTCTTTTTCTTTTCTGATTAATTTCGTTGCGGGTTCCAAGACAGTTATTCATTTCTCTGGGACACACCGAGCTTCATTGGTCGGTGTTCTCTCTGGTGGTCGCCATTGTAGATCCTGGCAGGAGTTGCAGTGGTAGGGAAAGCTCGGCAGGCTAGTCCCAAAAAAAAATGTTGTGGGGAGTCAGCTCTCCGAAATTCTGACACTCAAAATGTTCTCTATGTTCTAAAAACAATTTTTATAGTGATTTATTCTATTCCCACTAGGTCCTGTTAGGCGATGACGAGGACTCGCTGGCGCTGGTGTTCCAACACGTAAAGCCGGAAGACGCGGGCATCTACACGTGCGTCGCCAAGACCAGCACTGGAAACATCTCCTGCTCCGCTGAACTTACAGTTCAAGGTACTGTCGGATCTATAAATACTTACTGCTAAGGCTAGACTAGTGATAGCCTTTTTATTTTATATTTTATTATTTGTGCCCAGTTGAAATTCTTCATGAACTTCCTTCACCCCGGGGAAGGGCGAAGGGGTATGCCGGAATCCTACTGGCTAAAACCACTGGAGCGGTCATCTTTGGCACCTAAGGGAGGCTCCAGGTCCTCGTCTGATCACACTAGAGCCGCCCACTGCTACCACACCTATAGGCACATCTCGGAGAGGGTGACTGTAAAGCAGTCACCCCCCGGGGGATTGTAAAGGATCCCCCAAAGCGTCCCACGGCAGCGCGTGACCACATGCGTGCTACCGTCTTCTCTTGGGTCGCACGGCATCCTGCGACCACGAATGCTGCAAAGTATTCGAAACGTCAGGAAAATCAAAAATCTAAAATATACGCGATAGAATCCGTTTAAAAGTGTTTTATTATAATTTATATTATTTCAAATTTATTGTCTACGTCAATAAATCAATACTATTTCTAGATAAGTGTGAACATTTCCTTTATAGAATCTGGTGAGCGATTTTGTAGGTTGTACTTAGTATTTGCCAAGTATAGTTAGTAATCTGAAGTAACCTTAACATTTTGTTAAGAATTCATAAACAGAAGAAGGAAAGGTGGTGCCGGCTCAGAATACCACCACCCCATCTTCTCCCGTGGGTGTCGTAAAAGTCGACTAAGGGATTAGCCAGAGGATGGTCAGCAGCGTCCTTCGAGTACATTAACAGCTCATCTGCGATCGCCACCCCGTCTGTCATGCGTGGCGATTATGGCAAAATCCCCCAATGAACCCACAACACACCCATATCGGTCATTGTGGTGATCTTTGGGGGAGACCTGTGTCCAGCAATGGACTTCATTTGGCCAAAATTATGAAACAAAGATTCCCGTATTCCCGTGTGCGAGTAAAGAAATAGGTATCTGGCATTGGATGATCGCCGGCTTCGCGACACCACGTATACTCGATATTATAGGCAACTTTACTGAGACACACGCAATGAGTTTATAGATTATCTCTCACAAAAGGAAACAGTAATAAATGGAGGGCGAATGCGTGGGTACTTACGGCGTTTCCATTCCATTCTTCTAGGTGCTGTCCACGAGCTTCACCGCGAGCCAGAAAAGCCGACGCTAGTGATTGAGCACCGCGAGGCGATCGTATCAGCTGGAGCATCGGCCATGCTGGAGCTACAGTGTAAAGGCTACCCCAAGCCTACCATCGTGTTCAAACACAATGGAAAGGACGTTGAGGCGGATACCAGGCATAAGTAAGTACCTAACTAACCTACTTTACAAATATTATCTATAATAATAATTTTATACTTATATAAAAAGAAATTGGGGGCCCATCTTGTAACTGGCGAGTCACGGTCTGCCACATAATTTCACGTTAAAGGTTGAAAGGCAGACGCCGTTGTTCCCATATTTACTGCTCCAGTGGTTTTAGCCGGTAGGAGTCCGGCATATCCCTTCGCCCTTCCCCGGGGTGAAGAAAGTTCATGAAGAATTTCCACTGGGCATCAATAAAAAAAAAAAAAAATAAAAAAAAAAAAAAAAAAAAAAGGTAACACTCATTACAATAGATCTTATCATTATAGTTTCCATCTTATACAATAGCCTTACACCACCGGGGACAATCCATGACTTCATTTTATAGTGCAGCTATGGAGAGTCCCCGGTTGGTGTACCATTACATTTTAGATTAAAATTCTCTAAAGAGCCTCTGCGTGTTGGACTCATGTCCCCGCATAATCCTATCAAAAAACCGGGTTCCCCCTTACAAGGGATATAAACCCGTGAAAGAGAGATATGTAAATAATAATAATAGCCTTTATTCAGATGAACTTAACCTAAAAACAACATTCTAAAGCAAACTTAAAAAGAACTTTAAAAAAATACAAATTATACGGTCGTTATTAATTACAGTGCCATATTTGTTGTGTTTAATTTAACATACTTAGAAAGAAAGATTCTTGAAATGAAGTGTGATAATAATAAAACTGCGCCCTGATTTCGTGGGTTTAGTTTAAGTTTTGTGATAATCATATATTTTTATGCTTTATTGATATTCCCGTGCCAATCGTTTTAAATATGCCTTCCTAGACTTTTGTTCAATACCCTTTCAGCTTAGTACGCCCGTTTGATCACTCTGTATACAGTATTTTGTAAAATGTTGGTGCGACACATACCTATATCTGTTTTTTTTTATTAAAAACTATAAAATATAATAGTCAATAATTGTACGTAGTCAATTGACAAAATACAATTATTGTCAATTGACTACATTTCTTACAATAAATATCACTAAATTAAGAACCGTCGTACCAACCTGCTCCAAATATTAAGCAAACGTACAAACAACTATGTCTAAACTATATATTATAAAGTTTTTATAAATAACTTCTGGTCATTGGCTAAACAGTAATTTTATTTTATTTGTCTTTTATCCTTACCGTCATAAAACACTATATTCTCTCTTAGATTCCTCTACGAGGACGAAGAGAGCATGTCTCTGGTCATCAAGAACGTCACCCAGGCTGACGCTGGTGACTACCAGGTGACTGCCTCCAACGAGCTTGGTGAAGACACGACCACCATGCACCTCGTGGTCAAGGCCGCGCCTAAGATCAAAAAGAAGGTCGAAAACCAAACCTGCATGGTGAGTAACACAGTTTTGTAAGGGCAGGAAAATTGTAGAAATTAGGAAAATTAAGACTTGTCAATAGCCTTCTAAAATATGTTTGGCGATCAGTATTTCTCTAAGTAAGCACGATGTTTTTGTCTTGATCACCTGTTGCATGAATATCGCATTTATTATTGTGTTCTTTATGTTAGCACTTCGTCTGTTTTAATACTAACACTAGTTCCTTTGTTTACTAACTAAAATATGGATCTTTTTGCGTCCGAAAATAAAACGTTTATTATTAGATATTATTCTTTCGCTACTTTACAGCGTACTTTTCATTCCTTTTACTCCCTCTTACCTTAAAAAACGCTTCGAGTTCCTTGGTGATACTCATACGCGAATCCTAAGATCATCAGAAAACCTAAGACTTAAAATGCCGATGCATTCCACAAAATTTATTGATAAATCCTTCACGGTTCAGGCTGCTCATTTGTGTGTTTAAGGGACTAGTAAGGGAACATTACATGTCGTTAAAGTTCAACGCTCAACTTTTTTTACTACAAAATTATCGGTTGATTTAATTATATTTTCATATATATATTATATATATCGCACTATTATTTATATATGTTTGCATACATGTGTTATGTTTATATATATAACTATATAATCTTCAGTATTTATTTAGAATTGTTTTGTTTGGATATATTGCTATGCATTTTTGAGTGCACCGTCGACTGACCCATTTTTGTCCAATTCAGTTTTTTCCATCCTAAGGTTGCCTGGAAGAAATCACCGAGTGCGATAAGGCCGCCCATTATACTCTATATACTAGGCCTCACTGTTTTTATTTTCTGTATAGTAATTGGTGTACAATAAAGAGTTTAATAAATAAATTAAATACTTGTAGAATTTGTTTAATAAGGTAATCTATCTCAACCCCGAATTTTATTTCTTAAACTAAATAAACCTAGATTTAAATATCATTTTGACTACTTCGTCACAGATGAGCACAACCCACACGGTTACCATCGAAGTAGAGGGCACACCATCTCCCGACGTGACATTTTACAAAGATGGCGCTGAGATCAAGAGTTCTGAACGCATTTTGATCGTGAAGGAGTCGGAGGGGATCTACAAGATCACCATCAAGGATACCAAGCTGACAGACACTGGATCTTACTCTATTGTAGCCAAGTAAGTTCTAAAAACAATTGGTTTTGGTTGTAACTAAAAAGAAAATTAGTGTTATAAGATGGTATGAGACGCAGACGCAGTAACTAGGTTATGACACCGCTGGTTTACTTATATATGTAGTTATGAGTAAAAAAAGTTTACATGTAGAGGCAGTACAATTATATTTATTTGTTAAATTAATAAATTCGATTCTTTCAGCCTAAGCCCTATAAATACATTTACAGTTGTCTCTCTTTTGTAACACATTTTCGTTTCATAGAATCCAATTCACACCGTCCCAAAAGAAGTTTCACTTCAATAATAAAATTAATATTTGCTGTACTATTTTAAATAAATAAATTACTCAAACTAACGCAAACTACCTTCTACAGAAACGAAGTGAACCAGTGCTCAGACTTCTGGCAGTGGCATGTGACATCACCACCCAGGGTGATCAAGAAGATGGGCGGGAACAAGGTTTGCGAGGAGAAAGAGACTGTCACCTTTAAAGTGGAGACCGAGTCTGATCCGGCTCCAACAGTAAAGTGGTATGGACAACATTTATGCTGAATTGCTTTATCCACAATGGTTTAGTGCTGAGATTACACCCGCTGGTATATTTATAAAATTTGTATTGGTGAATATGGACTATGATTAGAATTCGTTTTATTTATTTATTTATTTGCCAACATGCACATCAACAATTAAATATAATCATGATCATTTAGATTAAACAATATTAAATTGGAGTACATGAACCCTGCTAGGGCACTGCAAACATTGGCCCGTTGTTGAGTCACATTTTGTATAAACGGGTAATCAAACATACAATACAATGAAAAATTACTGAAATTGATTGTCTTAGTTAAGATTTCATTATAAATAGATTTTACAGATTAATAATTACAAATTCATTAAAAAATTAAATGATTACAAATTATTTAAAACAATTAATTCCAAATACATAAAAAAACAAAATTCAATAAAAATAAATAACATTGATCAAGATTTCTATATGTATGTACAAAACTCTATATAAAATGTCAATATGTGAAGTCAATATGTAAATCAATCAATTGTGTCAGGTTAGAAGTTGTATGCCCATGTCGTGCCCATCCCAATATCCGTTGGGAGCTCTGTTCTCGAAGTTGTTGACGAGTATGTCTACCTAGGACAAACTGTCCAGTTAGGTAGGTCCAACTTCGAGAAAGAGGTCAATCGTCGAATCCGACTCGGCTGGGCAGCGTTCGGGAAACTTCGCAACGTCTTTTCGTCAACAATACCGCAATGCCTCAAGACGCAAGTCTTTAACCAGTGTGTGTTACCAGTGATGACATATGGAACAGAGACGTGGTCACTCACAATGGGCCTCATAAGAAAGCTCAAGGTCACTCAGCGAGGTATGGAGAGAGCTATGCTTGGTATTTCTCTACGAGATCGAATCAGAAATGAGGAGATCCGTAGAAGAACTAAAGTTGTCGACATAGCTGAAAGGATTAGTAAACTGAAGTGGCAATGGGCAGGGCACATTGCTCGTAGAACTGATGGCCGTTGGGGCACAAAGGTTCTCGAATGGAGACCGCGCACCGGAAAACGCAGCGTGGGACGACCTCCAACGAGGTGGACAGACGACCTGGTGAAGGTCGCTGGGAGTCGTTGGATGAGAGCGGCATGTGACCGCTCGTTGTGGAAATCTAAGGGGGAGGCCTTTGTTCAGCAGTGGACGTCCTGTGGCTGATATGATGAGAAGTTGTATTTTATTACTCGGGTTTTATTTGAATTTAAATGTTGGAGATTAAAATTTAAGGTCCAGAAAAGTTGTCTGATTTAAATTGCTCAACAGTATAGTAGGCTTTTTTAATTAATAGTGTTTTATCCAGGTTCAAGAACAAAGTAGAGCTATCAGAGTCATCAACAGTGAAGATCTCTTCAGCGGGCGAGGCTCACTCCCTCGTCATCACATCCGCTGCTCGCGCTGACGCTGGCGAATACTCTTGTGAGGTGAGACATATTGGTATTATTTAGTGATTTGTTTATAGTAAATTAGGTCAATATAACAGTAGAAATAATTGCTAAAGGAGATGATAATAACGATCATGATGATTATGCCTTCATAAATACCCCTTTCGTTCCTATAGATTTCTTAATGTCTCATCGATTACTTTACATGAATGGATGTAATAGATCAGTCCCTATACTCCCAAGACTTAACATAAGCTTTTGATTGACAGCTATAATAGACGGTTATGACTTATGACGTACTATTTACCAAGCTAAGTATATGCATTAGTGATCACATTTTTGTGCTATTAGCGCAGAGAATCAGAGTACTGCTCATTCTCATGACATACATAATTCCTTATTCGCCATTCACAACTCCTTTGGAATAAGAGGGCTAATGCTCTAAACAACAGACAAAACCTTGAAAAATTTACTCGTTGAACATCAGTGTTCAAATTCAGAAACGTTGTCTTTGATCTTAGTTGTTTCTGACATCACCGAAATATCAAGTAAATAAAGACATGAGTCCAGTACTCAATATCTGTATGTTAATATCTTTGGAAATATACCATAAATCAATCGTGTCACGTCTCTAGATCCGGAACGTCCATGGTAGCGCATCTGACTCGTGCCTGCTGAACGTCCGCTCAGGGCCGCAGTTCACACAGCGACTGAAGGACATCTCCGCTAGTGAAGGCGACGTTAATGTGGAGTTCACTGTAGCTGTGGAAGCCTATCCTGAGCCCACTATTAAATGGTAATTCTTAATTAATTTCAAATTATAGGAGAAATTCCAATACACATTAACACATATACAAATCCTTCTACATATATTTTTATACTTTAGGTACCTTGGTGACGTAGAAATAACAGAGAAGAAGTCAGTGTTCACTCGCGTGGACAGTGGCAACACACACAAGCTAATCCTAAAAGAAGTGTCCGCTGAGTACTCCGGTAGCTACACCTGCAAGGTCTCCAACGAATTGGGGGCCGACTCTTGTTCTGCTACATTTACTGTCAACAGTAAGTTTTCTAATATCAATATGCTTCTGAAGCGAGCTAGCCAACTGTCCTAGCATGTATATATCTACCATAGCCTGGAGAGAATAGCTAATGCTCTTCAAAATAGGTGGAAACGACGAAGAATCAGTAAATTAATCCATATTTTTGATAATGCGTCATTCGATACAGAAAATCAGCCAAACACTTTAAAAAGTAACAGTTTATTTCTCTCTCTCTCTCACTCTGTCTCTAGGCGAAGTACCTATGTAAGGTCAGGTCAACTTGTATGAACCAAAATGATTCTGAATCCCATGTTAAAAATACTGATAGCAGATATATACGTACATACTTTCTCACTTTCATGTCCTTGTCTTTACCAAACGAGTGCGTGCTAATTTAATACATGTGTAAAAAAGTGAGTGAAAGGATTTTTGTCCAATAGCGTATGTTGAATATGTGGGTAAACTATTATCATATCTCTATTGCTTTGATCAATCTGTGGCACTATAATCGAGGTTAACACACTTTGCTTTATTCATGGGGTGACGCTGGCTACGTTTCATGAAGCCCGCTTACATATCTTGTGATTAGATACATATGCCGTCACTTACAGTGAGCTAGCTGTTCTCTTTAGACAGAACTACTTAATAATGGTCCGTATGTATTACTTTCTAAACTAAAACAACTAAGTAACAACTCACTACTAAACAAAGGTATTATGATTTCTAGTCCTCTCATACCTGAACCAGCGTTAAATAAAGTTTAACAATGGGCTTCTGTCACAACCTAATCGGAGCGTCACCTCATTATTATTAAACTAAGAACGAACACAATGTTTTTAGGAAAACCGCGTTTCACCAAGAGCTTAGTCGATATGACGGTGGATGCTGGTAAGACGCTGAAGCTGGACGTGGAAGTTGAAGGCTGCCCGGAGCCAAAGGTCAAATGGTTCAAGGACGGCAAAGAAGTCAACACTGACGCCAGGATTAAAATCGAAAGAGACACTAAAAGGTTAAACAATCGGAATATTTTATTAAATCTTTAACTTAACTCACAATTTGGTATTGGAAAAAACCTTGGTATTATGACATCTGTTGAAAGGAGTACTGTGGCACAACATGTGTGAGGCCTATATCGACCATATGTTAACCGCAGCAAGTTGATTTGAATGATTGATTTGTAACAATTACTTATCTTGTTACCAATTCACAATGCTGGTTGAATATAAAAGCTTGGTATAGTAGTACATTGTCAAAATTATAATAAATTTCAAAAGGACGAGTCCGCAATAACTTTACTAAAATACATTTAGTCTAATATGTGCAAAATATATTTTTGTTAGATTGGAAAACTACCATCTGACAGTGACCTTGGTCAAGGAAGAAGATGGTGGCGAGTACGAAGTGAGAGCCGAAAACGAAATGGGTAGTGTCTCTTCTAAGAGCACAGTCACTGTACACAGTAAGTATTTGCAAACACCTAAATAGCAATCTTATGTCACATGCCATAGGTCTATTGTGAGATTCACTATGTGAGGAAATATCGTAATAAGTTTTACTTGTAAAATTATCCTTGTTCACCACAAGATAAGGTTGATAATTAAGACGTATATTAGATGAACTACCGTTTGTTTATTTATCATGAGTCAGAGCTCCAGCAAACACTTCACAGTACCACACACATTTACGTATACAGGCATACACATACACTACACAAATGCACATGGTAAGGTCCCAAGATATCCAACGATACGAATCTGTCAAGAATCGACAGAAATGGCACATCGATGGACAAACGAATACGGGTAAAGTAGTTTGTATTAACGTAGTAGTGATATTGGAACCCTAGATTACTACCACATTCGCACGTTAGTTTTGTTTTGGTGTCCATAGATACCGACCATAAAAGTATGGTCATTAAAATATTGAAGCATTCAATAGACTGAAATGCTGACGTAGTCACTCACGACCACCGATTTGTCCTGCACAACCTTTACCAACCATTTGTGATGTCTATAATATAATACATTTGCCCATTTTAATAATACCTACATGTTCTTATTGTTACCATTTTTTTTCATTGTGTTCAATAGCGCGAGAGATTCATTCGAGGTTGACTAAAGAGGCTATTATTGAAAGTGAGGTCGATGATGAAAGCAAACAGGTGAAAAACGTTTTGCAAGATGACGTGAAAGACGGAAAGAAAAAATCTGCTAAGTTAGCCAAGGCGGAAACGATAGAAGAGAAATCGATTTGGGATGATGAAGGTGACGGCAAGGTACGAAAACCAAGCATTGATGAAGTTAACAAACCATCACCAACCGCAGCTAGGAAATCAGTAACAGACCCTGAGTTAGTCGAGGAAAAGTCATTTTGGGATGACACAGAAGGAGATAAGAAAGCTAAAAAGCCTTCAGTTGAAGAAGTGGAGACAAAACCAGCCAAAGGTAGGAAATCTTTCTCTGAACCAGAGGTAATTGAAGAAAAATCTATTTGGGACAGCGCTGATAATAGTAAGTCCAAACAGCCTATAATTGAAGAGCCCGAGACACCCATTAGTAACAAAGCCACGAAATCCATCACTGTACCTGAAGTTGCTGAAGAGAAATCATTCTGGGAAGATGCTGATGACGTCAAACCGAGTAAACCCGTTATAGAGGAAATAGACCAAACACCGGCTGACACAGGAAAGCAATCATTCTCCGAACCCGAAATGGCTGAAGATAAGTGTTTTTGGGATGAAAACCACAATGAACGAAACAAAAAACCGGTAATAGAAGAAATTGTCTGTAGGAAAGAGGCTGGAGAGAAAGGAGCAACTAAGCCTGAGGTCATTGAAGAAGTACCTATTGCTGAAGACCTAAAATCACCCAAGCAAAAATCGGTTAAAAAACAGTCCGTCGAAGAACCGTTAAGTGCTGAAACTGAAGGTATAACCATTAAATGCTTCGACGCTTTTACTCTTCAATTTAGCAAACAGCTTATAGTATGCGAGAATTTCACGTTTTCGCGCACAAGTATGCATGCTTTTAACATTGTGTTTTTAACATCCCAAGTGTGATTTGTTATGTTTAGGCCGAGTTTTCGAGACCGTTACAACATTCAAGTCGAGCGACGATGGGTCTATAATTATGTCTAAAGTAAGCAGTACTCGGTCTCATGGCGCTATCATTACAGGTCAGTATGCAGCTTCCTACCTTTTCTTCCCAGTTCTTAATAATCTATTCATCATCAATTAACTTTCCATCATTTAACGAGATTGCTTGAAAACAACACCAAACTAAAATTATAACGCATTAGTTTCATCATGTCTAATCATACCTATATCCTAAACAGATATATTACCTTAAATCAACATGATACTGTTTTAACTGATAGGTCCAGCCGAAACGCGCACTTTACACAAAATGACGTCAACATCACTTTATTATGATGGAGATGACACTAACGAAGGCAGAAGGTTAATTCAACCAAATAAACCACATACAACTTCTTTGGAAGTTGAGGAAATTGCTAGCCACAGTTATTTCTTAACGGAATTGGGCCATTATAGCATACCTGATCATATAAGGAGGGGTACTTATGGCATTATTGAAGAACCACAAACAGACTCAGAAGCTGGATCACGATGTGAAAGGCAGGAAGCAAACCGTACTGTTTCTATTATGTCAGTCTCAGAAGACGAGACATCCTGGCAAAACGAACCACTCTCTAGAGAGATATCTATCGAAGACCTTTCGAAATCTATATTTGACATCGATGAAACTAGAAAAGTATTCAGTAAAGACTCGTATGTTCGTCAATCGTCTTTCAAAGAAGACTACATGATAGGTGAAGACGAAGAGGAATCATTAATCGTAAAAGAAAAGTCGCAAAAGATATTTGAGAGTGACATCACAGAAAAACTTATACACATATCGAAGGAATTTATCGAAAACGACTACAAACCAGTTGACCAAAAAATTGATAATGTCAAAAATAGAATAATAGAAGAATTAGTATTAGGACCCATGAAGAATTTTGATAACATTACGAAAGATATAACAGAAACTACTGTTGAGAGAAAGAAAAAGAATGATGCTAAATTATTTAGTTTAGAAGAGGAGGTGGATGACGAGCTAGAAGCCCTTCTAAAACGAAGTCAAAGGCAAAGGAGCATACTAGATGATATTCTAAATGTGGAAGATGAAAAAGGTAATTGTTAAATCAAAATATTAAACAAACGGGGAACGTTATACAATAAAAGAGACTGACATTTGATGATGTAACGCTACGCAGTGTATGGCCGGGGAGAATAACATTAAAGTAAATGCTTTAATCCGAAATCGGAAATTGCTGATGTTAAATCCATACAATCTGTCATTTTCTTTATAACTAAAACTACTATACTTTAATTCATAACTAAAATTCTTTATTACCTAATTTTAACTACTAAGAAAATGGCAGATAATTTCCATGTAATTGTCCTCTAAATGTCTTTCCACGTTTGACTAATAGTGTCGTATGTTTGTTTTAGCACGCATGCGTAATAACATTCCCTTCTGGCATACTAATCTTTGGGGCTCGGTGCGGCAGATGTACTAGTCCGATCAAAATAATCATCACGTCATCAAGGTAAGCCAACAATATTTCAAATGTAGTACGCCGCTTGCATGGTACTGACGCTTTTTGTTGATAAAGACTTGTGTATTGCCTAGCATCGAAAATGGTATGTATACAATCGTTATAGTACAACAACACCAATGTTTAATGAGCACTACAAGATACGCGAAGCTGTAAGTATCCATATGAATATACATATAAGAAACGATAACTGCTGTATATACTGCAAAATAGTTTAAGCAACTTATGCAAGTATAATTATGTATGTAAATACACTTTTTTACTGAAACCTACCTCTATTTTAAACTTGGAATTTGTTGTCAGTGAACTTCTATACTTCTGTATATAAACACTTTCAATACTATCACATTTTTACACTTATTTCTAGTCTTTAGTGAACCTTATAAATTATTTAACTTATGGAAATTATTATTTAGTTACAAAAGTAAAAGGTGACAATATCTGTAACAATTCATAATTAATGACATTGGAAACATTTTCTCTGCGTCTATATGAGAAATATGTAAATTTAAAACTGTACAGCAATACTATAGGCAAACCCCGGCTAAAATCCCGGACTAATGACGCCACGCAGGAGAACATTAATGGACGGATAACCATTCATATAAATTGAATCCTCTACAAATTAAAGTTACACCACCTCTTCTTTAACCTGTTTACCCAGACTATTGCTATTGCTATCCCATAGCTTGGAGCTTAAAACTGGAAGTACGTACACTGGTTACGACTAGTCCAAAAATTCACACCGATAATCTAACACGATTATTATCAATCTTGCAGCACCACCCACGCTCAAAGGTAGCAGTATGAAAGATGGCAACGTTTTCGAGTCCCTCCCACTAGTCTACACAGTACAAGTTGCTGGGACTCCGAAGCCTACCATTCGATGGCTCCACGATGGCAAAGAAGTTAAGCCGTGTGGCAGGGTCCACATTACCAATGAAGGGGATCTCTATAAGTTGGAGATCGATAGTGTGCAGATGAAAGACGCTGGTGCGTGGCAATGTGAGATCATTAACGATCTTGGAAAGCAAGTGATGAAGGCAGAGCTTTCGGTGTCACGTTAGTATACTCAGTTACTTGTAATCGGTATTAAATCTCGAAGATTATCGCGTTTCGATTAAGTGGAATCAATTAAGATATATGTAAAAATATAAATTCTCTGTTATCACTTTTTATTGCGAGCACTTATATTTCAAATTTCTGACAACACAATACTTTTTAATAGAATGTACTGTTACTCAGAGCTAAGTAAGCAATTTGTTTTAAATTCTTTCTCTTTTACATAACTTGGTGAATTAAAATCTTTGTTTCTACTGTTTAATAAACAGCTGAAGCCGAACTCCGCAAGCCCAAATTCACGACACCCCTAGAAGCTCAACGCGTGATGCAACGGGAACCGGTTACTCTACAAGCTGTCTGCACAGCTGACCCTCAGCCCCACGTATCTTGGTTACTGAACGGCGTGGAACTGACGCCTAGCGCTACCATCGTCACCTCAGCGGATACCAAAGACATTGATCACGGATTGAAGGAGTGCACTTTCACTTTGCAAATTCCTACCGGTAAGCCCTTTTATCTTTTTTTAGCAACTAGCAAGCCATTCGTCGTGTGGTAAGTGTCCCCAGTACTAGTCGTGCAGTACACTGCGCTCTTCACCTTAGACATCAGTTACTTGGTCTCTTATGCCCAGTATTTCACTAGCTATAGTGCTTTTCAAACCAGAACACACTAATGTATGAATTATAAACACTACTTCTTGGGAACAAAATAACTGACACTGTGGTAGTAGTACCTGCCTAACCAGATTCTTGCAGTACGAGATCTACTACCTGTGATTTCATCCAATCTTAACATTTTTGAGTTGAATTTTAGATTCATATTCATACGTTTGTTACCACTTTAAATGATTATTTTTTCTTAGTGTTGGTTCAGCTTTTTTAACACATTAAACATGTATTTCGGTCATTCGCTCAACTGCTAAATATTTATGTAGATTTCACAATCTTTTGTCCTGTTGTGTACGTACTACGTAAACAGAATCTAAATCTTGTGCATTGTTCTCACTTACACAATAAATAAATATCAGACCATATGTATTTTAACGTTTCACTCTCTTTGGAAAGATAATTCATAATTCATAATTTTATTGGAACAAAAAAGAGAGAAAAAAACTAAGATAATAGTGACAAACCAATATTATTACAATGGTTTCATAATCTATTTATGCATAACCTCCTTATATTATATTTTTGTCACCTCCTACGGGTAGAAGAAGTTTTATAGAAATATGGTGGACCCACCACTTGTTGATTGATTGATTGATTAAACAGTGATACAGATACCTCCTGGGTACAATATTGTACTCTATTCTTGGGTTTACACACCACAGTATCACATATTTTATTTTCATAATCGGCGCAAGTTGGTTACTTGTGGAAAACGAAGTTCTTCACCACTACGCCAAGATTACTAGCAATGCAGATTACACATAACTCGTATTATTTTCCCTCTAACTACGTTAAATATGCGTACGCTAGCAGTGGGTTCAGGGCAATAGTGTAATGGTTGGGGCTTCAACTTACTTTTACGATCGACAGCCTGACGCCGTAGCCATTCATCATCGTTATATCAGCCAAAGGATGTCCACTGCTCAACAAAGGCCTAGATTACCAGAATGATTGGTTACATACCACCAGCATCCAACGACTCCCACCACCTCGACCTTCACCAGGTTGTCTGTTCTCCTCGTTCGATGTCGTAGAGAAACACCAAGCGCAGCTCTCTCCATAGCTCGCTGAGTGACCTTGAGCTTTCTTACGTGGCCCATAGCAAGTGACCACGTCTCTGTGCCATATGACATCACTGGTAACATACACTGGTAAGACTTTTGTCTTGAGGCATTCAATTGGTATTGTTGACGAAAAAATGTTGCGAGGTTTACCGAACGCTACCCAGTCGAGTCGGATTCGACGATGGACTTCTTTGTCGAAGTTGGACGTACCTAACTAGATGAACGGATGTAGGTATTTAAATATTGGCAATCCAAAAAAATTGGACAGTCAAGTATTTTTATTCCTAGCGACCACACATTTTTTTCTATTATAATACTCCTTAGGTCGTCACACCGATACTGGTGAATACACGATCCAAGCTAAAAACAAGTATGGCGTCGGTGAGAGCTCGGCTCGCTTGGACATCTTGCTGCGACCTGAGATCGAGGGTCTCAAGGACGTCACCGCTGTGCCTTATGACGAGACTACATTTATCGCTAATGTTAGAGCCAACCCTATTGCTGAAGTTAAGTGGTGAGTAGAAACGTGGAAGAGTGAAAGAGTTGTTAGTGTTTTTTTTATTATTATTATCTATGATACTTTGTATTTCTCTACAATATACGATAATATAATGCTGATTGCATAAAAAAAATATGTTCCAAGTTCGTATTTAATTACCGTACGACATTTTGACAATGTTAAATAATTACCAATGTTTAATAACATTACTTAACACTAGAAAATCTTCTGACTTTAATTATGTAGGAGCAAAGATGGCTACGCTATTCAGCCTTCCTCACGCTACGACATCGTTGAAGACCTCTCCAAGGAGACGTACCAGCTGGTCGTGAAGAAGGTTGGCGTGGATGATGCGGGTGTGTATACACTCACCGCCAAGAATGAGGTCGGGGAGACCACGCAGCAGGCCAAGCTTACCGTGCACAGTGAGTATAAGTACTTAGAACCCTTGGAGCAAATACCTCACATAATCCGCCATGGTGGACTAACCAACAAGAACTTTTAAATATATATGTTTTAGTAAGGTTGAAAGTGATCATATCATGATATCAGCCACAGGTCGTCCACTGCTGAACAAAGGCCTCCCCCTTAGATGAAGGTTAAAAGTGCCCAAAATAAAAGGCAAGCTGCAAGTAGACATAATGTGTAATGTAATAATGGAGCCAATATGGTCTCATGTTTGAAGTATTATGCATTTACTTAACAAACACCGTTAAATATCCATACACAATACCTGTGGTAAAATTAGGTATGATTTAAAATATGTAGATGCTTGTAAACCTCTCCAACTATACTATATTCGATTTATTTCATCCTAACTCGGTCTGCAGCCAGATTCATTCCTTCAATATCTATCTTTACAACTATACTGTTTCTTTTCACAGCCGGCCTGCCTATCTTTACCAAGCCCCTTCAGAAGCAATCCGTTAAAGACTACGATGACTGCACCTTGAAGGTCCGTTGTGATGGCGTGCCCAAGCCGGACGTACTCTGGTACCGCGAAGGTCAAGAAATAACCAACGATGAACGGCATACAATAACCACCGAAGTTGGTGGTCAGGTGGATAGTGAGTTGGAGATTAAGCACTTCAATGCCAGTGATGCTGGAAAGGTAAGGCTTGTTTTGATATTTTATGGACATTCACTTTTAATATTTTTTATGCACACAAACTTTATCCATAATATGGCCAGTCTAGCCTAGTCTAGTCTTCTTAGCCTAATGACTAGGGAGATTGATTTGCAGCAATATCTCCTTAGGTAAATCGGACTATCATAGAATATTTTTCTCAGGATTGCAACTTTTCAGTAAAATTTAATTCTACTTGACTTGTTAGAGAATACCCTTACCTACGATGAAGGTTCTACCTGCATTTTTCAAAATGTACTTTGGTATTAACCCTGCAAAGAGTTCGAAACGTCAGGAGAAACAAAATCTATAATATACGCTACGCCACTGCTGGACACAGGTCTCTCCCAAAGATCACCACAACGACCGATATGGGTGTGTTGTGGGCTCATTGGATGGTTTTGCTATAGTCGCCATGCTTGGCAGACGGGTTGGCGATCGCAGTTGAGTTGTTAATGTACTCGAAGGGTGCTGCTGCCCATCCTCCGGCTAATCCCTTAGTCGACTTTTACGACACCCAAAGGAGGATACGCGATATAATCCGTTTAAAAGTGTTTTATTATGAGTAATAATCGCGAAAACCTAAGACATTACTATGAACTTTGGTTTACTAAATCATGTTTCTCCGCCATAAATATCCAAAATGTAACAATATCCAGTACTTTATTGTTCTGTCTCAGTATAAGGTACGCGCTGTAAGCTTAGCCGGTGAGGCAGCGTGTGAGGCTCCTATAACCTTAGAACAGAAGACACCAGGGTTCACGCACAAGCTGGAGCGACAGAAGGACGTTGATGAAGGCGAGCCATTGGAACTGAAAGCAAAACTTGATGGCAGCCCTATCCCTACTGCTAAATGGTAAGGACTTGGACAATTCCTTCCCGTATAATAATAAAATAGAGAAGGTTTAAGTTGGCGTACAACATCTTTAGCTGTCAAATAATTAAGATGCCACAATATAGCCCCGATGAACAACATGTAATAGAAAATTAAATTGAAGACAACTGTATACGTATTGACCATAGAAGAACAAGGAATCTCATAAATCTGTTTAATCCCAGGTTTAAGGATGGTGCCCCCCTCCCGACAGACGACAAACGCGTTGTCCAAACAGATTTACCTGACGGCACAGTCAAGCTGAACATAGAACACGTGACGCCAGCTGACTGTGGCGCGTACAAGCTGGTCATCTCCAACCCACACGGAGAGAACTCCGCCTTGTGCGCCGTAGCTGTAAACCGTGAGTATTGCAATTTCTATGCATAACCAGTTTTGGCGCTTAAAAGGTATGCAATTGTCAACATAACATTGATCTCTGGATTGGCCTTGAGCCATCCGGCGACCCTGTTATGTCTAACTTCACAATTCAAATTTAACTGAATAGAAATTCAATGTGGTCTTGACGTAACATTGTAAAATATTACGTAAAACTTAACAAAACAGAAGACAAATCAATAAATCTAATTGTAACTATTTGTTTAACAGCAACTCCAAGGAAGCCATCGTTCAGCCAAGAGTTGGAAGACGTGATAGCTGTTGTTGGCCAGCCTCTCAAACTTGAGGCGAGAGTCATGGCCTTCCCCGCACCCGAGGTGAAGTGGTTCAAGGATGGTTAGTACCAGAAGCCTCATTTATTATATTCTTCTACTATCACGACCGTAGTGCATACCGTCATACCTCCAGTATTGGATTTAGTATTTTTATATTTTTATAAATCACTACAGTTTACCATGAGACTGGCTAGGTCAGCCTTTTTGTTTAATGATCATCATCATATCAGCTGAAAGACATCCACTGTTGAAAAAAGGCATCCCCTATGGATTTTATCAACGACGGGTTACATGCCACCCACATCCAACGACCACGCAATAAAAAACGCAGCATCAAATGGACGGACGATTTCAATCGTTTTGTTTAATACTTGACTCGAAACTACAGATTTATTGTCTTTTATTCCGGTAGCAAGGAGTCTACGAAACTTAAATCACAAAACCTAATCTATGTCTCAGGTCTTCCTGTGCGTCCATCTCAAGCCATAAACTTCATCAACCAGCCAGGTGGCTTGATTGGACTAAGCATCGATAACTGCAAGCCCGAGGATGCTGGAGTATACTCGCTTACCGTCACCAACAAGCTCGGAGAGGTAACAATTTATCTACTCATGATATAATCCTCTCTAAATACCGGTAGTCCCCAGGCTGGGAAAGTACTGGAACGTTATATCGCTCTGGTAACGCTACACTAGAGCGTCAGAGCCCCCCTTATCGGCCATAAAATGCCCTGCGACCAGAATAGCTTGATGTTTGCTGTCATGTCATGTCATCAACTTAGAGGTGACGTGGCCAATTGTTCCCGTATGATTTATGGCACGGATAGCGCAGAATATACAGATCGCGGGTTTCATTCTCGTACGGAATAAATATTTGTATGGCCAACAAGTAGTTGTAGCAGATAAGTGTTTTAAAAAACGACAGGAATTCGATAGGTCAAATCTTCGCATTTCTTTCTTGTTGACTATTGAAAGCTGGAGAATCCTCTGCCGCGCCTTTTTTTGCGCGGTACTCTAATTATTTTTCTAAAATAATAGTAGCCTAAGTTATTCCTTAAAACATCATCTATCTGCCAGTGATAGTCCCGTCAAAATCGGTCCAGCTGTTTCAGAGATTACCCGGAACGAACAGAAAGACAGACAAAAAAATAAAAAAATGTTTTTTGTTATATGTACCGTATATACTTTCATATGCATTAAGTAAAAAGCTGTTATTTTGACATGACAAACAGACACTTCAATTTCATTTATTTGTATAGATTTTGTGCCTTAAGCAGCATACGACCGCTCCCAGCAGCCAGCAGACGGCGCGCTCCAAAGCTATCTCACAAAGCCTTACACATATTTGCAGCTGATACTTCATATCAAAGGTCGTCCACTGCTGAACAAAGGCCTCCCCCATAGACTTCCACGATAGTGTCGTCATTTTGGGGGGAGTTTACTAGTACTCACCAAGTTGGTAGACAGGTTGGTGAGAGCAGAACAGCTGATGTTGCACAGTAGGGACGCTGCTTCCCAGCCCTTTGGTTTAATCCCACTTTTACGACATCCTCAGGAGGAGATGGAGTAGTGCTATATTAATCCGGATACCACACATAACTGTTACGGAGGTACTCTTTTTTACAGGTGGGCTCCAAAGCGACGGTCGACGTAGCGCAAAAGGAACGCAAACCTGCCTTCATCGCTGAGCTGCAACCAACCAAGGTCATCGAAGGGTTCCCTGTCAAACTTGAAGTAAAGATCCTCGGACATCCCCAACCAACCATCAAATGGTGAGTTTGTATAGATTACAGTAATGTGTTAGGTATTTGCGATTAATCCTCAATATTACCATTAATAAAAATTAGATCACGTATGTTATAGGGTTTTTCCTAACGTTTGGAACACTCACCAGTATTTGTGGTTGTAATATTTGATTGTTACCGGCCATGTTTTATATCTTATAACTTGCTATTTTGTACTCTAATAATCAGATATCTAGGTACCTAAATAGATTATCCATATCCACTACTACGGTTGCAGAAGCCAGATAAAAGTTCCAGGTAAAATACTGATCAATCAATAAGTAAAAAATTGATTATATTTTTGCAATACAAACTAGACAAAACAAAAAGTAAAATAGTAAGCCTTAATTGTATGCTTATCGCATTTGCTAAATGAACAGATACGGCAATACCTACTGTAAAAGACATCGTACCTTCTAAACATTATAGTAACTTTTTACAAACTTCGTTTTGTAGGACAGACATTGATTCATGCAGCAATTATTTTTCTGCTATGCTATTTATTTATTTATTATTATTGCTACAATTATGTGCACCGTTAAAAGTGAGTAAAGCAGATGATAAATATGAAAGACCAATGCAGGCGTAACCCAGGCGACCCAATATAGTTTACCTATTCATAAAATATTATAATGTCTCTCTATTACACGGGTTTATATCCCCTGTAAGGGGGAACCCGGTCTTTTGATAGGCTTACGCGGGGACATGGGTCCAACACGCAGAGGCCCTTTAGAGAATTTTAATCTAAAATGTAATGGGACACCAACCGGGGACTCTCCATAGCTGCACTATAAAATGAAGTCATCGATTGTCCCCGGTGGTGTAAGGCTATTGTATGAGATGGAAACTATAACGATAAGGTCTATTGCAATGGGTGTTACATGGAATAAAAAAAAACTTATAAATACGGGAACTACGGCGTCTACCTTTAAAATAAAATAAATATTATTATTATTTGCAAATGCAAACAATATATAAGTTTAGTATTTTGAATAACCCTTTTTGTCATTTTCAAAGTATTATGTTCTAACCTCCGTTTTATTTTGTGACCTCCGAGTCCGCGTCACTATGAAACCGCTGACTCCACCGTAACATCCCTAATGTTACACTACCCATCTCCACCAGGACTCACAATGGCAAAGAGATCGTGCCGGACGGCCAGCGCATCCGGGTGGTGTCGCAGCCGGACGGTAGCCACGCGCTACTCATCGATACGGCGGCCGCGGCCGATGCCGGACAGTACGGCGTCGTCGCCAGCAACGACAAGGGCGAGACCGCCAGCAACGCTGACCTAACTGTTGCGAGTGAGTATTGAGGACGTCTTATATGGTAATACTAGCTAGGAACCGCGGTTTCACCCGCGATTAATTTAAAAGAAATTTAGAGTACTTCGACATTGACACTTGACATAGAATATATATATTAGATTTCAAGGGTTTTATTTTCTTTGCGCGGAACTCTAGTTATTTTTCTAAAATTAAAGTAGCCTCAGTTATTCCTTATAACATCAGCTATCTGCCAGTGAAACTCCCGTCAAAATCGGTCCAGCCGTTTCGGAGATTACCCGGAACAAACAGACAGACAGACAAAAAAAATGTATTTTTGTTATATGTACCGTATATACTTTTATATGCATTCTAGTAAAAAGCTGTTATTTTGACAAACAGACACTTCAATTTTATTTATTTGTATAGATTGATAACTTCCCTTGGTATGGGAGGGCGCTGCATACATAGCGACTCTTTAATATTGATCACAACTAACAACTGTTATATCATGAACATCATCTCATCCGATTTGCCGCAACTGAGTTATAATAATTAATGTACTCCGAAGATGCTGCTGCTTATCCTCCGGCTAATCCCATAGTCGCCTTTTCCGTTACCCACATGATTGATTGGTGCTATTCGTAGCCGGTCATTAATTTTAGTTATATCTTATTTATTACCTATATTCAGAACTTAATTAAACAATTAATGTTTGCTGTTGCTTGTAATAACAATATGCGAAAATGAACACAAATATATTATTTTGTGTATTAAGTAAAAACGTTTTCTAAGACGTACCAAATCAAAGAAAAGATAAAACACGATGAGGTAATGATATGAAGATTGTTATATTTCTTGCTTTTCGATAATATATATGCAATTGATTAAATTAACAAAATAATAGTACCTAATGTGTTAGGTTTTCGCGATTATTACTCATTAAAATAAAACACTTTTAAACAAAACATTTTTTTATTAATGTACCGTTTCTATATTTCTGTATTTAATTATGTATTTTCGGATTTTTTTCTTCTACAATCACGAAAAGAATACGAAGTCATAACTAAACAACCCATTTTCCGTAGGCCGCATCGATGACTCCAACCCACAGGAGCGTCCTCGCTTTATCCACGGCCTCCGCGACCTCACTGCCGAGGAGGGCCAGCCGCTCTCCGTGTCCGCGCCCTTCGTCGGCAACCCCGTCCCTGAAGTCACGTGGACCAAGGACGGACAGCCGCTCAAACCAAATGAGAAGATACTGCTCACCTGTGATGGAAAGAGGGTAAGTGCCCAAATGAATCATGGAACTGAAAACAAAACAGTCATCATCACCAAAAGATGTCCACTGCTGAACAAAGGCCTCTATCATACAGGACCAGTTAAATCTCGTGTGTCGTCGTTTTAGAGGGAACATGCTTGGCAGGCGGGTTGGCGAGCGAAGAAATGCTAATATTCCATAGAAGGAGCGCCACTGCCCATCCTTCTGGTTTAGAGTCCCTTAGTCATCATCATCATCATCATCATCATATCGTCCATACAAAGTCCACTACTGAACAAAAGCCTCCCCCATAGATTTCCACAACTGTGTCATCATATTGGGGGGAATTTGCCAGTACTCACCACGCTTGACAGGCGGGTTGGTGAGCGCAGAATGGCTACTGTTAAAGGACGCTGCTGCCCATCCCTCTGGGTTAGAGTCCCTTAGTCGGCTTTTACGACCTCCACGGGAGGAGATGGAGTAGTGCTATATTCTTGATCAGGACACCACACGGAGATTGCCCTTAGTCACTTTGTACAAATCCACGGAATCAGGTGGTGTGGTAGTAATCCGCACACCACATGAAAAAAATTGTGATCGAAGATTCAAAATATTTATTTGCCTAAACCTTAATCGATATCGGAATCAGAATATAACACCACTCCATCTCCTCCCGTTGGATGTCAAACGGTGACTAAGGGACTCTAAACCAGGCGGATGGGCTGTAGCGTCACTTCTGTGGAATAATCGGCGTACTGTGCTCACCAACCGCCTGCCAAGCGTGGTGACTTTTGGCAAATACCCACCAAAATTATGAAACAATTGGGGATCAATCAATTTTATAATATTAAATGAGTTTAAAGTCAGTTATCATAAGTTCTATCATTGTACCTATCGCCATATTGACGTCTTATTTCACAACTTTCTAAACCAGGTCGGCTTAGAGATCAATCCAGTAGAGCTGCCTGACGCGGGCGTGTACTCCATAAAGCTGGTGAACCCTCTGGGCGAAGATGTGTCTGAAGGCAAGATCAACGTCCGCAAGGTGTACTCGGCGCCGACCTTCTCGCAGAAGTTCACTGACCTGCAGCAGGTAAGAACTATATCCAATTAGCCAGTATATTTAAGAAATCATAATTATTCTGCATCCATGCTTCTTGTAAGCTATTCTGGACCCAAGAACTGGTGTCTTAATATTATATGAGCTCAAACTGCAAGATGCACAGTCAGCATAATCTAGGTATGTATGTACTAATATGCTCGGAGCGTTCCCTGCGTGGGCTGCCGAGCGGCTGAACCTTGTCGATCGTATCGGGCAAGATCTCTCTCTATCAGCAGTAGTATCAGCTATGCTGGTAGAACATGAACATTGGAGTGCCCGTAGCATGATGCTCTCACAGAAGGAGATCGGGAGAGGTCCGATCCCTCTCGGAGAAGGAGGATATGGAGCGAGGTAACAACTGCAGTGGCACCTATGTCCAACACGCCTGAACCCCCTGGCGGTAGCGATTGCGCCTATTGGGGAATCATACCGAATAAACCCCGGGTAGACGGCGGTGTGCATGGTCACGTGCCACCGTGTGCGCAACACAGCGCACAGCGAAACTTTGGGCGAATCCTTTACAATCCCCCCGAGCTGTGCCTGAGGCGGCCTCTTTATAGTCGCCTCCCCTTCGCTACAAGAGCTGACCGCTTCATAGTCATCCCCTACGAGATGCGCCTATAGCCGTGTCACCAATGGGTGGCTCTAGATAGAGGTTATTCGAGTTCCTGGAGCCGTTGGAGCTGTAGCTGAAGATGACCACTCCGGTGGTTTTCCGTCAACAAATGTCTTATACATTGCTTAAAAATCTTACATACGTTGCAAATATACTAGTATGTTTTATAATACTATGTAGTCATATGATTATATAACAATAAACTTGTATAGATAGAGGAAAAAATACAATAATCATGTTATGGTTAAACAATAACACCTTTACATTTCACAAAGTCTATAGTCTTGTCTTATATATCTATATATAAGGCAAGGCTTAATGTCTGTGATGTCTTAAGTTTTGTGAAACAAATAATGTTTAAGTAATTTATTGTATGTGAACAGAATGTTTATTTAGTTCAAGCTAGGTGGTATTTTATGTTGGTTATTGATTTTATTTTTACTGATTTTACGATTGTTTTTAATGCGTGTAACGTAGCGTCCTTTGATTAGTGTAAGTGGTTTTGTTTTAAACCGTGTTAATCGAAGTATAAATAAATAAATTTAACTTCTCCGATATCGTCATCCTTGTCAGTATATAAACGTGACGACTAAAGTTAGGGTCTCCCACGTAATGGACAATGTCTATAGAACATCGTATTAATCATTAACATTTATTCTATGCCATACTTCGCAGCTACCGACCTTCGACGCTAAGTTCCCGGCTCGCGTATTCGGCATACCGTTCCCTGACATCACCTGGTACAAGAACGGCTCCCCCCTCCGGCATAGCGACAAGTACAACATCAAGCGGGATGGCGACGCATGCTGCTTGTATGTACGCGACCTGACGCTTGACGACGCAGGAGCTTACAAGTGTGTGGCCAAGAATAGAGAGGGAGAGGCGAGCTGCGAAGCTAACTTGGAAGTTGTGGATAAGATGTGAGTATCTCTTTGTCGTGGGTTATTCAAGGTCAAAGTTTAGTTCCAAAATAGGTCCCCAGACGTTGACAATCCGGACTATGGCACGAAAGATTATGTCTCTTTCACACGTCGAAAAATAAATATGGCTTTTTGGAGGTACCTGTGTTCTATGCTTGTTGGAGAGAATTAAAAGGATGTGGACTGTATAGAATGATTACAATAAGTAGTACTTTTTTAACAGTAATTAGAACGTTACTAATAAGTAATTAGATTAATTATAATGTAAAATTAAGAGGCTCAAGTGTTGCCTAGCGTTGCGATACTGGTCGGGTCACGGATGGGACACAGTGCCCAGAGCCTGTGCTCCCCGCCGCCCTACAGACGAGTCGGTTGACTCATCAGTGCCTATATCCCTGTGAGGTATATACTAAGTTCACGAATCTTATTTCTGCAATTACCTATCTATATGATTTATACTATATAAGTAGTATTTCATATCAGGGAGATCTGCACTGCCTCCTCAGCACTTTTTGTTTGTTGTATGTATAATTTAATTTCCTTTATTTTTGTATTTTTAGATTGTAATGACAGAGTAAAACTATCACCTTCAATATGCAAACGCGTTAACATATATAGCGATATTAATAGATACAATATAATAGACGGCACGGTTGGCGCAGTGGCCAAGCGACTGGCTTACTGCACTACGTGTCGTGGGTTCGATTCCCGCACGGAACAAATATTTGTATGATCTACAGATAGTTGTTCCGGGTCTGGGTGTTTGTACACGTGAGATTTATCTGTAAACACTGCCCACGACACAGGAGAAATCCTAGGTTAGGACAAAGTTTTATTTAAAATAGAAGCAAAAAGTCCCTAACTTAACTTCGATTGTTCGTTTCTTTTTAAAAAAAAACGTTGCCCCACACTAGGATTTCTCCTGTGTCGTGGGTGCGGTTACAGACATACATTTGACACACAATACACCCAGACCCGGAACAACTACCTGCAGATCATACAAATATTTGTTCCGTGCGGGAATCGAACCCGCGACCCGGAGCGCAGCAGTCGACTGTATCAGCCACTGCACCAACCGTGTCGTCAACTTTATGCAGACTTCGACGCTTTCAAAACTTTTATACACGAATAATTCACTCCAATGATGTTGGTCTTCCAGTGCACGCAAGCAGAAGGTGGAGCCACCAGAGTTCCTGAAGAAGATCGGTGACATCGAGGTGTTCCGCGGCATGAGTGCCAAGTTCACCGCCTGTGCCACCGGCACGCCCGAACCTGATGTTGAGTGGTCAGTGCAATTAATGCTCTTTCATTGAAAAGAGGCGCTCATAGCGAGTTGCTCTCACTAATCGGTTAACAATCGGTGAGGTTAAGCAACGCTTGGAGCGGTCAGTGTATGGATGGGTGACCGCGTACTGGTATTTCAGCTGAGCGTATCCGTGCTGCTCACGGCACGTAAAATCATCGGTCCCGGTTGTCATCAGCCGGCAGTCGTTAAGGCAAGCCAAGCCTTTGGCCGGCTTGAAGCACTCTGACACAAGGTTGACCACTAAACATCATCACCATCATCGTCATCATATCAGCCGCAGGACGTCCACTGCTGAACAAAGGCCCCCCCCTTAGATTTCCATAACGAGCGGTCACATGCCGCTCTCATCCAACGACTCCCAGCGACCTTCACCAGGTCGTCTGTCCACCTCGTTGGAGGTCGTCCCACGCTGCGTTTTCCGGTGCGCGGTCTCCATTCGAGAACCTTTGTGCCCCAACGGCCATCAGTTCTACGAGCAATGTGCCCCGCCCATTGCCACTTCAGTTTACAGATCCTTTCAGCTATCTCGGCTACTTTAGTTCTTCTACGGATCTCCTCATTTCTCATTCGATCTCGTAGAAATACCAAGCAAAAGAATACCTAACTAAATAAAGAAAAAGAAGATTGAAAATCTTCTGAAAATGTAAACTGTTTTGCAATGAGTCGTGCTCTTGTTGATTGTAAGGAGGCACCTAACCTTTCAAACAGAGGAAACGTTAGAATATTTGATTGAAAAACACCTTTTCCTGTCAGGTTCCGCAACGATGAGAGGCTGTTCCCTTGCGACAGGATTCGCATGGACAAGGAGTCGACTGGTCTACTGCGACTAATCATCAGCGGAGTAGACCCCACTGATGTGGGCACCTACCGCTGCAGGATCTATAACCCGCATGGAGAGGATACATGCAGCGCACAGCTAACTTATGACAGTAAGTACACAGATTATGAATCAACATCATTCAGCCGAAAAACGTCCACTGCTGGACAGAAACCTCCCCCAATGATTGCCACAACGACCGGTATGGGTTTGTATTGTGTCACATTCAGGCCGAGTAGGACAGGAAACTTCAGTTTGAACATTTCAACAGAAGAATGTCGTAAAGCTCTAAATACTTACTATATACAAACAGTGAACTTTATTTAAAGGGTAGTAGGTTATAAAGGATAGCGTTTATAAAAGAAAAAATTTAATTAACAATAAGTTTTCCTACAAAGTATTGCTCGACTTGACGCGCGGGCACGTGGTTCTCTGTTAGTTTGCCATTGACTACAGACTTACGGACAAAGAGTATAATAACTATTTATAAGAAAAGAGAGCCCTCTCGAGTGAAAATGTTGTCCCTGTAGCAAAGCCACCATCTATCATTGGCGGCTCTAACTAATCTTTATATATGAATGTAGGTTGGTATATACTTATAGTGTACTAATTAATAAAAAACATAAGACAACACATTCAAATTCTGCAAGTATTTTCATCATTGCTAATTAATATTATTTTATTTATATTTTTTATATATTATACACGAATAAAAGCAATGAGAGGAAAATACTAACAGAATCTGAAAGTGGAATCAAACCAACCAAATGATGACAAGGGAACACTATTATAAACAAAATTGCTGTCATTAATAATTATATATTTATCTGTTTACAATTTTTCTTAAAATAAAATTGTGCAGCTTGCTTTGTCTTGTCATCCCCATCGAAAATGGTCACTCATAACAGAACACTCAACATACTTAAATGAACAATGAATAATAACAAGATGGGGAAATGTAAATTTAGCAACTAAATCTCCACAAGAACTCGGAAATGCACGGATTCTAAATTAATTTACACAATTATTTGAAATAACCGCAATAGTTGACAGTTGTACTCTGTGATAATAAACAAGAAGGCTACGTTCCATTCATCAACCTTTATATGTACTCTGTCCTCTATACATTCAATATTGCAAAATTAAATCAGGCATATATGTAGAAAAATGAAATATTAGAAAAATGATTAACAATTAAACAGAATGGTATGAAAATATGACGATTTAAACTCAAAAATAACTTGAAGAATTAAAATATTAGCAAAACCAATTTTCTGCTATCCATGAAATGTAACGTCAAAAATACTAGTGGCATCTAGTGTGTAAAATAAGACAATATGCGCCTGTTTTATCGACAATGTCATAAAAATATGAATCCAACGCTGAGGGATGGCGTAACCTTCTTTGCAATTAGCGTCTGAACTAAGATCCCCCCCCCCCCCCTGCTTACGGACCTAAAAACCATTACTATTGGGGAGGCCTTTGTAAGCAGTGGATGTCCCTCTGGTTTAAAGTTCCTTAGTCACCTTTAAAGACATCCACGGGAGGGTGGAGAGGCGCTATATTTTTCATTCAGACACCACACAGAATCTAAGGTAACCGTATATTATTTTCTCCTCAGCTCTGGAACCCCACACCTCTAAGCGGCCGATAGGCGACCAGTACTCGGACTTCGACAAGATGAAGAAGACGGGTATCCCGATGCCTCTCGCTGACAGGCCTATCATAAGCCGCATGGCTGACAGGCACCTCACGCTGTCATGGAAGCCATCAATCCCGCACGGGCCCCGGTTCCCTGTCACGTACCAGGTAAAGTCTACATGTCTTAATATTATCCATTGCAGCAATCTGTAAATTTCGTCAGCTGTTTGGACCTCCTAACTACTGCTTCTTTAGAGGGCCCTTCATCGTCTCAGCCGAATAATGTGCACTGCTGGACACAAGCCTCCCTCAAAGATCGCCACAACGACCAGTTTGGGTGTGTTGTGTGCTCACTGGGGGGTTTTTCCATAATCGCCACGGGCTGGGGATCGCAGTTGAGTTGTTAATGTACCTACTCGAAGGACGCTGCTGCCAATCCTCCGCTTAATCCCATAGTCGCCTTTTACGATTCCCACGGGATGAGATGGGTTGGTGCTACTCAGAGCCGGCACAGGGCCCTTATTTTTGCTATTTCGCATAGTAAAACATGGGCATTCCGAGTACCCCACTTCAACGAACGGTCTTAAAGGGCTTGTTGCCATAATTGTCGACGTTGGATATTAGATGCAGGAGCTCGTCCTCTTGACGTATTCCATGAGACGGATTTAAGTCGGCCGGGATAGAATAGTGTGACCCATTTTTAGGCCAGAACTTTTTTTGATTTTACGGGTCTGCTATTCTCAGCCGTTTCTGATGAATTTAGCATTTTAAGATCTTAAGAAGTAAAGAAGGCTTTTAGGGCACAAATTGTATTGTTAGGGTGAGATTCAGAAACGAGTCTAAGCGTGAACTGACGCTTCCATCTGTCAAAATGCACTACTTACGCCCCTAATTTTGACAGATGGAAGCGTGAACTTAGCTTAGACTCGTTTCTGAATCTCACCCTTAGAGCCTGTGTTACTTAGCTCCTTTACGTAGGATATCAAAGGAAAACTAAATTAGGAGCAAATACTCTTTATTATTTCGGCCGAATGAAGTCCACTGCTGGACACAAGCCTCCCCCTAAAATCACCACAACGACCGTTATGGGTGTGTTGTGTGCTCATTGGGGGGTTTTGCCATAATCGCCACGCTTGGCAGACGGGTTGGCGATCGCAGTTGAGTTGAAAAAAATCAATAAAAAAAACTCTTTATTAATTCTAATAAACAAAAAGGACTTCAGAGACCAGTGTAATATGCGAACAACTGGCGAGCCTGATATTTCGCTCAGTGATTTGCCACAAGTGCAATCCCACATTTTGGTATCGCCAGGCCACTACATTACAGTATTATTATACAACTAGCTGTATCAATAGGATTATTTATAAATCATTTAGAGTACTTAGGCATAAACAATTAACATAGAGCATATACATTGGAATTAATGGGTTGTTTTTTTTTGTGCGCGGTATCTTAACTTTTTTTATTTTTGTAATATAAAAGTAGCCTGTGTTACTCCTTATAATATCAGTTTGCTGCCCGTCGAATTCCTATCAAAATCGGTCCAGCCTTTTCAGAGATTAGCTGGAACAAACAGGCAGTCGGATATCAATGAAAAAATATTCATTTTTGATATTAGTAAAAGCTTTTTACTTGCTGTGTGCTCAGAGTACCACCACCCCAGGCAGCAGCATCCTTCGAATGCATTAACAACTCAACTGCGATCGCCAACCCGCCTGCCAAGCGTGGCGATTATGGCAAAATCCCCCAATGAGCCCACAACACACACATATCGGTCGTTGTGGTGATCTTTAGGGGAGGCTTGTGTCCAGCAGTGGACTTCATTCGGCCGAAATGATGTTGATGATGATCTTACTAAATGCAAACGGTAGTATTGCATTAAGTAAAAAGCTGTTGTTTTGACATTACCAACAGACACTTCAATTTTAAAGATTTTCATAATACAAATATATATTCCTGTGCAGGTGGAGATGTGCGAGTTGCCGGACGGCGACTGGTTCACAGCGCGCACGGGGCTGCGCTCGTGCGTGTGCGACATCCGCAACCTGGAACCGTTCCGCGACTACAAGTTCCGCATCCGCGTCGAGAACAAATACGGCGTCAGCGACCCCTCGCCCTACGCCATCACCCACAGATCCAAACTTGAACCCGACCCACCAAAATTCATCCCATACCTTGAACCTGGTATTGATTTTAGACCTGAGACGTCGCCGTACTTCCCCAAAGACTTCGATATTGAGCGACCTCCTCACGACGGGTACGCCCAAGCTCCTAGGTTCCTTCGCCAGGAGCATGACTCCCAGTATGGCGTAAAGGGACACAATGTGAACCTCTTCTGGTTCGTTTACGGCTACCCTAAGCCCAAGATGACATACTTCTTCAACGATGAGCCCATTGACATTGGCGGCAGATATGATTGGAGTTACACCAGGAACGGACAAGCAACACTATTTATCAACAAGTGAGTACCTCTTGATGCATATTATCTCAAATTAAGGTTTTCGTTTCTCTACTGACGCACGTATGCTGTAAAGAAAACTTTAAAGAAAAACTTCATTATCAAGGTGGATTGGTGGGTGCAGAATAACTGCTGGTCCACAGAAGGGACGCTTCTGCCCATCCCTTTGGTTTAGAGTCACTTAATCACCTTTTACGACATCCACGGGAGGAGATGGAGTGGTGCTATATTCTTAATCCGGACACCATCCAATCTTAATGTATAAATATTTCCAAGTTAGATAAACTGATACGCTTGCAAATTATAATAGACCATGAGACAAAGACGCATTTATAAATGACTAGCTGGGATCTGCGGTCTCACCCGCCTTTAATTTAAAAGAAATTTAGAGTACTTCGACAAAGACACTTGACATAGAATATATATTGGATTTCAAAGGTTTTTTTAGAAAATAAGTAGGGTTCCCCTAATTATTTTCTAAAATAAAAGTAGCCTAAGTTATTCCTTATAACATCAGCTATCTGCCAGTGAAAGTCCCGTCAAAATCGGTCCAGGCGTTTTAGAGATTACCCGGAAAAAACAGACAGACAGACAGACAAAAAAAATAAAAACAGTATTTTTGTTAGATGTACCGTGTATACTTTCATATGCATTTAGTAAAAAGCTTTTATTTTGACATTACAAACAGACACTTCAATTTTATTTATTTGTATAGATAATACTTCACCAACTAATATTCCACCTCCAGGATGCTCGAACGTGACGCAGGCTGGTATGAAGCCGTAGCTACAAATGAGCACGGTCAAGCTCGCCAGCGGGTTCGTCTGGAGGTCGCCGAGTACCCCACCTTCATCCGAAGACCCGAAGAGGCAGTGGTGCTGCAGCGCAAGACTGTTCGTATTGAAGCCAGGGTGACAGGAGTACCGTACCCGGACATCAAGTGGTACAAGGATTGGCAACCACTTGCGCCTAGCAGTAGGACAAAGGTGAGGAATTGATCAACAAAATATTTCATGATAAATCTTGTTTTGGTTGAATACTTGTAATCATATCAGGCTCATCTCCAAAGAAGTCCATTGCTGGATATAAGCCTCCGTCACGATAAGAGGCCGTAAGGAAGTACTGGTCTAATCACCACGTAAACGGATGGGTGAGCGCAATATGTGTAGTTGTAGCTCACATCAAGATGCCGCTGTCCACGCTCGTGACACTTATTTTCAATAACCTATCTATCAATGGTTTGCCTTGTTGGATCCCTGATCCAAAATTGGTGTTGCTTATCTGAAGCTTATGCCACATTACTATCTGTAGTAGGGGCAAATGAGGTTGATAAGTTAACGACTGTTACACCGATCACTGGTAAAAAGAAGGGGTGACCTAGTCTTTGCGTCATCATCATATCAGCCAACAGGCGTTTACTGCTAAACAAAGGCCTCCCCCATAGATTTCCACAATGAGCGGTTTCATGCTACCCGCATGCAATGGCTTCCAGCGACCTTCACCAGGTCGTCTGTCTACCTCGTTGGAGGTCGTCCCACGCTGCATTTCCCGGTGCGCGGTCTCCACTCGAGAGCCTTTTTGCCCCAACGGCCATCAGTTCTACGAGCAATGTGCCCCGCCCATTGCCACTTCAGTTTACTAATCCTTTCATTTATGTTGACAACTTTAGTTCTTCTACATAAAGTACTGCTACATATATATAAAGTGCCGTATAGGTCTGGTCACGAATAGGGCTACCCTATCTCATCTCGTCGGTGTCGTAGAAAGCGACTAAGGGGTTTTGGAACCCGGTTCGTAACATTGCTTTGGGTTACCCGCAGGTGACGAGTAACCTAATTACTACCATTACTTATTTTCGACCCCAAGTTGGCAGATTTTTGTTAATCACCTCCAGTATAACCTCTTTCAAGGAAAAGATTAGAAGAAAGAGAATTTCCATTCGCTCTGTTTAAAATTGAGTTCACTCCCGTACTTACCTGCTTATTAACCTTTATAGTAAGTGAATATGAATGTTCTGGGTGCGCTCGTTCAACGTAGACTTCGTCCATCGTTTTAGAACAGGCGAGATTGAGGTCAATTGCGGACCCATTAATGAATAAAATTGTAGTGTACTAGACAGCATAATAAATGTAACATAATAGAATTAGCCCATTACTGCCCCACTGCTGGGTACGAGCCTTTTCTCGCGATGAGAAAGGTTAGGGCTTAGTCCACCACGCTGGCCTAGTGCGGGTTGGCGGACTACCCACACCATTGAGAACATTTGAAGCCCTCTCAGGTGTACAAATTTCCTCACGATGTTTTCCTTCACCGTTAACGCAAGTGATAGATAATCAAATTCTGATCCGCACATGAATCCGAAAACTCAGAGGCGTGGGCCGGGATTCAACTCAAACCCTCCTGTATGTAAGCCAAGCGTCCAACCACTGTACTATCACTGCTATTACCAAAATAAAAACGATATTAATTCTTGTATTTATATATAACCTTTCTCGTCTAGATCCAGTTCATAGAACCAGATATATGCATCCTCGTGATCCACGACGCGATCCTGAAGGACGAGGGTCTATACTCTATCTCAGCTCGCAATGTTGCCGGCTCCGTCAGCTCGTCCGCCATGCTGCACGTTGAGGAGTCGGAGCATGAGTACTCGAACAGGCAAGTATTCCAAAAATCACACACATATCAGCTCGTAAGCGTCCACCGCTGGACGTGGGCCTCCCAATGATCACTTCAATGAGCGGTCACAGGGGATATTGCAGTAGCCATCACGCTTGGCAGGCGGATTGGCGATCAGCATCATCATCATCATTTCAGTCAAATAAAGTCCACTGCTGGACACAAGTCCCCCCAAAGATCGCCACAACGATCGCTCTAGGCGTGTTGTGTGCTCATTGTGGGTTTTGCCATAATCGCCACTCTTGGCAGGCGGGTTGGCGATTGCAGTCGAATTATAAATATGCTCGAAGGACACTGCTGCCCATCCTCCGGCTAATCCCATAGTCGCCTTTTACGACACCCACGGGATGAGATGGGGTGGTGGTATTATTAGCACACGGCAAGCTGCTGCTCATCTTATCCATCATACCCCATCTCATCCTGTGGGTGTCGTAAAATGTAACTGGAAGGAGTATGGGCGGCAGCGTCCTTCAAGTACGCTAATGACAACTCAACTGCGATCGCCAACCCGCCTGCCAAGCGTGGCGATTATGGCTAAAACCCCCCAATGTGAACACAGCACAAACCCATTTCACCACAGTGATCTTTGGGGGAGGCTGTTTTCATCAGTGGGTTCATTTGGCTGAAATGATTATGATGAGGATGCTGCTGCCCATCCTCTTGATGTCAACCCTTAGTTGCCTTTTACGACACCCTTGGGTTGAAGGGGTGGGTGGCTTATTCTTTGCCAGTAATCTCAGGGAACACCTAAGAATATCGTTCATATACTTACGCTATTTTATGTTGAAAGCAAAATGAAGACGGTAAATTAGCAAACAAGTATTGATGACAATTCATCATCATAATCATATTATCAGCCAAATAAGGTCCACTGCTGAACAAAGGAGATTTATAGATTTCCACAATTGTCGTCAGTTTGGGGCGAATTTGCCAGTACTCGCTACGCTTGGCAGGCGGGTTGATAGTGCAGTATAGGTTCTAATCCACAGAAGGGACGCTGCTGCCCATCCCTCTAGTTTACAGTCCTTTAGTCGCCTTTTACAACATCCATGGGAGGAGATAGAGTGGTGCTATATTCTTAATCCGGACACCTAGGGCCACTACACTACAATATTGAACTGAACTAAGTTATATTTATCCTATTATCCCTATATTGGTGCAGAATCCGCGAGCATCCGCCACGTGTGAAGCCCAGCACGAAGCCGTTCGGTGACTTCTACGACTTCGGAGACGAGCTTGGCAGAGGAGTTCAAGGTGTAGTGTACCACGCTGCTGAGAGACTCACAGGTTAGTAGCAACTATAGAAACTCTTCAAGCAACTCGGCTTATTGCAGTCCTCAACCACTAACCCATAAGGGAGTTACAGTATGAGAGAGCTTGACGGCACGGTTGGTGCAGTGACTGATACAGTCGGCTGCTGCGCTCCGGGTCGTGGGTTCGATTCCCGCACGGAACATATATTTGTATGATCTGCAGGTAGTTGTTCCAGGTCTGGGTGTATTGTATGTGAAATTAATGTCTGTAAACGCACCCTCAATACAGGAGAAATCCTAGTGTGGGGCAAAGTTTAAAAAAAAAGTATTGATAATAAATAATTTTTGTTCTTAATTATTTGCCAAATCCTGGTTTAACAGCTATTCAAAATGATAAAACCCTACGCTGAGGCAATTGGATTTAGTTTAATGCTCATAACTAAGCTGGAAGCTACTCTAATCAAGTACCAAGTATTTGCAAGACAACAATTATCAGTGAAACTTTCCGACTTACAGTCACAGTCGGTAAACGTGTTTTCGCAGAACAATCGTACAGTTGCAGAAAGAAAGTCCTAGAGTTGGAGTTGCAGAGGAAAACAAACCTGAAGTTTACAATGACCTATTGATATTTGGGAAAATTTATTCCGTGTAGTGACCAGATTAAGAATATACCATCCTATCTCCTCCCGTGGATGTCGTTAAAGGCGACTAAGGGACTCTAAACCAGGAGTACTGCAGCGTCCCTCCTGCTGAACAGTAGACATTCTACACTCACTAACCCCCCTGCCAAGTGTGGTGGCATATTTCCCCCAGATTTACGACACAATTGTGGAATCAAATGTGTGTCCTCCTTGCGCCCATATAACTTAGTCATGATTACAAGTTAGTTATAAAACATCACGGATTGAACTATTCTAGTTAATCATATACAAACGCGTATACGCGCATATGATCCGTGTGGTGCCGTGCCGTGGTGCTCAGAATGCCACCACCCCATCTCCTCCCATGGGTGTCATAAAAGTCGACTAAGGGATTAACCGGAGGATGGGCAGCAGCGTCCTTCGAGTACATTAACAACTCAACTGCGATCGCCAACCCGTCTGCCAAGCGTGGCGATTATGGCAAAACCCCCCAATGAGCCCACAACACATCCATATCGGTGGTTGTGGACATCTTTGGGGGAGGCCTGTGTCCAGCAGTGGACTTCATTCGGCCGAAATGATGATGAAATTATATACAAACGCAACAGAATATACTATTAGAAATTGAGTAATAAATATTTCACAGGTCGCAACTACGCCGCCAAGATAATGCACGGCCACTCCGATCTCAAACCTTTCATGAAGAATGAACTGGACATCATGAACTTACTAAATGACCGCCATTTAATCCGTCTATACGACGCCTACGAGCATGAACACACGTTGGCCCTGGTCATAGAACTGGCTGGTGGCGGAGAGCTGGTTCGAGACCGGCTGCTGAGGAGCCAGGGTTACACGGAGAGGGAGATCGCAGGGTACATGCGGCAAGTGCTCCGCGGCCTCAAGTATATGCATGATAACAGTGTTGCGCATTTGGGATTGACGGTAAGTTGTTTCTGTCTAATACGACTTACACTAATTCCGTGTGGTGTCCGGATTAAGAATCTGTACCCACCACCACCACCAGCACCACTCCATCTCCCGTGGGTGTCGTTAAAAGCGACTAAGGGACAAAACTAGAGGGATGGGATGCAGCGTCCCACCTGTGAAACAGTAGCCATACTGCGCCTACCAACTCGCCACTAAGTACTGGCAAATTCCCCCAAAATGGTGGTACGATTGTGAAAATCTATGGAGAAGGCTTTTGTTCAGCAGTCTTTCGGCTGATATGATGGTGATGATAGACCGGTTGTCAGACTTTGCGCATTTGATATGTCATAATGACTATTTGGCCGGACGACAGCTTTGAGAAATTGCTCTGCAAAGCACCGAGTTTTGCTGTGGAAAAAATTGTCACCCATCCTACGACTGATCGCAGCAAGATCAGCTGACCAATGCAGACTGATACGAAAGTAGTCATTTATTTTTATGCCTTCCTTTTCCTTTTTTTTAAACTATACGCCACACCCTTTTTTTCCTTGTCGTGGGTGGTACAGATTGCAGACATAAATCTCACATGCACAAACACCTAGACCTGAAACAACTGTCTGTAGATCATACAAATATTTGTTTAGTGCGGGGATCGAACCTATGACACGTTGCGCAGAAAGCGAGTCACTTAGCCACAATGCCAACCGTGCCATCGCGGCATAATTTTAATTTTTATTGTTATAAGTTTGCCCCACACTAGGATTGCTCCTGTGTCATGGGTGCGTTTACAGACATAAATTCCATTGGGAGGCCCATGTCCAGTTGTGGGCGTTTACGGGCTGATGTGTGTGCATAAGGATTTTCAGACTAACAACGAATCGTGTGGTGCTGGCTACGAATAGCACTCTCTCGCATCCCGTGGGTGTCGTAAAATGCGACTATTGAATTAACCGGAGGATTGGCAGCAGTGTCCTTCGAGTACATTAACAACTCAACTGCGATCGCCAACCCATGCCAAGCGTAGCAATTATAGCAAAACCTTCCAATGAGAACACAACACACCCAGACTGGCCGTTGTGGCGATCTTTGGGGGAGGCTTAGGTCCGGCAGTGGACTTTATATATTATGATGAACAACGCACTTCTTTACCAACAGATCGGTGAGCTTCTCCTATCACACGCTGGTAGCGACGAACTAAGACTCTGCGACTTTGGTCTCTCGCGCCGCATCATGTTCAACAAGCACGCTTCACTCGACTACGGCATGCCAGAGTTTGTAGCCCCAGAAGTGGCCAACGGCGAAGGCGTCTCCTTCGGAGCAGACATGTGGAGTGTTGGCATCATCACCTATATCCTTCTCAGCGGTCACTCGCCATTCCGAGGAGTCAATGATAGAGAGACTCTCACCAGAATCCGCGAAGGAAGGTGGGAGTGGCACGATGAAGAATGGTGGTCGAGACTCAGCAGGGAGAGCCGGGACTTTATCTCTAAGCTCCTGGTCTTCAACTGGCATGAGCGTATGGACGTGAACACGGCTCTATCGCACCCTTGGCTGACTCTGGCCGATAAGATCTATCAAGAGGAGTACCAGATTACCACTGACAGGCTGAGAAATTACTACAACTTGTATAGGTGAGGCTTTCGATGATCTCCTTTGTGACCTTGGCGAAAATTGTTTTACTTCTTACCAAAGCCTTTTTATAGATAAAATAGTCTATTTAATTATGCAATCTTACTTCAGAAGCTGTCAAATTTGTAAAAATCCAACTTCAATGATGGTGCTTTTGGAAAAACTAAAATTATATTGACACATTTTTCACACCTCGCTTCAAAGTCAAAGGCAAAGTCAAATATTATATATTTCAAATAAACCAAATATTGGCACTTATGAAATGTCAGAATCTAAGTTGCACGGTTCCAAATAGTTGATCTATGGAGAAGAGCCGGCAAGAAACTCCATAGATAGATAGAGAGCTTATTATGTGAACGTCTTAGAACTATTGATATTCAAATTATATTGAGGGTGTATAATTATTTTCAAATGCACGCCTTACGCGCATGTTTATGGGTGTATGTGGTATATAGCAGGATACAGACGTCTTCGAATGCGCACCGTACACGCTCCTATTCTGGATGAAAATTGGATCGCGAACAGCTTGAGACGGTCGCCATATAACGCGATCGCGTGGCCTGCTCGTTCGTAGACGTGTGCGCAGCCTCAAACAAACCGGAAAATCGCGCATGATTCAATACATTATATCATGCCGATATATTTGGCAGTGGTCTTAATCAATCACTGTGTGCCAATAACTAAAATAAAATTGGCATCAACACCCACGCTTGTCACAAACGTTGGTAAACATTTTTATTGATGACCATGTAATCCGATGTGATCTTTAACCCATCATATATGGATTGACGTGGCTTTGAGAGTTGGCCAAGCATTAGTATTACTCCTTTAAAGTTTTGATCACTGCATAAAGAAAAAAGTAAAGATTAAAAATTCCGTGTGGTTTCAATGCTAGTGTTGCAATTGTGAAAAGTTCCACGAGTCCTCTGAAGGTTTGAAGGATGAAAGCTATAAAAGTTATTATCGATTATATCAGGGACTGGACGAGCAACGCGCAATGCAGCACCTGGTTCCGTCGTCGCCCGCTCAGCGGTGCTCACGAGCACCCATCCAAGATGGTCTACCCACCTGGCGAAAAATACACGCCCGAAGGTGAGTTCAGTGTCATTTCTATTGCAATTGCTTGGTAACACTAACTGCCATAGCTGTTAGTCGCTACTGAGTCTCCTCTTATCTATAGCGACCACTTCTGGAGACCTCCAATGAAAAAAATAATGGTGGTAAACTCGATTTAACCACGCTGATTACGAGTCCACTTTCCAGCTGTCATCTTAACCATACTTTCCTTGCCTACCCCCCTCTCCTCCTCCGCTTGGACGCGCTAAAGTGTGTATGTTATTTTTGTTACAATTACGAGACAGAATTCTACGGCACGGTTGGTGCAGTGGCTGATACAGTCGGCTGCTGCACTCCAGGTCGTGGGTTTGATTCCCGCACGGAACAAATATCTGTATGATCTGCAGGTAGTTGTTCCGGGTCTGGGTGTATTGTATGTGGAATTCATGTATGTAAACGCACCCACGACAGGAGAAATCCTAGTGTGGGGCAACGTTTAAACAACAAAACAAAATGTTGTTTTTTGACATTTCGGAGACAATAATCCCAATCTTCCATCAAGAAAATAATTGGATGCGTTCGGGAACAATATAGAAAACATTAGCTATACTCATCATTCCATCCTAAAAGTTTACTTGGATGTTTAGTGTGATCTTACGAGGACCTGGAGCCCCCTTCAGTGCCGAAGATGACCGCTCCAGCGGTTTTAGCTAGTAGGAGCCCAGCATACCCCTTCACCCTTCCCCGGGGCGAAGGAAGTTCGTGTAGAATTTCCACTGGAAATCAATTTTAAAAAAAGTATACCTACCTGCCTAGTTCTATTGTAATATGCTTAGTTTTTGTTTAAGGTTCAGAAAAATTAGGTGCTATTTAAAATAACCTGATGAGATTCCTAATCTATATCTATCTAAATCCTAATAATAATATAATAATAATAAATCATCTTTATTGTACACCATAATGAAACAAAAGTTAAACAATTTTTACCATATGGAAGAAAAGGTACAATTGGCGGTCTTATCGCAATTCGGCGGAATGTAACTACATACGCTTGCAGTTATGGTATAGCATCTAACTGGCATGCCGTGTGGTGGCTACGAATAGCACCAACCCACCTCATCCCTTTGGTGTCGTAAAAGGCGACTTTAGGATTAGCCGGAGGATGGGCAACAGAGTCCTTCGAGTAAATTAATAACTTAACTGCGATCGCCAGCCTTCCTGCCAAGCGTGGCGATTATGGAAAAAAAAAGTCAAAGTCCTTTTTAAATAGGCGATTCGATTTGAGGTGGGCCAGAAACAGAACTATGCAGATGAACATCATCATAACCGTTTCCCAAGTATATCGTGAGGCATATAAGCCTCAAGAGTATGTTAGACATAATGTAAAATGACTAATACTTTTCCACAGCCACTCCGGACCGCGAGCCCTTACCGCATGATCGCCAGCCCGGCGAACACGACGTCAACTTCAAGGAGTGGGACCATCCCGACTGGGAGGTGTCTGCAAAGTCTGAAAGCCAGTTAGTACCAAACTCATATTCTTATTTACGCTTTTGTTTCGGTCCGTGGCCAATGGGAGTGCCTTTCTACTGTAGGACACAAAATCTAATACCACAGTATAAGGCTAGATCCGCAATGAAAACTTTTAGTTTTGAAACTGTTTGATTAATGTTATTCGAAAGCAAATCTGAGTTCTACTAAATTTTATCAAGCACATTTAATGTGTGGTGTCCGGATTAAGAATATAGCATACTTCATCTCCTCTGCTCTCATCCTCTTCCTTTTAAATCAGAACACAGAAATGTTTATAAACACTACTTCTTGACAGCAGATTATCTGGCACCGCGGTGGTATATACCCAGCCAGGGGGCCTAAACAGGCCGCTTTAGCAGAATCATAATATGAATCACATTAAATATCACCACATGGTCCTGAAGGCCTAAAAAGACTGTATTAAATTTTATTTATAAGGCATAATAAAAATCTCCATACGATTCAAATTAGAAAGCACAAAATGGTCACTTAATCATAACTGACGATTAACGTGACCATTTTGTGATTTCTAATGTGATTCATATTATGATTCCCCTAAAGCGGCCTTTTTAGGCCCCCAGATTGCAATAAGAGAGATAACAATTTGCCAACACATCTATGAATGGTAACGAAATAGCCGAAAAATGCCATGGTGCCGGCTACGAATAGCACCAACCCATCTCATCCCGTGGGTGTCATAAAAGGCGACTATGGGATTCATCGGAGGTTGGCAGCAGTGTCCTTCGAGTATATTAACAACTCAACTGCGATCGCCAACACGGCTGCGAAGCGTTGCGATTATGGCAAATCCCCCCAATGAGCACACAAAACACCTATATCGGTCGCTGTGGTGATCTTTGGGGGAGGCCTGAGTCCAGTAGTGGACTGATCGGCCGAAATGATGAACGAAATAGTTTCTCCTGCTCTGTCGTCTCACCACGTACACTTCCACCTGCCCCCCAGCTACCAGAACGGGCCGGACACGTACCTGCTGCAGCTGCGCGACACGCAGTTCCCCGTGCGCCTGCGCGAGTACATGAAGGTGGCGTGCAACCGCTCGCCGGGCTACAGCCTCAACGTCTTCGATACCTATGACCCTCGGGTATGTATACTACTATACTTAGCAGTCATTATAGCCAACCAGAAGGAATCAATGCCTGTAGCGGTTTTTAAATAAAGCTGACAAATTTTAAGTCATGATGCAGACGTTATCTTATGTGACGACCGAACGACGAGTCGCGTTAAGGTATATAGAACGAAGAGACAAATAATATCATTATGACGAATATATCACCACTCCATCTCCTCCCGTGGAGGTCGTAACAGGCGACTAAGGGACTCTAAGCCAGAGGGATGGGCAGCAGCGTCCCTTCTGTGGAGCAGTGGCCATTCTGCTCCCCCCAATATGATGACACAGTTGTGGAAATCTATGGGGAAGGCCTTTGTTCAGTATGTTGTATGGCCGATATGATGATATGATGATAGTTATGGCGCACGAAGTAGCTTTATGCGCTACGTGTTGCGGATTCGATCCCTGCACGGAATTAATATTTGTATAGCCTGCAAACAGTTGGTACGGATCTGGGTGTTGGTGCATGTAACATTTATGTCTGTAAACTGTCTAGCCATGTGGTGCCGGCTCAGAATACCACCTCCCCATCTCTTCCCGTGGGTGTCGTAGAAGTCGACTAAGGCATTAGCCGGAGGAAGGGCAGCAGCGTCCTTCGAGTACATTAACAACTCAACTGCGATCGCCAACCCGTCTGCCAAGCGTGGTGATTATAGCAAAACCCCCCAATGAGCCCTCAACACACCCATATCGGTCGTTGTGGTGATCTTTGGAGGAGGCCTATGTCCAACAGTAGACTTCATTTGGCCGAAATGATGATGAAGAAACTGTACTCATGACACATGAGCAATTGCAATGTGGGCATTATTTAATATAAATACCTTTGCACCAACAGACGCCAATCATCCGCGAGCGTCGTCGCTTCACCGACATCATGGACGAAGAGATTGACGACGAACGTCGCGAGAGGATCAACAACTATGGCTCTGAGTCCTACACCATCCGCCGCCTGCGCCACGAGCTCGGTACCCGCCTCGACTCCTACGCCGAAGCACAAGCCTTCATGGAGTCCAAAAAAGACGGACAACTCCCATTCTTCAGGGAAAAACCCCAACTGCTTCCAGTCAGGGAAGGCGAAAAAGCTCAGCTCTCGTGCTACGCCGTCGGTGACCCTAAACCCGTCATACAGTGGTTCAAAAACGACATGGTCATAGCCGAAGGTCAGCGGATCACGATCATAGAAGACGATGAAGGCAGGTCTACTCTTCAGTTCGATCCTGCAAAGCATCACGATATTGGCTTCTACAAGGTCGTCGCCAGAAACAAAGTCGGACAGACTGTCGCGAGGACAAGGATCGTCGAAGCGACCACCCCTGACGCTCCGGATAGCCCAACAGCTACGGACATCTCAGATACCGAAGTCCTCCTAAGATGGAAGCAGCCAAAATACGACGGCAACTCTCCCGTCATCTGCTATGGTCTCCAATACAAGGCTGGAGATAGCGTCGAATGGAAGGACGTTGCGAACAACATTGACCACGAATTCTTCGTCGTACGCAGTCTACAACCCGACACAAGCTACCAATTTAGACTGTCGTCACGCAACAGGATCGGATGGAGTGACAAAGGAATTCCCACACATTTAGTAAAGACCAAGACATCTGGCGGACCAAAAATTGAAGTCACAAAAGCGATGAAACACCTTCAGCAACTCACAGAATCTGGTCAAGAAATCGTTCTAGATGAGGCAAGGCCCAAACTGGATTATACGATAGAGGATAAACCAGTGGAATGGGTCTCGTCTCAGCAATTCACGGAACGCTACACCTTCGTATCCGAATTGTGGCGCGGAAAGTTCTCCATTGTCGTCAAGGGTATCGACAGGTCAAATGACAATGTTGTTGTGTCGAAGATTCTGGAAAACCGCCCAGAAACTGAAGTACAGATTCAGAGAGAGTTCGAATGTTTGAGAAGGTTGCGACATGAAAGGATATCAAACCTGTTAGCAGCTTACCAGGCACCTGGAACACCTGTGTCTGCCTTGATACTAGAGAAGCTGCAAGGCGCTGACATCCTTACTTACCTGTCAAGCCGTCACGACTACACAGAACAGATGGTAGCAACTATTGTGACTCAAATGCTGGATGGTCTTCAATACCTGCACTGGCGAGGCTACTGCCACCTGGACCTGCAGCCCGACAACGTAGTCATGGCATCGGTCAGGTCTATCCAGGTTAAACTGATTGACTTTGGCTCCGCACACAAAGTCACGAAGTTGGGTACTAGCGTACCACAAGTGGGAGAATTGGAATACAAAGGTACGACTTTTTTACATATTAGATATTTATTTACATAGCCATACTGAAGCTTTTTTCTTTTTTGTGCCCCACATACGTATACTTGGCAATTCATGCGAGCCGCAACATTTGGTAATGTTTCTAAATTATGAAAAACGTACATCGTGTTGGTAAACTAAGGGTAATATATAAAGCACGGCCTTAGTGTAAAAGATTAAACAGGATTGCTTTGTGTTTTGGAACCAGTAACAAAAACTTAGTGGGCCAAGTAGAGTATGGTGGATTTAAAAAGTTAATAGAATTAAATAATGGCTAGCTATCACGCTAATATATGATCATAAATGTGCTAAATTTTGAACAAACATTCAAAAAGTTTATTTGCTTTGCAGCGCCAGAAATAGTAAACGACGAGCCGGCGTACCCTCAGACAGACATCTGGTCAGTCGGCGTGCTAACCTACATTATGCTGTCAGGAGTATCACCCTTCAGAGGATCCGACGACTCGGAGACAAAGCAAAACATCTCCTTCGTCAGATACCGGTTTGAACATCTGTACAAGGAAATCACACAGGTAATCAACTCGGCACATCCAGTCTGAAACCTGGTAAAACGGTGTAAAACCAATTTGGTATTGGCTAAGACATGATTTAAGCTATTCAAAGACACGTTGCAGAAGGTGAGCCATGAAGACCAGTCTTAGCGATTACCAAATTGGGTTATCATAGTTATTTCAATTCTGTATTCAGGGATGTATGAATGTTTAAGCTTAAGGAATTGCAGCCCTGGTTTCTACCTCTAACGTAGACGGTAAGCGGCGCGAACCAAGTGTAATTTTATTGTGTTTATCGTCTTTTTTTATATCAACCAGCGAGAGGTAAACCCCATGCGGCCAACCATGCGGTCGACCTTGAAATCACCAAAAAGGTGGTTACATATGCAATTTACTCCGCCATTTACTTCGGATCCCCGATATCCTTTCGCGTGTCAATTGCCGGCAGCCGTGTAGACACAATAGATTTTTGTGTCTCGTTTTGCGGCAGTTAATGAGATATACAGCGCCAAACTTAAACATCAAACTAGAATTAAATGTCGTACCAATCCATTTTCACTGCTTATGCTCTCCCGATCGGTTAAGACATACGTTTCCAAAAGTATCTCAAACAATTTGCTCATACATTAGATGCTAATACACAACATTTCTTTGCTCACTTTCCAGGAGGCGACCAGATTCCTGATGTTCTTGTTCAAGAAGGTTCCCCTGAAGAGGCCGCTGGCTGAGGAGTGCTACGAGCACCGGTGGCTTACGCAGAGCGACTTCATGAACAAGAAGAGAGAAAGGGCCGTCTTCCTTGGCAACAGACTGAAGGTAATTTTGGACACAAACTTTTAAGTAGAGGGACAACCTCATGGGGGGGGGACTCCTGGGTGAATTAAATTTTTACTCAGTGTAATTCCGACGGTCCTCTGCGGCATATGTTTTTTTTAAACGTTACCCCGCACTAGGATTTCTCCCGTGTCGCGGGTGCGTTTACAGACATGAATTCCACACACAATACAACCAGATCCGGAACAACTACCTGCAGATCATAAAAATATTTGCTCCGTGCGGGAATCGAGCCCGCGACCCCCAGAGCGCAGCAGCCGACTGTGTCAGCCACTGCACCAACATGCCAATGTACTTCAGGATCACCTATGGAAAATTCCAGCACGTCCTATACAGCGTCTACCTCATCGCAGCAGGCAACGGGCACATCTTCTTCAACACCCTGGCTGTCGCTTTTTTATTGTGATTTGATCTGATTGTTGTCTTGTGATGTCGGTTGGAATGTAACATGTTTTTCAACTACGATGTCAACTTAAATTATTGGTACAAGACCGAATTCAATAATAGACAATATATTCAGTAATTTCGGAACCCTCCTCACGCGAGTTCGACTCGCACTTGACCGGTTTTTTTAGTTTTTGTTTCAGTTAGAGTGATCCAAGTGCTTTATTTTGTGTTAAAGCCGACTTTTATTTCTTTTTATAATAATATTTAAAGTAAATAACGCCATCTTTCTTGCAGGATTTCTCCGAGGAATACCATGAGAAGAAAGCGCGCGAGGCTTCCCAGGCGGACACAGTGGCCGCCGCCTTCGGCAACGTGGGCGCGAGGCACCTCACTCGCTCCAACAGCATCCAGGACGAACTGCTCACCACCTTCTCCAGCCATTGAACCTCGAGACACACTTGGAATTTTTTGATCTTATTGAAAGATGTATAAAGTTGGTTTTTAGGGCATATTTTTAGAAGACTAATTCTTTTTCGTTTATGTACAACAATACGAGATGAAAATTACCGCAGCAAAAGTGGAATAATTTATTGTTTTTGTAGAGAAAAATAATTGGGTGTTGCGGGACACCTTACAGAAGTTCTTATGCTTCTAAAAGCTATAAAAAATATAAGTAGTATAAATATTTCAATAGGATTGACATAATATTTACGTTCGATAACCAATATAATAGTCTAGCTGTCTCATTCTATCATAGAACTAAATAAACTCTGTCTCTCTCACTCACATAGGCAACAATATGCGCTACCCAGCCCAGCAGTTGCTTCACGACGTTCGCTTGTTTCACATTTTGAGTGTGAAGTTCAAACATGCATAAAAAACGTAATTCAAACTTTATTATTAATCTAAGAAACGGTCCAACTATCCATGGACTTTTTACAGGCTATAATAGCCTATCCGGACGTCAACATAACTGTTATGGCTGAACCAACCATCCCATACATTCGATTCAACCTAAAATTTCAAGTGTGTACTCGAAGAACATTTTCACGATATCATGTACATTTATATCATCCAAACGAAAATCTAGTCATAATGGAAAAAATGTTACGACGGTTTTGTTACTGTTAAGCTATTTATTGTATACAAATTTTTACTATTTATTTATTATTTATACTAATTGGTATACTTGATGCTCCAGTATTAATTGAACTTAATTAAGAGCATTAAATTAATAAAATGGCATTTTTATTTATTTATAAACTTAGCCTGACATTATTATTTTATTATTTCGGCCGAATGAAGTCCACTGCTGGACACAAGCCTCCCCCAAAGATCACCACAACGACCGATATGGGTGTGCTGTGTGCTCATTGGGGGGGTCTTACCATAATCGCATCGCTTAGCAGACGAGTTGGCGATCGCAGTTGAGTTGTTAATGTACTCGAAGGACGCTGCTGCCCATCCTCCGGCTAATCCCTTAGTCGACTTTTACGACACCCACGGGAGGAGATGGGGTGGTGGCATTCTGAGCCGGTACCACACGGCATTACTAGCATACACCCTGACCTTACTAGGATATAAAGTAATTAGGTATAGGAAATTAGGAATGGAGTTCACTTCACGAATATAGTTCGTCATTATACGATTTTTGATCTAGCAAATCACAATGAACGTTTTTATTGATTACTAGCCGGGACCCGCGGTTTCACCCGCGTTTAATTTAAAACAAATTTGGAGTACTTCGACATAGACACTTGACATATAATATATATATATTGGATTTCAAGGGTTTTATTTTTTGCGCGGAACCCTAATTACTTTTCTGAAATAAAAGTAGCCTAAGTTATTCCTTATAACATCAGCTATCTGCCAGTAAAAGTCCCGTCAAAATCGGTCCAGCCGTTTCGGAGATTACCCGGAACAAACAGACAGACACAGACAAAACATTTAAAATTTGTGTTTTTGTTATATGTACCGTATATACTTGAATATGCATGTAGTAAAAAGCTGTTATTTTGACATTACAAACAGACACTTCAATTTTATTTATTTGTATAGATGCGAATATAACATCGTAATAAAATTACATACAGAACACGTAGCAATAATATAGTTACGAGCCGGTGTTCGGGATAAATAAAATTTACCAAAATTACACTGTACGCACAATATGTTGATCATAATTAATATCACTTGTAGGATCATTTCATCATCACGCCGGCACCACACGGCGAGTAAAAAGTGTAAAAAGTAATACTTATCATTTCCGTTCTTATCTTCGAATGTCACTTGGTCTAGTTGGCATTCAAGGATACGACGCACAATGCGAAATTGCCCAAGCCTTACTACGGCATGGACGCGACGACACGTGACGATCATCTAATTCAAAACGTTTTGTCCTTGTCGTATGCTAAGACCAAGTAACTATAGACAGATAGCATATAACAAAAAACCTATTACTACCTCTTACGAGCGCATCCGCAACGTCTGCTTTGGTTACAACAAAATAATCGAATGGTACCGTTCCGTACTAAAGTAACAATCCACTTTCTGTTAAAACTGTTAGCGTCGGTGTTAACCAGATGGTTTCAGGTAAATATAGCTGTAGGCACGCAACGCTTCAAGACGTGCGCGAACAGTGAGTGCTTTCTCTTTTTATCACACGTATTACTTACATTAGGATGACAAGTATTTAATAATGGAAATTTGTTCAACTCAATAGGCTCTATGATGTACCTAGGAATTCTATATCTTTGGTCTTATGTCCTAAAAAGGCATGCGACGAATGCAAATGCGTATGGGCATCGTCATCATATCAACCTTAAGACCTCCACTGCTGAATAATGGCCTCCATAAATTCTCACAATTGTGTCGTCATTTTGGGGGAAATTTGCCAGTACTCTCCATGCTTGGCGGGCGGGTTGGTGAGCGCAGTATGGCTACTGTTCCACAGAAGGGACGCTGCTGCTGCCCATCTCTCTGATTTAGACCCCTTGGTCGCCTTCCACTGGAGATGGAGTGGTGCTATATTTTTAACCCGGACACCACACGGATAATGCGTATGGGCACTACATTCTTACCATTTCTTCCACTGCCATTCTTTTTTTGTGCCCAGTGGAAATTCTTCATGAACCTGCATGAAATGCCCTGGGGAAGGGCGAAGGGGTATGCCGGACTCCTACCGGCTAAAACCACCGGGGCGATCATCTTCGGCACCTAAGTGGGGCTCCAGGACCACATATGATCACCCTAGAGCCGCCCACCGGTGCCAAGCCCATCTCGGAGGCACATCTCGGAGAGGGCGACTGTAAAGCGGTCCCCCTGCCGGGGAGATTGTAAAGGATCCCCCCGAAGCCTAACTGTGCGCTGTGCTATGCTGTGCACACGGCGGCGCGTGACCACATGCGCACCACCGTCTCTTCGTGGGTATCACTTCTTTCCTAGACGCCAACGATACTACAATCGATTTTATTTATTTATTTAAACTTGTATGTACATTGAGTATACATAAGGCGGACTTAATGCCATGAGGCATTCTCTACCAGTCAACCTTTGGGTTAAACAAAGCACTTCGAAAGAAGTATAAAAGCAAAGCTATATCTAATGTTAAAAAAGACTGAATTAAAAATAGGAATACATACATATACTAGTATAAAAATAGATACTATATTATATTACATAATTATAAATAGTTAAATAGAATACATAAAAATATCTGATATAAATATTAACTCTAATGACGAAGACAAAACTGATTAGGATTGTAACAATTTCAGGAAGTATTGACGCACTTTACGTTTAAACGCGAATTTATTTACGAGCTTTCTTTATATCAAGAGGAAGCGCATTCCAGAGTTTTATTGTTGAAACAGCGAAGGATTTGGACATAAACCCTGTATGGTGGGATGGAATGTTAAGAATTAAATTTTCAGAAGCCCGAAGGTCATGACTGTGAGAGCCACCTAAAAGTTGAAAGAAAATTTTACTACGTTCCTGCCACCGTTGATAATCGCCGTAAGCTATAAAAAATTACCGAGACCCGAAACGCGACTAACTGTGACCATTTATTTGTTTAAAGCTGGAGAACAATGTGTGGGGCAATAATAAAAAAAAACTAATAAAAACAATTACATGTTATCGACATAAAATTGATTTTATTAAAAAACCTTCATTATGTATAACTGGGTTTGACATCCACATATTACATTCAATTTTTACATAAATACGACCACTCACAATTATTGATGTATAAATTAACTGGTGTATTTTTTGCGGCAAGCCCTTTAGAATAATAATAAATAATAGTAGGAAGACTTTGATAAAAAAAGGCATAGCTTTACAAACTATTAGATCGGCCCAAATATCGGCATTTAGCACAGATTATCTTGGCATATTCTCTTTTTACTTACAAGTCGTCTCCCCCCCCCCCCCCCCCCCTAACAATTATAATGCTACCCAGAACAATTCATGCCGTGCTGCGTCGCACCACACTACACTCGTCATCTCCAGACGTAAATAACTTAAGTGTTAAGAACATAAAACGTTTTCTGTTGTGTATACCTAGGCGGACTCTTGCACTCTAGTGTGATCTTACAAGGACCTGGAGCCCTCCTTCAGTGCCTAAGATGACCGCTCCAGTGGTTTTAGCAGGTAGGAGTCCGGCCTCCTTCGCCCTTCCCCGGGGCGAAGGAAGTTCCATGTAGAATTTCCACAGGAAATCAATAAAAATAAAAATAAAGGTGGACTCTTGCAATAAGCAAGCTTCAGAAAGAAAAAGGGGAAACTAGGATCTGTTATTTATTCGAAATATAAATTTTAATCTGGTAGGTATGCTATTGTGGGACTTGTGGGTTTGGCTAAATGCCGGGTTGTTTTAATAAAATACTTGCCAAACCAACATCTGAAGAAGCAAAGCCCTTGTTTATATCCATATTTGATATCTAGAAGAAATGTAAGTTTTTGAATTTAGTTAATTAGTAGTGTTAGTAATTGATCTAAATGTGTATTTTAGTTTGATTGCTGGAGGCAAATATGGAACGGTCGTAATAACATTTGGCTCTTGAGATCTAAGGCTCGGGGCTAATGTGTCAACATGGTTCGGGGTAAATGTAATGTTATATTACAATCAACCCATTTTTACTTTTATTCCTGGTGTTGTGAAATTATGTTAAAAAGAAAACCTCGTAGCCCAAGTACTTAGAAGAAAAAAACACAATGAGCTCATCATGAAATTAGGGCTAGTACACCAAGTATACATAGGGCTTCCGTTGTTGACGAAATCCCATTTGCAACGTTTTATTGCAGGCTTAAGGGTACAAGAGGTGCTATTAAAAATCTAAAGGACGCAGAACTGCACTTCCCGAAAAGGTTTAGAACGTTATGGCAACTTCTATAAATACACTGGCTAAATGGGGCTTTGATCTTAGTCGGCGGAAATAATTGAGTTAGATGGTCAATTTGTGAGAGAGAATAAAATCGAAACACCATTTAAGAAACCATACCAGGGGACGACCGGAAAGAAACAAAAAGATAATAAAAGAAACAGTAGTGGGATAACAATTGAAAGGAAAGAACTAGAAAAGTAACAAAGATAAACAAAGAGAGGATGGACAAATCGAAAGGAAAAGAAAAAGAGATGAACTAACTGCCGCACGGAAACAACATGTTATCAAAACGACGAAAAAGGTGCCACTGCCGAATTAAGGCAATTAATTAGCAGCAAATCGTGAGTGACCTTATTACGTCACAGCCTGCGACAACAACGCAAACCTCATAGCTGTTGAAGGAGAATTGCGCGAAAAAGACTTCGCGCCATTGCACTGTAAAGTGGATGAGGGCTTTTTCTGCTCACGGAGGACACGTCGCGATCATTGCACCGAGCTCGCGGCTCCATTTTCGCTGAGGCGAAAGCTAAACCGCGCAGCCTTGGCGCATATTTACGTTACGCCATGGGCTCGGTGGAATTTCTGACGCAGCGCTGATTAATTGCCTTATTTATGAGGCTTTAAACCTTCGGAAGGGAATAATAGTCGGTCTCGATGTAACCGTAACAAACGAGGTACTGCTCCAGTTAGCAAAGATGTTAAAGCTGCAGTGCCTATCATGGTCCTGTATATCTCTAGGTTGAACACAGACATTGGGAGATAAGCTCCTTCAGTACCTCATCAGGAAGCCAGGGGCCGAAGGAAGGGCGATACTGAAGTTGTCGTGGATAGAGACAAGCAGGACTACAAATTTTAAGCCCTTCATCCTCCACTCCATGTTACTTTATAAAGTATTTCTTGGTTACCAGAAATAAATAAATATAATAACGTTGGTTGGCTGGAGTGGAAACCCATAAGTGCCCGCAGTACTTTCAACTCTAGCTTGCCTTAGTTGGCAAATCAGAGGGGGCCGCCAAACCTAAATGCTCGGGGGTGGAATGTCTAATGGTGTAATAACGGGGAAACTCACCCCGAGTCTTCGAGACGCGCGATGGTAAAACCGGTGCCACATCTCTCGACACCCAAGTCGCTAACAGCGGTGTTGCTTCCTGTCGCCTATCGTGGTGGCCATTAAGGGGGCCTATCTTGTGAGTGGCGAGTCATCGTGTGCCACAGAATTTCAGTATATAGGTTGAAAGGCAGACCCAAGAGAAGACGGTAGCACGCATGTGGTCACGCGATGCCGTGGGACGCTTTGGGGGATCCTTTACAATCCCCCTGGGGGGTGACCGCTTTACAGTCACCCTCTCCGAGATGTGCCAATAGGCGTGGCACCAGTGGGCGGCTCTAGTGTGATCATACGAGGACCTGGAGCCTCCCTTAGGTGCCGAAGATGACCGCTCCAGTGGTTTTAGCCGGTAGGAGTCCCGGCATCCCTGGGGGGGTGACCGCTTTACAGTCACCCTCTCCGAGATGTGCCAATAGGCGTGGCACCAGTGGGCGGCTCTAGTTATGGACAATTCAAATTGAAAAAGAAAACTAATCAAAAATCCCTGAGTTTCATTTCTTCTCAGAGGTTGTCATAATGAAATTGCCCTCCTTTGTCATAATATGACATGTAAAACTGTCTGTTAGGGCCTAATTACTGAATAAATGATTGAATTGAATTTGACAGGCATGATGCTTCCACCAGGCGGATGACTTGCCGTCTTATAATAATGTCTAGAGATACATATGGCTATATAATACCAGTTTACCCTGATCTCTCATCATACCGAAAGCCTATACAATGCGAGATCAGCTTATACTGGTTGTGTATAGCTTCATGTGTAGCCGTGTGTACCTGTACTGGCCAATAACTACACCGGTTCTCCTATATTGACTAGCATTTTTATTGCCTTAGACTTATTACGTTCAGCGTATCATATTCGCCGAATAGACCTATACCTATATAGGGTCTTACTTTATTAATGGAAAATATTTTAGGAGAAAAAAAAACATTACATCAACCTTTATTTTATAAAATAATATAGAGTCAATAAATGTTTCGCTAGTCGAGTATTTAAATATTAATTTATTTACTATCAGTAAAACCCATACTTGATGTTTCAGTATTAAAGTAAGACCCTATATACAGAGTGTAAGTGGCAATGTACCGAATACTTAGGAAAGAGGTTCCATTTAAGCCTATAATAAAAAATAGGAAAGCCTCGAAAATAATAGGTTATACAACGCGATCAAAACGCTAATTGGTCATTGTACTTATGACATGATATTATTATACTACTGCGAGCGATGACGTCATCCGTAATTCGTCGACAGTCGTTTAGCTTTTATTAACATTGCAATTTTACATTAAAATAAAACAATTTTAAACGGATTAAATCGCGTGTATTATTGATATTTTGTCATCCTGCGACCACGAACCCTGCAAAGTGTTCGAAACGTCAGGAAAAACAAAAAATCTATAATACACGCGATTTAATCCGTTTAAAATTGTTTTATTTTAATGTGTAATAATCGCGAAAACCTAAGACATTACTATTGCAATTTTATGTGAAAATAATAACATTTATTGTGTTTTTGTTCAAAATAGCGTTAAGATAGACGAAAACAATAACTGTATACTGTAAACGGTTTAATAAACTAGAAAACAAAACTAAACTTCATGAAAATACCCACGCAAAATGTTACTGCTGAAGGTTCCAGAATCTTGTACTGAAACCATGATGTTGGTTTTCGTTACGATGCCAGTTACACTCGTTTAAAGCAGCATTCATATTCGTAAAAATAGTTTTCATTTCATCACTATCCGTATATTAACGGATCGCTTCGCATGCCACTCACAGTTCATCTTATTTTCATAGCCGTTTTTGAAGATACGGGTCAATACCATACTCTCCTCTCCTCTACCGTGGTGGATACGTAAGTATGTAAGCACAGGCTGATCCGAATTTCTGACCCTTCATCTGCACTGACCGATCTGTCTGTCTTGTCGCAGTATTTAAGCATGAAGAAGAACGGTCGATTGCGGCTGTGTTAAACAAGCATACGGCCTGGGGGCCTAAAACGGCCGCTTTAGGTGAATCATAATATGAATTACATTAGAAATCACAAAATGGTCACGTTAATAGTCAGTTATGATTAAGTGACCATTTTGTGATTTCTAATGTGAATCGTATTGAGATCATTATTATGCCTTATAAATAAAACCTAATACGGTCTTTTTAGGCCTTCTGGACCATTTGGTGATATTTAATGTGATTCATATTATGATTCTGCTAAAGCGGCCTTTTTAGGCCCCCTGGTAGTAAGCGGTTACCGTAACCAATAAAGCGTTGACTAAAGGAACAATTCGCGCGTTGCCGACCTTGTAAAAATATTGTCACGTCCTTTGAAGAGCCCCATGCTGTAGTTCCTTGGGAAAACCTCAGCGGGGTACTGATTCCATAACCTGAGCGTGCGCGGGGGAGGTCCCTATGACACCGTACGGTACGAGACCGTTTTGGCTAGTTATCATCAACCTGGTGTTAAGAGATACAAATGTAAAGTCGCACACGCATAGAAAATTTATTTTCACCATCATTTGTTAAAATTAATCACAGCATAGACATGCCGCACTTCCGCTGCTCTACTATGGACCACAGAACATCTATAATTAGGAAAATCTAATTGATTGAGCATTAGAGTGACGACCCATAATCCATGGCAGCATTTTTCTTTATTAATAAATACATTCTGTACAAAATAAAAATAACATTAAAATAAATTCCTGCTAGATCATTAACTTTCGAGAGCTTTCTAGATAAACATTCGAGATTTTTTTTGCAAGTAGCAACCTGGGTAATTCGTAACTTGTTATTCAACGAAAATATTAGGTGTCTGTGCATAAAAATACACCAGTTTTCAAAACAAATACATATACCTACTATTATCACTGATTTTTGGAGTATTTCTTATAGTATCTACACAGAATACGATTGGGAAATTGAGCATGGGACCACTAGATATAAAGTTCAGGTTATCTAAAATATTTACTGCCTAGTATAAAAGGCCGTTCCAGGCCATCTTTCCATTTGAATGCTTGTAACTCGGGTCTAAAGCAATTCTTATTACACAGTTATGCAAGAAGGCGATTTTTTATCCCTTGCAACACTCCAATGCGTTAGAGTATTGGTCCTATTAATAATATTAAAGGTTAAATAAGTATCTAACCAAAACAGCGCACCAGTCTCTTAGAGTGAACGAGCGAGCGCAAGGCACCTTACTACTTACTACGTGTGTCGCAGAGGGTTTGCGACAGCCGTAAATCGCGCAGACGCCGCTGTCAAACGTCATTTTGGTACTACGCATTTGCCGATAGCGACTAAACAGGCGAAGATATCTAAAGCACACTCTGTCGGACGATTAATGAACTAAAAATTGCATCCAATTAAATTTTAGGGGTGCAATTCCTTAAGCTCAAACATCCATACATCCGTGAATTAAGAATCGAAATAACGTTGTAAAAACAATTTGATATTCGCTAAGACATAATTGAAGCTATTCAAGCACACGCTGCAGATGGTGAGCCGTGAGGACGAGTCTTAGCGAATACCAAATTCGGTTGTCACCGTTATTTTAATTCTGTTTTCAATGATGTATGGACGTTTGAGCTAAGAGAAATGCACTGCAGGTGATTTGCCACCGGTGGATCCTTAGCTGCGCGACAGCTGCTGTCGCTGTTTTTAGCTAATCAGAGTGCGGCGGGCTGATTACCTAAGTCGCAGACGCTTTGCAACAGGCGTAAATTGCTCCAACGCCGCTGTCGAACGTCATCAATTTGGTATAAGCTATTTGCCGATAGCAACTAAACAGGCGAAGATCTCTGACGCGCCTGTGTCAGACAATCAATGAACTAAAAACGTTCGTTCTTTTTAGTTCCACTGGTGGCTACTGACGCTAGTAACTATGCATCTTCCACAATAGCGACAGGCGAGTGATGCCTTACGTAATACCAATTGTTTTTCCGCTTTGCCACCGGTGGATCCTTGGCTGCGCGATAGCTGCTATCGCGTCTGCTGTTGCTGTTTTAGCTAATCAGGGTGCCGGTCATGTCGTAGGCCGCTTGCTGTTTTGGACTGAATGTGTTAATAAATAAAGTATTTCAAAGATTAAGGTACAAGTGTTTTTACTGATCGTGGATCGAGGACTGTTTCAACTCCTAAAAGGAAGGTGAATAATTCGGCATCTTGTAGTTTATATCATACTAGCTGTGCGATAAATGAAATGGCGAGTGAAACCGCTGGTTCACTCGCCATTTAATTTGAAAGAAATCGGTTTATTTAAATTTCATTAGAGTATTGGAATTCATGGGTTTTATCATTTTTTTTAAACAGACGGAATAAAAAAATAAAAAAATTGTTTTGTTATAAAGACCATATATACTTTTAAATGCATTGAGTAAAAAGCTGTTATTTTGACGTTACAAACAGACACTTCCATTTTATTTATTTGTATAGATATTTAGCTAGGTCGCGCGCGGTTTTTAAGCGGGGTGTTTAAGATACTAGTGATAGAGTTATTTGAACACAAAGTTTTCCTAAATATATGTATCAAAATAGAAAATTAAGAACATATTTTCAAAAAACGCGCAAATGCATGACGGTATGCCGAAAGCGAATTTTTTATTCCGATCTCTCCGTCCCAATTCATAATCTGACATATACCATATATTTATAGATTGATTGATTTATTGCCTTGGGCATTAACAATTAATTTTAATTAAAGTTTATATAATTCGCCAAAGCCTACACAGGTGCTAACATCTGCACATTGACAAAGCAAAAGTCCCTTGCGTTTCTATGGTGAAAATAAACAAAGCGAAATAGTGTGGAGCTTTTTTAATGGGAGATGTTGAATTCTTTGCAATTCTGTAACAGTTTATAAATTTCGACCATATTACACCATCAATAATTCACTGCTCGGCTGCCAGCACTTATGGCAGACTAGCTGGAACCCGCGTTTAATGTAAAAGAAATTTAGAGTACTTCGACATAGACACTTGACATAGAATATATATATTATTTCTCAAGGGCTTTATTTTTTTTACGCGGAACCCTAACTATTTTTCTAAAATCAAAGTAGCCTAAGTTATTCCTTATAACATCAGCTATCTGCCAGTGAAGGTCGCGTCAAAATCGGTCCAACCGTTTCGGAGATCACCCGGAACAAGCAGACAGATAGACAGACAAAACATTTAAAATTTATTTTTTTGTTATATGTACCGTACATACTTACACATGAATTTAGTAAATAGCTGTTATTTTGGCATTACAAACAGACACTTCAATTTTATTTATTTGTATAGATAGGGTGACACAACAATCTTTTCTACAAGGGCGCGACCTCTAAAGTAACAATTATAGTGAAAATCCCATTATGATACGTCCATTAGTTTTTACACTACAAGTTTTCAGTTAGACACAGAAAAAGTATCCATTGTATTTTACCAATAGGAGCGGCAACTTTACCCTCAATAAATCCCAATACGCATTTTGGAAAATTCAATGTATAGAGGGCCAAGCACGAATATTTACGTATAGTATCGTATTAACTTTAATGTGAGTGAATTTTGAATCGAAAATACAAGTACCCTATAGAATTTTTGTTTAAATTTATACGTCAAACACAATTCGTATCATATATAGGTATGAATTAAGTATTCAACTGAAATCAATGATATTATACCATATACCATAGATATGTTACGTCCTTATTAAATGGCGCGCAAAACTCCGTCTCGCTGTATGTAGGTATAAAGTTATAAAACTACACACCTATGCTGTAAGAAAGAAGATACAAAAATTACGAGAGTAAAAGAGATAGCTATCTAAAATGACAACACGTGCACTTGATGTCTTTGTCGCACCTGTGATAGAATATACGTGTTGTCTCTTTTCTTTGCTTAGCCTATGTTTTGTTCGAGAATAATATTCTACAGATAATTTGAATAGTATTTTTATTAAAATATTTTATACTATTCGTTACTCACGTGTGGTATGAGATCCCTTGTTCTTTATTTATTTTTGCATGATAGTTTGTGCATTTCCTATACGCACGACGGCATTGCTATTACCTAATTAATAAAACAATACAGATCGTGACAGTGTGTGCTCGTTGTCCTGTCTTGGGCGAACTGATTGCGAGGTGCTACAATTGGGGGAGTTTTGGTTCTTACTTTTGGCACGCATGTAACATATCTACTTCTTTTAATATATAATGTCATTGGTTGAAATAAAAATAAATGTGCGAATCAAGTATTTTCATTTCAAAATTCACTCACATTAAGATTACGATACTATAAGTCAAAATATTCGGGCTAGGCCCTCAGATAAAGTCCTCTTTGCGATTTTTTATAGTAAAGATAATGCTGAATTTCAGTGTTGTATATCAATTGATTTTAGCTATGTTATAAATATGTCAAAAATATTTTTTATATTATCCTCCCTTTAGTAATATGTAATAATCTAGATGACTAAAAACACTATGTATTGCTTGCTTCGCATTATTATAATAAGGTGTGTATCTTTTATGAAAACTATTTTAGAAGTTTTAAGCATTTTGTAGATACTATGCATAACTATTTCGACTTAACTATCCAAAAATTCCTGATACCTGCTTCAATTAAGACATTGATTCTCATTGATTAATATTAAAACATTTATCAATACAACTCTACATTACACTGGAAGCACATCAAGCAGCTATTTTTACTGTTTGTATTTATCCCATGCTCTTTTTCCCATTTGATGAAACCGCTGTATCATGTCTAAAGGTGTGTCCTGATATAATAGTGACTTAGTATTTAAGCAAGTTTCATCTCTTGCCTTTCGTCATGTAGTCTTCCACTTTAGCCTGGAACTCCGTTTTGTTCGTGTTGTACATTTCTGCTGCTTCTATGTTTAATGGGTCTTCAAAATTTAAGAGATCCTGTAATTAGAAATTGATCAATTTCAGTCTTTTTCACCTGAGCTGTCATTCGGCACATATATTCATCATCAACATATCAGCCAAAGGATGTCCGCTGCTGATCAAATTTCCACAATGAGCCTTTACATGCCACCCTCATCAAACAACTACCAGTGAACTTCACGAGGTTGTCGTCCGCCGGTAGCTGTGGTTTCCGGTCTCTGCTCGAGAACCTTATTACCCCAACGGCCATCAGTTCTATGACCAATGTGCCCTGCCCATTGCCACTTCAGTTTACTAATCCTTTCAGCTATGTTGGCAACTTGAGTTCCTCTATGGATCTCCTAATTTCTGATTCGATCTTTTATAGATATACCAAGCATAGCTCTGTCCATAGCTCTCTGAGTGACCTTGAGCTTACTTATGAGACCCAAACTGAGTGACCACGTCACTATTCCATATGTCATCACTGGCAACACACTGGTTAAAAACTTTTGTCTTGAGGCATTGTGGTATTGTTGACGAAAAGATATTGCGAAGTTTCCTGAACGCTGCCCAGCCGAGAAGGATTCGACGATTGACCTCTTTTTCGAAATTGGATATACCTAACTGGATTTTGTCTAAACTGTGTTCCACTCGTCAAAAACTTCGAGAACAGAGCTAGCAACAGATATTAATTACTATGGTTAACTTTGTTTTAAACTAGTTGTGTTACCAAACTAATTATTAAAAAAATTCTATGGCTAATTTCTGATTATAATATCTGTGTATAGAAAAATCCTGCTCCGAATCAGGCGGATAGAGTATTTAGCTTCAAACATCATTTGTTCTTAATGGTAACTGGTCTAATAGAGAAACTAGGGAGCAACATGCACCACAGATACTTTTAGAATCAGCAATTTAGTGGCTGTATCGATGCTGCATATGCTTGTGTCCCACTTTTGTGGGAGTGAAACCTACAGTAACTGTATCTAGCTTCCAAAATAAACAAATGCATGGAGTTAAGAGTTCTACTGCAGTATCAACCTTCAACCGTGCTACTAACCTGCCTGCTTACATGGTAATTATGGCAAACGCCCCCCTTCCTGCTAACACAACACACCCAGACTGGTTTGATGTATGGTATTGTCTTTATTCGGTTGAAATTATGACATAATTAACCTTCCAAAAACCGATTATTGTGTGGCCCTTAATTAGTATATAATATGGTTTGTTCCCAAAGTTATAGAAGGAAAACCTACTTAATCTGTTAGAATACTCACAGTAAATAAAGCATTAAGTCCCCACACAACATCCTTCAATCTCCGAGTAGGTGCCCAGCCATGTTCATCAATAGATGTCTGTCGTAATAATGAAAGACACACATCGCCATCTACATTTATGTTTGGATGCCACAAACGTGTTTGACATTTTACTCTTGGGGGCTGGAAAGAGAAACAAAACCATTTCTTTTTTATATACCTAAAGATAGTTCTGGGCCAAATTAAAATGTGCCTGCTGCAATACATAGGCTGCACTAAAAGTATCGGGAATGGAATATTTCCACTGTTCCTGTCATATTAAAATCTTTTTAATTGAAAACTCCTTGGTTTTACAAATCGAATACCATTTATTTATTTAAAAAAAGATTCACGGTCTTGTCACAAGGTTTTTTCAAACTTGTTTAGTCGTTGAGAAAATGGAATACTTGACATTGGCGAAATTGTGGAAGATATTCTACAGAAGCCATAATCTAAGAGAAGAAGAAGAGAAAATGGAATTGACTCGAGAAAATTCAAGAGAGATGATTTATTATGACTTTCGAAGTGGTTTAACACAAAAACAGTGTGTTGACCGGATGATTTCTGCATTTGGTGAAGCCCCATCCAAAACCACAATTTATCGCTGGTTTGCTGAATTTCAACGTGGACGTGTCAAGCTCAGGGATGATCCTCGTCAAGGTCGTCCAAAAACTGCAGTCACCCAAGAAAACGTTGATGCTGTGCGTAAGCTGATTGAGGAAGATCGACATGTGACATACCGCGAAATTCAGGCAATTTTAGACATTGGCATGAGTCAAATACAAATAATCTTGCATTAACAATTAGGTGTAAAAAAGTTGTTTTCCCGATGGATACCGCATTTGCTATGTGAAGAGCAAAAAGCGGCTCGCGTTACTTGGTGCGTCAGAACTCTCGAAAGATTCCACGCAGGATCCTCAAATGCTGTATACAACATCGTATCAGGTGACGAATCCTGGATATATGCGTACGAACCCGAAACAAAAAACCAGTTACGAGTTTGGGTGTTCGAAAATGAGTTAAAGCCAACAAAAATTATTCGTTCACGGAGTGTTGCAAAAAAAATGGTGGCCACGTTTGTCTCCAAAACCGGCCATGTTACGACTATTCCTCTTGTGGGACAAAGAATGGTTAATGCAGAATGGTATGCTAGCATTTGTTTGCCACAGGTCATTTCTGAACTCCGTAGAGAGAACTGCAACCGCCGCATCATCCTCCATCACGACAATGCGAGTTCTCACACCGCGCACAGAACAAAAGAGTTTTTAGAGCAAGAAAACATAGAATTATTAGACCATCCGCCGTACAGCCCCGACCTAGCCCTAATGATTTCTATACTTTCCCTAAAATAAAGAATAAATTGCGTGGACAGAGATTTTAGATATTAGAGATAGAGAAGAAGCTGTGGACACCTACAAAACGGCCATTTTGGAGACCCCAACTTCCGAATGGAATGGTTGCTTCAATGATTGGTTCCATCGTATGGAAAAATGTGTCAAATTTCGCGGAGAATACTTGGAAAAGCAATAAATACATTTTTAAATAGTAATGTTGTGTCACATCCTTGATTCCCAAACTTTTCAGTGCCACCCTCGTAATGCTGGTAAAATAAGGGCATAAACTGTCCTTTGCATTATAGTTTTTATTGTGCTGCTACATAAGCATGCTACCTGCATGCACCTACTTTTCAGAGCAGTCAAGTTTGGTGACAAATATTTATATATCTTCCTCAACAACATAGTATTTTTCTAGGTTTGAAAAGTAGATTGAGGTTAATATAAATAAACTAAAGAAATATAAATGGCAAAAACAAACATTCTTTTGTGTCAGCATTAAAGACATTAATTAAATGGTTTGTATAAAGACCAAACTTTCATAAAATAGTACAACAAAAGCAGCAAGGAAGAGAAAAGAACAGAAGGAAAAACATTGTTGTCATTCAACCTAATGTGCCTGTTTCTTTAAGCTTGGTCTAGCATATTTTTAGCAAAATTTTAATGATATTGTATTGTCATAAAATTGTTAAAATATTATATTTATAATTTAATGTTGATCTTTATAAACAAAGCCAGATAGTAAAGACATAATAAATCCACATATTAAAATAACTGTTCTATGGTGAGTTTTTAAATGTAAATAATAATATAATGATACGATAAATGTAAATTTGAATAGAACTAGTTATTCTAGTGGAACTAAAGTTTGTCAGACGATGGAACACACATTTATCCAAATACTTACAGCCATATTATAGTCGTCAGTAACAAAAACACTGAATTTGAACTTGCCTCCCTGCCAGTAACCTTCATCGGGTGCAACAGTCAATATGAACTCACTCAAAACGTTAGGGTCTTCAAAATGAACACTACACGTAACAGGGAGGTTCTCATTCATTTCCTGGACTTCTTTTATCAACAATTTATCCCTCACTGATATTCTTCTTACAATGGACTCGGTAGTAGTCAGGCCATTTGAAGGTTCTGTATGTTCCTTTTTCAATTTCCTATTAAGCGTAATCATCGTATAAATCTATATAGAAGTTAGTTTGAAACAAACTATAACATAGCAGAGATAAAAAAATAATTAGAATTAAGATTTTTTTGCATGAAAGCTATGCAAATACATTCGTGATTGTCAAAAATATGACATTGCAGGATTAGTGATGCACTAGAGTCCACTTTTACTCGAGTGTCTCGAGAAAGCTCGAAAAAAGTAATCAAGTAAAAAATCATTATCTTACCATAACTATGCTATATGCGATGCACAAAATCGTTGAAAAGGGAGCTCGTATCGTGACATCGGCGAATCACAGAATTTCCAGTCCTAACCACCGATTTATCGTAAGCGACAATTCGAAATTTATAAATTTGTAACTTAAGCAATAGAATTTGCATTTTTTAGCTTACGATAAAAAATGCAAATTCTATTGCTTAAGTTACAAATTTGAAGTTCAAGAAATTGTCGCTTACGATAAGTCAGCGGTTAGGACTCGTGTTGCTTCACGCTAACAAACACACACGCACTTTTTTTCGACTTCACTTAGAATTAAGAATTTTCCATAGACTTCATTTAAAACTAAGAATTTCCCATACAAACTTCAACACCCCATTTCCTCTCTAGGGGATGATTATTATGCCCTATACGCTCCAGGCATGGAACCACTATTACAGGCCAATATTATGCAGCTTTAATACCCAAGTTGAGGAATGCCATCAAAGAGAAAAGGAGAGGGAAACTTCGAAGGGGCGTGCTGTTTCATCACGACAACGCACTCGCGCACAGGTCGGCAGTTGCGATGGCTGCCATTCAGCAAGCTGGCTTCAAATTGGTTGACCACCCCCTTATTCACCAGATTTAGCGGCTAGCGCTTTTTTTGCGAAAGGGATTGAAGTCTTGGAAAAGCTCTGGACTCGGTGTGTAGAGAGACTCGGAAACTAACATAAAGCACTCTCATATCGCGATTGTCATAACGATTGATCGACGAACTCATGTTGTATGGGCACATTGAGCACTGATCATTAAACGCGTGTCAAGCGACGACGCCAAACGCAATTTTTTATAGATTCTAATAGAGTTGAAAACGTTTATGCTACCCTTTGATGGTGTTATCGAATAAACTAGGTATTTGGGCAACCAATTAGTTAAATCAGTTTTGGAATTGTTGGGAATCGAACCAACATACCTACGTGTGGGAGGAGACGTACGCGGTTTAATACGTACGCGTCATCGGCTGCTACGACTGCAGCGACACAGTGACACTCTTCGGACGGATGACCACTCGCGTTTTCGGATACCACCGAGGTCGGACGACACTCATTCTACTAGCTTATTTGACCGGGAATGTTTTTGATTATAATATTCATTATATTAGCCATTCATACGTCCACTGAACAAATGGCTCCCCCGTAGATATGCACAATAGTGTCGTCATTTTTGGGGGTATTTGCCAACACTCACCACGCTTGGCAGGCGGGTTGGTGAGAGCAGTATGGCGACAGTTCCACAGAAGGGACGCTGCTGCCCGTCCCTCTGGTTTAGAGGTCCTTAATCACCTTTTACGACATCAACGTGTGGAGATGGAGTGGTGCTATATTCGTAATCCGAATACCACACGGAAATTAAAATATTGTTATTATTATAATATTATATAGCGAATATACCAGCCCTACTTATACACAGTCTACTTTTTGTTTACGTCCCAGTAGGACCCTAACAAAAATAGCCTCGGTAGATTTTATGTTTAAAATTTGTCGATGCAAATAAATGAGCTGGAGATACTAAACAAGTAAGGTCCAAAAATTCTGGCTTGAATTATAAAATTAATAGCAAATCTCAAATTACCATTATTATTTGTCAATATAATCTCCTAATAAAACACTCTAAAGTCAAAGTTTTTTAATTCATATAGGCCGTAATAGGCACTTAAGAAAAGTCGAAAGTTAAGGTGCACGGTTCGGAAAAGTTGATCTTATGGAGAAGAAGCCGGCAAGAAACTCCATAACGGATTATATCGCGTATATTATAGATTTTTGATTTTCCTGACGTTTCGAACACTTTGCAGGGTTCGTGGTCGCAGGATGACTAAGGTAACAGGCGTCAAAAGTTATTTTATTTATCTACCGTACAATATTAATCAAAAATTAGTTTCGATGCACGCAATAATCACTCACAGTATCCTGATGTTTTTTAGTGCGGTATGTTGTTTGGGACTTTATTAATTTAATAAACGGATTCCAAACAGGTGGTACCTGCCAACCATCTTCTCTATTAAAATTAGGATGTTATATATAACCTCACGAAACATTCTAGGCACATATCGGTTCTCTTTTGCGAGGACTTGAGGTTGATCAAAACGAAGATAATGGTTCGGTTTACCTAAGGCATGTACGCACACTGCAGACTTTGTGGAGCGTCTATGCTTGACGTTAGATATGTGTTCTTTTATTCGGGTGGCTATACTACGCTTTGTTTGCCCTATGTATGACAAACCACAATCACAGTCAATCTTGTAGACCCCTGCATCTTGTAAAGGTTCATCTGCATCTTCTTATGCGGCTTGAAATAAGTTTTGATGGAAGCACGCTTCAAGATATGGCCAATTCTGTCGGTGACTCCCTTAATGAATGGTAAAACAGCAGGTCTGCGATCAACCATGGTGGGTTTCGGGCGGCTTCTGCGACGGGGATGTGGTGCTTTTAAATTGTTATGTTGAAGCACTTCCTTTACATGGTGAAGCTCCCCTGCCAGAAGGTCGGCGTCGCAGATGCCATGTGCTCTCTCCTATACTCGTCAACAACTTCGAGAACAGAGCTCCCAACGGATATTGGGATGGACACGACATGGGCATTTGACATGACTTTTGTCTTGCCCATGTTCATTTTAAGGCCCACCTGTTGGGAGACTCTGTTGAGATCATCGAGCATTGTGCTGAGCTCTTGCAGCGATTCTGCCATGACTACGATGTCATCGGCAAATAAGTGAGTGATATACTCACTATTGATGTTAATGCCGAATCCTTTCCACTCCAGTAGCTTGAAGGCATCCTCCATTGCAGCGGTGAACAGTTTCGGGGAAATGACGTCCCCCTGTCGCACACCTCTCTGCAATGGAATTGCCCCCGTGCTCTGTTCATGTACTCGGACCGACATGGTGGCGTTTCTGTTTAAAGCACTTCAACACTTCAATGTAGCGATAGTCAATCTGGCACCGTCATCTTGTAAATCATATTTTTCTTAAATTAGGATAATATACTTCCGTGTTTCCACGTAATCTAAGAAAATATTGTACTCGTAAATGAATTCATCAATGATTGGATAGTTCTTGTTGCATTTATTAATACGAAAACTAACCTCACTTTATACTTTTTATAGACTCGTAAAAACGCGGGAAACTGGCATAAACCAACACTTTATTAATAGCATGCACCTAATTTCAGAACAAAAACGAACGTCTGAGTAACCGTCCTTGACACGAGAGCCAAAAGTAACATTTTTTCTCTATGTTGTTTACCCTTCTACCACGAAATTGAAAGCAATGCTTTGAGTAGGCCGCATAACCTAAGAGCCGATAAATATCGGCCCTGCAAACATTCACACTATACAATTTGCCTGCAGGTAGGGCTTTGAGTAGGCCGTTTAAACCTAATGTTAGCCGGGAAACCGTTTACTCGTTTTTCTTCTACAAAAGGTTTTATTAAAACATTTCGGTATAAATCACTCAGCTCAGTACTATCATGTATATCAGACTAGTGTCAAAGACCAGGCAGTATGATCAATAGACTATAGCATGCCCAAACGGGCGATTAAATGAAAAAAGAAACAGAGTTGTGTCAATGTCATACAGAAATAAGAATAGATAGCTAAGGCAGTAGTAAATAAATAATTACAACTAAACTGCTTCTATAATAATTATATTACGCTATAAATTAGTCTATCGTAATGGCAGAAATCTCGTGGCCTTGGCAGTATAACTTCCCTCCCTTTTTTACGTAAGTAAAACTTGATAATACTTCTACTACTTCTTTACATTAATCGAAAAACATGAAGTTATTAGCTAAATCTTGGAAGTATATTAACGAAGGCAACGCCCACATCGTTGTTCAAATATTAGATACCGGTGACGTACTGCGTATCATAAAAGAAGACGAGAAAACCGGGCATCCGAAAGATGTTTACGATTCGGTAAACTTCGTTAATTTGATCATGGTACCCTTATTAGAAAACACATTTTATGGCAATGAAGACACTATAGAGATTTCTAAAGAAGATTTAGCTGAATTAAGCAGAATGCTGCGGCCATTCCGCCCAGCACATAGATTATTTAAGTCACTACTTGGTCAAATTGCCATTAAAGCCACAAATTTGTCTATAGTTAGTCCTAAATGTGAAACAAATTATTGTGTAGAGATCAAACCGAAAGAAGGTTATATAACATCTAGTCTAAAGAAGTATTCCAAATGTTATTACTGTATAAAACAATATTTAAAATTACAAACAAGAGCCATAAAAGTAAAAAGTTACTACTGCCCTCTAGATTTATTTTCTGGAGAAAAAGGGAGAATGAAATATTCCTTACTAAGTATGATAAACAACCCACAGAATAATTTCAAACTGTTCAAAGATGGGACATTAATCTTTCATGAAAAATCATCTCAAACTGATTTTGATAATATTGTCAGAAGCATGAATTATTTCAGAGATACAAATATATTTTTGGAATTCATCATAGAAATCTTACTAACTGATAAAAATAATCCACACATATCACTTGAAGATTGTAAGCAAAATTCTACAGAAGGTGCAACTAAACAATGTTTTGAGAGCAACAATCTAAAATCCAACTCATTTCTTTACAAGTTATTGCAGTTACAAAAACTATCAGAAACAGTGCCTTTAGATGTTACAGTCGTAAATACCGAACACACCGGTTATGTTTCAAAATTAATAGGACAAACAAATTCAGCAAATTTGGATCTCAATAAACCGGTAGACCGGGACATTTTTCTTAAAACAGCAGATCCTATCCATTTGGCTTTAATATCCGCAGTGGCTAAAGACTGTTCACTAATGCTCAGTTTTTCTACTAATCATGTAGAAAATTACCCACATGTTGTAATTAACAGCTCAAAGATATTTTATAAACTAGCTGTCACTGATTTAGAGCCAAAATCTCCAGCAACATTGTCGAAAAGAAAAGATACTGAGAGGAAAATGATAGAGATATATGAGGAATATATTGAGTCTTTAAATAAGGAATGACTATGTAAGTATTTGAATAGATATGGAATCCTTACGTAATATGAAATCATGTTGCAATTCCTAATTAACACCTAAGATACATTCAGTTAATCAAATTATCTGATTTTGGATTGGATAAACACTACTGGCTACAAGGAAGAAAGTGGGTGATTTGTTATATATTTAATGTTTTATATTTGTTCCAGAATTCAACCACACACAGAAACAAGAGCAAAACAACTAGAAGCATGGCAACAATTAATCACAGAGTATTTAAAAACAGCAAAACAATCAACCATAGACATAAGAGAGTCACAGAATAGTCCATTATTTAATAATACTGAAATTAAAAGAAAGTTGTCTCAGGAATCTATTCTAACTATATTAGAGGATATGGCAAACACTGGCAGAGCAGCACCTATAGATAAGAGTAAAAATGTTTGGGAGGTGTATTGGCACTCACTGGATGAATGGGGCAATTTGGTGTATAATTGGGCTTGTAATAATGGAATGAATAATACTGTTTGTACACTTTTTGAACTGAGGGAAGGCGATAATACTGCTGATCAAGGTAAAACTTTACTATTTCGTTATTTACATTGGAACAATATTATTAGTTACCATATACAGTATTACCGTAGCTTCGTATTCTAGATGGATGCTATGGTTTTAATTGCATACTACTTGAAGTGTGGACTTCTAAGCAAATTATGTGCTTACATCATAGTTAATTCAATGAGTATTACGTCATTTTTCAGAGTTCCATGGCCTTGACATGAGCGTGTTACTTAAGGCTTTAAAATCTTTAGAAGCAAAAGGCAGATGTGAACTGATGGAATTTGAAGACAGCCAAGGTGTTAAGTTTTTCTGAGAGCAATGAGATAGTTACTTTGCTTCTGCAATTACTCTAAGTACACAGTTTTTAATACAGATATGAGGTGTTATAATGCATTTTGTTAAGTTATAAGCATTTTTTAATGTTGGAATATATATTTAATTCATATTTTTAATCTGTTTTTCAATGCTGGTTACTCGGTTTATTTTGTCTTACGACAATTCTGGTTTCCTGTGGAAAATGTAGCCATTTATTGAATATCTTTAATACATCATTCAATAAACATCCTCTGTTAATTATGGGCCTCCCAATGACCACTATAATGAATGGTTATATCGCCATACTCACCACGCTTTGCAGACCGATTGGTGATTGCAGTATGTAGATTTAAAACATAACATACTGCTGTCCACCCTTTAGATAGAGTTGTCTTTTACGACGCCCACGTTTAAACCGGGAGTAGGGTTATCATCTGACAGGCATTTGCCGCATTTGACTGGCATTTTACGGTTTAGAGGCGAGCGGCCGGCGCTAAGACATTTTTTTATTTCGTGGTATTACTCAAGCCCGCCCGGAAGACCCCGACTATAAAATCATTTTATAATTGACAGGCATTTTTCTAAAGAGCTGGCATTTTGTACATCCAGGCATGCTCGTCCCTTACATAGATGGCAACCCTAACCATAAATGATACATAACCCCTCGCGTGTTAATTGTAGACCCAATAGATTTTTAATTGTCTCGTTTTGTGACACCCTGTGAGATAATATGTATGAGAACCCTAAGTGTGGGTGGCTTGCACCTCACTGGGAACTACTTGGATAATTATGTAATGAACTGTCAAACCACTTTGGTAAATATATGTAGGATGGTGCCAGTTGGTGCATCCGCCTCATAAGCTTGTCACGGGAACAATTCCCGCATTTGATGACATTTGACTAAGTGAAGACTTTTTTGCCAGTGAGACAACTTAGAACTACTATGCGTGAGGCAGCGTATTACCCCTGCGTCTTATTTTATTCATAACTAGCCGGGACCCGTGGTTTCCCCCGAGTTTAATTTAAAAGAAATTTAGAGTACTTCGACATAGACACTTGACATGGAATATATATATTGGATTTCAAGGGTTTTATTTTATTGCGCGGAACCCTAATCGAAAATAAAAGTATATAAGTTATCCGTTATAACATCAGCTATCTGCCAGTGAAAGTCCCGTAGAAATCGGTCCAGACGTTTCGGAGATTACCCGGAACAAACAGACAGACAAAAAAATTCATAATGGTTTTTTTGTTATATGTACCATATATACTTTCTTATGCATTTAGTAAAAGCTGTTATTTTGTATTGCAAACAGACATTTCAATTTTATTTATTTGTATAGATTATATTTTTTCTGTAAGTAATTCAGGTTGACCCTGGATTCCAGACAGTGCCCGGCCCACCTGCCCCTCTGGTATACCTGTGTCCTACAGCCGGGGGCAGGGGATCATAGAAAGAGGTTAATGAAATAATTATCCATTACAGGCGATGCCGTTTTTTATTCATGGGGACAACAGAACATAAAACAAGAATATTAATTTTATAATTTTATTCCAATCAATCTGTGTAAAATTGTACAGTTTCAAAATTGATCACCTACATATGTTACAAATTACATTAGAAAAATTATGTAAAAATGTTACAAATGGTGTTTCATATCTTATTACTATTGCATTATTTAGGTTTGAAATACATTTAATATCTAAAATTGGAACTAGAGATCTAAATAGTATTAACCAGTTCAAGGTGAAGAGCATTTCCCAAATTGTCATATGTTTTATATCCAACTATCCGAGTTTAAGCCGGTGGTGCCGGCTACGAATAGCACCAACCCATCTCATCCCTTGGGTGTCGTAAAAGCCGACTAAAGGATTAGACGGAGGATGGGCAGAAGCGTCCTTCGAATACATAAACAAATCAACTGCGATCGCCAACCCACCTGCCAAGCGTGGCGATTATGTCAAAACCCCCCAATGAGCACACAACACACCGATATCGGTCGTTCTGGTGATCTTTGAGGGAGGCTTGTGTCCAACAGTGGACTTTATTCGGCCGAAACTATGATGATCGGAGTTTCACTACACAAGTATTGAAGGGCTTTGAAATCAGTAAATTATATATTTTTTATTATAACCTGCTGACAAGCCTAGGTAGATCATTCGCCTGGTGGTAAGCGTCACTCCTGCCCATAACAATTGTCCTGCTACCCAGGACGAGTCCTGCGTGGCACCACACTGCGCTGGTCATCGCCCTCGAGACATTAGTAATTTAGTCTCTTACACCAAGTTATTTCACTAGCTAGTTAGCTGTTTCCCTTTTGAACACTACTGCTTGACGGGAAAATAATTAACACGTCGTTAATACATACCTAGTCGGACTCTTGCAATAAAATGGGGGGCTCAGGGGGGCCATCCCAAAACTGGGATGCAGTTGACCTTAGACCAAGTATCAACAATGGGCTCTAAAAATCTTGACATGTACCTGAGGGACCCGCCCTGATTAAAACCCTGGATCCGCCCCTGATTGTGATGTGAATAGTGAAAAATGTGACTCGCCTTTATTTTGAGCTAATTTTAAATTGTATGTTGTATTTTTCTAATTCCCATCCACAATTTTATGAATCCATAATCTATGAAAGTACAGTCAAATACACAATTGTTTTACACTATAAATATATATTATTTAATTATTACTAAACATTACTAGTAAACAATCAGTCTTCAACCAAAATACACTTTTAACAACTATTGATTTTGCATTATCAACAAATAAGTTAGAAAGTATGTACAAGAGTACTTAAGTGAATGGTGATGTCTCAAATGTAAAAAACAAATGTGTTCAAAAATTGTGCCTTCCCTAATTGTACTCTATTTAACGAATATACACAACACGGGGCTACGTTGTTTTTGCAAATATACATATATCGTGTGGTGCCGGCTAAGTATACCACCACCCCATCTCATCCTGTGGGTGTCGTCATAGGATGGGCAGCAGCATCCTTTGAGTATATTAACAACGCAACTGCGATCGCCAATCCGTCTGCCAAACGTGGCGATTATAGCACACAACACGAACCCATACCGGTCGTTGTGGTGATCTTTAGGGAGGCCTCTGTCCAGCAGTGGACGATTTTCAGCTGAAATGATGATTATATAGGGTCGAACTTTCAGACAGGGCAGCAAAGCCATGCCAAAGCAACCTTAACCGATATAGCTACAGGCCAACGGCCTTAGAAGACGGTCCATGTATGTTTAATACATTTCACTTGGCATTTACAGATTGTGAAAAACATATTCAGTTGGTAAGGAAAATGGCTATATTTACCAAACCTGTCCCCTTAACTGTTGGAAACCGCCGACTGCGAGACAATAGATTTTTAATTGTGTCTGGATTGTGATAGATAATGAGATGTATGGAACAAAGGCCTCCATGGGGCCAATATTAGTTCTTTTTCAACGATGCCCCACAGTTAAGTTTCTTTTTAATCGTGGGTACAGTTTACAGACAAATCACACATGCACTAACACACAGTTCAGAAACAGCTACCTGCAGATCATACAAATATATGTTCCGTACGGGATCGAACCCGCGACACGTAGCGCAAAAGCCAAGCTTAGCCACTGCGCCAACCGTGCCACCAGACATCACAAAAAGTTTTTTCTTTTATTTCTGTATAATAAGTTTTAGAGCCGTCGGCAATAGTGTGGCTTAATAGTCGATCGAAGTGGTTTTGGAACAACCAATACAATAAACTGAATCGTAATTGGAAGATGCTCGGAGTTGTGCCTTAACTAGCCTGTTATATTATTCTTAATTTGCTGTTTCCCGAGACATCTTCCGTGACGAAACTAATTTAAATCCTTCATGACAATCTGCTGCATCTCTGCTAAATTTCACTCGAATCTGTTCAGTTGTTTAGAGCATGATTGATATACAAACATACAAACTCACATTTATAATATTAGAAAGAAACCGAATCTACATATTTTTGCAAAAAGCCCTACCCCCGTTTAATATTTAAGTAGATGTATTAATGATTCACACACATTATTGATAACTTATTATAAGAGGTTCTTACATCGGCGATATTACTTACAAATTATCTACAAACTATTACATCACAGATATTTTACAACAGAACTATATTTTATATTTATATTATTATTTTGGAATGTGAACCTAAATTTCATAATATGCACAATGTACTTATAACTATTAAATATTAGAAATTCACACAAATCGTTAACTAAATTAAGAGATTATAAATCTTGGAACAGTGCATATTTTGCCTCGACTTGACCAGCCATGACTCAACTGGTGAATTGTTTGCGATTTATGTTATAGCATTTCATTGGCTGTGCACGTTCTTTATAACCTACTCCTGTAGTGTTGTGAACATTCATCTATACTCAGTAGACGATTCGTTAGCTGCACATCGAAATCAATAAATTGGAGACTTACTCTAACAGACTTCCCCTCACCTTGCAAAACACTTGTTTGAGGTATCTTAGCGTGTCGACAAGAAATGGAAAGGAAGAATATAATAAAACTTTTTAACAAACAATATACCGACTTCAAAAACCCTACACGATATAAAAATATTAAAACCACTGAAAAGGAAAAAAAAACTTCATATAGGAAGTTGGGCCAGGTATAAAATATAACTTCTCGCTCTCGTTGGTCTGCATGAACCATGTTTGGGCATACTTTCTTTTTAGTGACATTTATTTAATGTACGAACCTTTTTCCAATTTGGTATCAGTATTTAACACTAAAACAAGAATGACTCAAATCGGTTCTCTGATCTGAGAGGAATCGAAACTATTAAGACATCATCTAGATAAGCTCAGTCAAAAATTAACCTGTTTATTGAAGCTGGCTAAAAAACTACTCAATCAAATGTAATGAAATTTATATGGGACCAACTTGAAAGCATTCTGATTCTGAACCTGTTAAAAAAAGAATTGTTCAAATCTCGGAGTAATCGGTGTACATACATAAAAAAAGTACGTATCTAATTGAGAACCTCCTCCTTTTTGAAGTCGGTTAATAAATAGGAAAGAGGTAGAGATAATAACTTTGGACAATATGTCACACTATATTGGCACAGTATTCTGCTACACGCACTGCATTCACGGTAGCGGCCATTAGATCTTGTTGCGTGCAGGTGTCAGGGCACGTGGGACTTGATAACATATGCGCCAAATCATCCACGCCACTACACCCACAGCATAAGATGGACCCGCCGGAGAAACCCCACGGAGACATGTTATCTTTGCTACGGCCAACCTGTGTCCGAAGCCTGTTCAGAGACTTCCAGATTGGCCAAGGAAGACAATCCTGGCGGGAACTCTTTAGCCGGTTTCAGGGATGACTGCTTTAAACGGATTATATCGCGTGTATTATTGATATTTGTTTTTCCCGACGTTTCGTACACTGCGTTTGCGTTTCGAACAAATATCAATAATACACGCGATTTAATCCGTTTAAGATTGTTTTATTATAATGTGTAATAATCGGGAAAATTTATTTTTATTACTATGGCTGCTTTATTTCAATTTGGGGTGTCAAGGTACTCTAGGTATTGTAAATTTGCACACGCCTGGCAATTTTTTTATCGCAACACGCAACCTGACGTGAAGTTGCTTATCTTGTTAGGTGTGTGAATACCTACGGCTTCTACCATTATTAGCCTCTATAACTTTTTAGCCCCGAAACACCTAGAAGAATAGTCTCCTGCGGACCGCTAACGCATATAGATAATGTTGTTATACACAGCCATTTTCGTTACATCACAATCGGCATAAGTAATTAATATTTGTTCGGAAGTAACGTGGACTCCATTTCTTTCGGTGTGGTGTCCGGATTAAGAATATAGCACCACTCTACCTCCTCCCGTGGATGTCGTAAAAGGTGACTAAGGGACTGTAAACCATAGAGATGGGCAGCACCACCAACCCGCCTGTCAAGCGTGGTGAGTACTGGCAAATCCCGCCCACAATGATGACATAATGCTAAAATCTATGAGGGTAGCCTTCGGTCAGTAATCGACGGCCATCGGCTAATATAATGCCATCATTATGAAGATAAAGGAAATATCAGCACTAACAGGCCGCCCACCTAATGGTGTCATATCTGTCACCGTTCAAATGGTTACGCAATGCGTGGACCAACTATCCTTCTAGGTGTAATTATTCTACCCCCGGGAAGACGGCGGCGCGCACGTGGTCACGTGCCGCCGTGTGCGCAGCACAGCGCACAGCGAGGCTTGGGGGGATCCTTTACAATCCTCCCCGAGAAGTGCCTGGGGGGGCGACCTTTTTACAGTCGCCTTCTCTCCGCTAGAGGGGGTGACTGCTTTACAGTCATCCCTTCCGAGATGTGCCTAAAGGCGTGGCACCAATGGGCGGCTCTAGTGTGATCTTACGAGGACCTGGGGCCCCTCTACGGTGCCGAAGATGACCGCTCCAGTGGTTTTAGCCGGTAGGAGTCCGGCATACCCCTTCGCCCTTCCCCGGGGTGAAGGAAGTTCCATGTAGAATTTCCACTGGCCATCAATAAAAAAAGGTGTAATTATTCTGTGCCCTGGCCTTATTTTCTAAACAACAATATCTTAAGAACACTGCCTTACAAGTGATCACTACACTCTAAAGCAGCGTTGCAATATCCGTTATTTCCTCGTTCTGAAGTCCCATTGGCTACGTTTGTGACGTTCCCGTTGGTCTTCTCGGCGCAGACCAGGAGGTCTACGGACGGAACTACCGCGTTACCGTTCTTGCTACCCGGCGGTCGGTAGAACCACCACGCTAAGAAGAAGAAGAGAAGAGAACAGAGCTTTCCTACTAATGCGATGCCCAGCATGTACCTGAAAGGAAAGTAGCGATTAGAATAGAAGCAACCATGGCCTAATGTCAGCACTATCGGCCAAGGCATCGGACTACCAACCAAGAACTCATGAAGAGTTCAAATGCAACCCACTTTTTTCAACTTTTCCGGATACTCGGATTGCTCCTGTATCGTAGGTCTTCTTTTCAGCCGAATGAAGTCCACTGCTGGACACAGGCCTCCCCCAAACACACACAACGACCGATATGGGTGTGTTGTGGGCACATTGGGGGGTTTTGCCATAATCGCCACGCTTGGCAGGCGGGTTGGCGATCGCAGTTGAGTTGTTAATATACTCGAAGGACGCTGCTGCCCATCCTCCGGCTAATCCCTTAGTCGGCTTTTACGACACCCACGGGAGGAGACGGGGTGGTGGTATTCTGAGCCGGCACCACACGGCGTATCGTAGGTACCATGGAATAAAGAAAACGGTATAGTTAATAGACACATATCTCAAATGCTCAAACGCCCAAACCCGAAACAACTATCTGCAGATTTGTTCGTGCGGGGATCGAACCCGCAGCACGTTGCGCAAAAAGCCAAACGCTTAGCCACTGCATCAACCGTACCGACATTGCACTATACGTCATCATCATCATATCAGCCACAGGACGTCCACTGCTGAACAAAGGCCTCCCCCTTAGATTTTTACAACGAATTCACTCAACTTCAACCCATATCATAATTTTGTATTGACGACTCGGTTGGTGCAGTGGCTGATACAGTAGACTGCTGCGCTCCGGGTCGCGGGTTCGATTCCCGCACGGATCAAATATTTGTATGATCTGCAGGTAGTTGTTCCGGGTCTGGGTGTATTGTGTTAAATGTATGTCTGTAAACGCACCCACGACACGGGAGAAATATTAGAGTGGGGCAAAGATTATTGAAAAAAAATGATTTACTGTTCTTGGATTCAACACATTTTCAACCATTTTTACAGATAAACGAAAGCTTTGCAAAAACATTTCGATCGTACATTTTATCCACATTATAAACCTCATTACCTGCTCATATTAGTATTATCATACTGCAGACAGGCGCCAGTCTTGTTGCAGGAGGTGGACCACAGCGAGCAGGACAGGTCGATGAGGAACCCGAACAGTAAGGGGGCCGGGATCGTTCCCAGGAGACGCACCTTGATCCACTGGATGCCGAGAGCGAAGGATCGCTGGTCCTCGCGGACGCATCTGTTGAAATTCAAGAATTACTAGTGATAAGCCTCTAATTGCAAGAATCCGGCTAGGTAGGTACTACTGCAGTGCCACAGTGCAAATATGTATAACAGTGATTCAACTCATTTGATGTTGGGCGAAACGCCAACAACGTCGGCATGGAACGTTAAAGCTACTTCATGATATCGGCCATTTAGAAGTCCACTGTTGAACAAAGGCCTCCCCCATAGATTTTCACAACTATGTCATCATTTTGGGGGATATTTGCCAATACTCACCACGCTTGGCAGGCGGGTTGGTGAGCGCAGTATGGCTACCGTTTCTCGGAAGGGACGCTGCTGCCCATCCCTCTGGTTTAGAGTCCTTTAGTCGCCTTTTACGACCTCCACGGGCGGAGATGGAGTAGTGCTATATTCTTAATCCGGACACCACACGTACTGGTTGCTACTACACAAAATAATTTAAACATATTTTATGAGAAATGACAATTGTGTTATTGGCAGGCCTAGTGCCTAGGCTAAAGAAGATAATCTCGTCCCGAACTTGCATAACAAATTGTGGCTTCCTTATCAATATGTTTCCGAAGTAATGATTCAAAGAAAACTCTTTGATATAAAACTAACCACCAATTCCATATCTCATAGGCCGAAAATCCACATCTTTAATACTGACCGTAACGTCGCTGAGAGCGCGGGCATAGTAGCCAGGAACGTGAAGAGCATAACCCCGAAGGACAAACACACGAAGACCCACAGGAACGGGCAGTCGGTGGTGCAGATGCTGTTGATCGCCTCGTACGAGATCGATGAGTTGGATACTATAAAATGACAACGTTATTTTTATTAGATACATAATTGCATCCGTGTGGTGCCGGCTCAGAATACCACCAGCCCATCTCTTCCCGTGGGTGTTGTAAAAGTCGACTAAGGGATTAGCCGGAGGCAGCAGCGTCCTTCGAGTTCATTAACAACTCAACTGCGATCGCCAACCCGTCTGCCAAGCGTGGCGATTATGGCAAAACCCGCCAATGAACCCGCAACACACCCATATCGGTCGTTGTGGTGTGTGTGGTCTTTGGGGGAGGCCTGTGTCCTGCAGTGGACTTCATTCGGCCGAAATGATCAATTGTATTACATGTTAAAAAACAATAGTTGATATGATAGAACTGTTTTGTCAAGGTCCATCTAAGTGTACTTACAATCTGTTATCCACCAGTTCAAGCGGCAAGGTCAAAAAGTTTAAGAAATCCGTAGCTATGTATAGAATGCAGCCAAAGAACAACTGAATGTTATTGTTAAACTTTCGCGAAATGAATACATGATTTTAAGATAGTATCGTGTCTATTCGCGCACAGATTTCTATCATAATAATAACTGACTGACTGGTGGTAGTGATCGAGAGTCTACTTGTGACCACGGTCAAAACCACTTCCACGATCGAAAAATCGAGGTTAGTCAAAATACTATTTTGATATTAATCTGTGCGCAAATAGACCCAACACTATCTTAAAATGTCGATCATAAAAATAACTTAACTGACTGACTGGTGGTGGTAAACGAGTCTACTCGTGGCCACGGTCAATGCCACTTGATCGAAAAATCGAGGTTAGTCAAAATATTTAATCTGTGCGCAAATAGACCCAACACTATCTTAAAATGTCGATCATAATAATAACTTAACTGACTGACTGGTGGTGGTGATCGAGAGTCTACTCGTGACTACTGTCAATGGCACTTCCACGATCGACAAAATCGAGGTTAATCAAAATAATTAATCTGATATTAATCTGTGCGCAAATAGACCCAATACTATCTAAAAATCATGAATATTATTAAGCATAATATGTGCTGAATTGAAAAGTCCCTTTTTAAAAGCTTACATTTTCCCTGGTAAGCGGTAAATAATGTAACTCAGAAAAAGAGGAGAATACTAGACGTGCAGTTCGCGTGACACACTTTACATTGCTCTTTCAGCAATAACTCACCTCCCTCAAGCTCGTACGTAGGCAGCGTCGTATTGTCCTTCGTCAGAACACACGAACACTGGTGGAACAGTTGTGCAGCGCCCGCGAGAGTTCGTTTTGTACAACCGGCATGACAGGCCGAGTAGTAGACCGCCCCATCAGCTCCGCACACTGGGGCGTAGGGAGCATCGACGCAAGAGCAGTCCGTGTTGCACATCGCTGTTAAACGGTCGGCACTAGAAGGAGAATGCAATGCAAAGAAGTTAGGGTTGTTCAATTAGCTCTAAAGAACGCACGAGTCAAAAGAAAGTAAAATTTAAACCAGTTATTAAAAAGTACAATAAAAGTAACACTTGAAATATAGAGTAGGTACAATGGGCGGCCTTATCGCTCACGGCGATTTCTTCCAGGCAACCTTAGGATGGAAAAAATTACTGGAAAAGATATTTATAATAGTTTAAAACACTTAAACATACGCTTTGTTCCACTATCCACGTCCCGGCTCCATCATCAGACACTCTTCACAAAGTGTAATGTATGGGACTCGTTAAAACAAATCAAATGAGTCTAAACTCGAGGAGTTTAATAGTAGCTATTGAAATTCTACTATCCACCTCGGTTCCATCATCAGACCAGTTCGAATGTACCAGATTATTTTATTGTCATCCGGATTACATATACTTGCAAGTTTCAATCGATACGACAGTTAAAAATAGGTTAAAATCGACTTCCAAGATCTTTACATAGCTACACGTGAAGCTAATAAAGCGTCTTAAAAAGAAACTACCAAACAAACACCGATTAAATATTTACATGGATCAAACTATACAGAATTACTAATTTATACGAGTGACATATTCAAGCAAATAATTATTCATGATATGAAATACCTACAATTGAAGAGCATTAAAAAAAATACAAATCACTAGTATATCGTAAAGATACAGTTTATGAAAATACAGGAAACAGATTTGCAAAACGTGGTCAGGCATGAGTGAGCGCACCTGACTGACGACCTTCGCGATAAGCATAATTGCCCAGTTGTAATATTAGGTCTTTACCAATGAAATTGCCGTTTTGTACGAAATAAAGTATAGTAAATTTGTTTCTATCTTTTTTATTTATTTTAATCAAAGTAATCAGTCATGCAATTGATGCATATTTGCCAACGCAGTGGCAGTTTAACGATGCCCTTCTCGAAAAATTCAGATGGACGGGAGGCACGAACACTTTAAAGGCATTTTGTACTGCCTCTGGTGTAATGAATATTTTTTCTGCCATAGAGTTATTAAAATTCTCGAAAGAGTAGAAGTCTTTAGGCGCAAGTTCTGGTGAGTACGGCGGATGACGGAGGCTTCCAATCCCAGCTGTTGCAGCTTGGAGACGTATGAGGTCGCGCATTGTTGTGCAGGAGCAGCGGGGAGTAGCGATTGATCAAAGCAAGTTGCAGATGTGCAGGCTTCTCCATTATTCAATTCTTCACAGTACACCTCTGTAGTAATGCTCATCCCGTTTGGTAAGAAGCTGGGATGAATCACACCGGCACTAGACTGTTTTAGAATCACTTTCCTAAGGGTCATTTTTGGGTGCTGAACCAGGATCTAACCAACTTGCTGCGATTGCTTGCTGCAACTTCTTGCGATTGTCAAACAGAATCTATTTTCGTCGCAGGTAACAATGCGTTTCAAAATTCCTTCGTTGTGGCGGTTGAGAAGCATAAGGCAGACCTCGACACTCACGTTGCCCTGATGATCGTTAAATTCGTGAGGCACCAATTTGTCAAGTTATTTTTACAATTTGATGCAAATGGACCAATATTGTTTTGATGCTAACGTCGAAAGCTGCTGCTAATTCAGTCGTAAATTGAGTATCATTGGCTTCCACAATCGCCTTTAATTCGTCATTGTCGACCAAAGTTTCCGGACGACCACGGGGTTCATTTTTCAAATCGAAATGTCTAAAACGAAAGCTGGCAAATCCATAACGGGTTGTGCGTTCGTTTGTAGTGTTCGCTCCGTAAACGTCGTTGATGTTGCATTGCACTTGTGCCGCGTTGCTGCCACGCCGGTACTCATATTCCATAATTACTGGAATTTTCAACGTATCCATGACGACGATAAAGATTCAAACGTGATGAAAACATCACACTATTCAATACACATAAGACTGATATTAAATAATGAAACACATGTTTATAAAATAAAATAATTTAAATTAGAATTCACAGCCAAACAAAACTTTTTTTTTAAGATTTTGCTGAACATATATTGTGTTTTTTTGGTAGGTATTGACCCAAGCTCTCACCCCCTGCAGTATGTCGTGCTATTTACTGGACACCCTGTACAATTTTTTGTAGACGTTTAGAATCAGAATCGAGTACTGAATATGTCCCCAGTTTTACCAGTCGGTATAAATCTTACACTAACCCCGGTACTGAAGGGCTGTTATACATAACAGTGACGCCTGCGAAAGGGTAGTCGTCACAAGTGAGAACGAAGCAGAAGGTGAACGCTGCTGCGACGACCGTGGCCGCCACACACAGCTTGATGATGCCGGCACACGCCAGCTGCCATCGCTTCACCAGCCAGCCGCCCAGGAACGTGCCGCCGCCGCCGGCCGGCACTGTGATCACACCTGGGTGATGGATATTGAGTATTATTATTATTGGGCTGTGTACAACAATGATCTGCATCGTCATCTTCATCATCATATCAGCCAAATGACGTCCACTGCTGAACAAAAGCCTCATCCATAGATTTCCACCATTTTGGCGCAATTATGGGAGATTTCCATAATTTTGGCGTAACTTGTCAGTACCCACCAACCATGACGGGCGAGTTGGGAGCACAGTATGGCTGCTGTTCCGCAGAAAGGACGCTGCTGCCTATCCCTCTGGGTTAGTCCCATAGTCGCCTTTTACGATATCGACGGGAGGAGATAGAGTGCTATATTCTTAATCCGGACACTACCCGGAATCTGATCTGCGTATGGCATTAACAAATACTATTCAGCTCAACACAGTTGGATGTTGCCGCCATTAGAAAGAAACGTTTTATGCGTGTTTGCCTAAAATACTCCTATCTCGCGAAAGGTTCACCTGGATTATGTGTCGATTGCCTCACCCTCGACTTACATTTAAGGGAGCATTGTTTTGGACCGGAAATAATCTTCAACTGTATAAATATAATCATCATATCGGCCATTTATACGTCCACTGCTAAACAAAGGCCTCCCCCGTGGATTTCCACAACTGTATCATAATTTTGGGGGGAATTGGCCAATACTCATCACCCTTGGCAGGCGGGTTGGTGAGCGCAGGATGGCTACCGTTTCACAGAAGGGACGCTGCTGCCCGTCCCACTGGTTTAGATTCTTTTAGTCGCCTTTTACGACATTGATGGGATGAGATGGAGTGGTGCTATATTCTTAATCCGGACACCACACGGACTGTATTATATGTATTGTATACTGTATAAATATATATAATGTATAGAGGATTGAAGCCACTCTAGTGTTTGTAACAAAGTCCTGCTTCAGACTCCAAAGTCACAGCCTATTTTAAGAGTGGATAGTCTATCTTCTCTATTAACGGAACAATGGAATCGTTAACAATTTGAACAGAAGTTGAAGAGTTTTGATTTAACCGAACAATAAAACATAGAACATACCCAAAAGTAAAGCAGCTTCCGATGCGTTGACAGCGAACTGGTTCTCTATTAGCTTTGGCAAGAAGGCAGCGAACCCTGATATCAGCATGCCTTCACTAGCGCCTGCCAGGTTTAGGAACAAAAAGGTGGGGTTGCGGAGTAAAGCTGCCGCTGCTTGTGGCAGCTCGTGCAGGGCGCTGAAAGCTGCAGACTTGGAGGCTGCACCCTCGTGGGCCTCGGATACTTTCGATGCTCGGATTTCTGCTGCACCTAAAAATATTTAGAAGCCTTTTGCATCTTTATGTTCCTTTAATCGCAGGTGATTCTTCGCAGGGGCGGTCCATCGCCCGAACAGAAACAGGCCCGAGGTGGCAGCGCGCGTGTTCCTCCGCCTCTCTGAAGGATAGGTGCGACCAGCAAGGTCGCACACAGAAGGGGCCCGACAATCATTGACGGGCCGATACCTGCCGGGGGCGCGGTCTAATGCAGATAAAGCGTACACCTCACGCCCGGCTAGAGGTAAGTAGAAGGACACCGTGGGGTTTTAGCCGGTTTGTTCCCGGCATGCCCCTCCACCCTTCCCAAGGCGGAGGAAGGCCAAGAGGATTTCCCCACGTAAAAAAAAGAAAGGTGATTCTTCGTAAGTGTAAGTATGTTAGTATCTCTGTTCTTTTGTCATAATAATATATGTTCTTCGGTTAAGGGCAAAGTACCTACGTCATCTTTTCCACGGGTTCACAAGAGTCTTCTGAGAGCTTGCTTTGGACCTATTCACCCTTCTTATTTATTCATTTTTGTTTATAATTGTTTTTACTTAACCACTAATCCGGCTGCTGAGCTGACAGTTCCAATCCAATATTTTCTGATGTAGCGATTTTTTTTTTTCTTTTTAAAAACGTTGCCCCACACTAGGATTTCTCCTGTGTCGTGGGTGCGTTTACAGACATGAATTCCACATACAATACACCCAGACCCGGAACAACTACCTGCAGATCATACAAATATTTGTTCAGTGCGGGAATCGAACCCACGACCCGGAGCGCAGCAGCCGACTGTATTAACCACTGCACCAACCGTGCCGTCCAAGCGATGTACGTTACAGACTCATCTTTAGTAGTGTTAATTCTTTCTGTTCTGTTTGAATAGCAACCGCCTAATCAACTGCCTTCGGACTTGCTTCTGACGAGTCAACCCATACATAGATGATTGGGCACTACAGATTTATGTCAGTCCTGCCCTTACTAACCTGGTAACTCATGTGGAAATGCCATCAGTGGTATCGCCACGATGAGGCACAGTAACGCAGACAGGATGAACCCAACCCACCACGCGCCGATCCACACCGAACTCACCGGTGTGACACCTAGCCTGGACAAATAATGCACGAGTTTTGAAAAGTAATTTTAAGGTATCTTTAATGAAGAACTTACCTAATTTGTTTAGGTTGAAGTACGCGAGGAAGGATGATTTAGAAAATTCAAATGAAAGTAACGAAATGCCCTCCGTTATTGTCTGTCCAATTTACTGGATAAATTATTCTATTCTAGGGAGAAGTAAGTAACGTATAAGAAGATCTCTTCCTATCAAACAGCTTAGAATAGTTTGTTTCCGTAAAGGTTTTAAGCATATTGTCACCGAGTTGGATTACCGCGTGAATGTCATGCTCATTGAAAAACTAACTTGGCAGGTATTCCGAATACAATATGTAAAGTTCTTGACCAACGTAAATAGTGACTTGTATAGCTGGTAGTTAATATAACTACAAATAGATACCTACATACATTATGTAGGTATATGAGAGAGCCAACTCTACCTCAGAATCTACTGGACCGATTAACTTAAAATTTGGTACACATAAGGATTTCTGCGACCCAAACACGTACGTGTAACGTAAATAAATGAATTTTGAATATGGGAGTCAATTTGGGGGGAAATATAGGAAATTAAAAAATAAAGATTTGCAAACTGTACCGTGTAACATATGAAATGGAAGGGCTTGTTGCGAGCGTCTCAAATGTAATTATTTTATCATTTTAAAATATATCGTTTTAAAGTTATTTAAGTAACTAGACGACTAGAGATAAGGTCAGTTTCCTTATCTCTGAAACTACTGAGCGTAAAATTTTGTAAAAAATAAACACACATAATAGCTCTTTATCTATAGATGACAGGAAAACATATATGAAGTCTCTGGTTTTTAAATAACAAGGTAAATCTTTCAATATTGTGCGTACAAACTTACGTTTGCGGTTGGAATGTATGGGAAAACTTGTTCTTCAACTACGATGTTAAGTTTGTTCTTGGGATAAGTTATTGGTACAAGACCGAATTCAACAATAGACAATATATACAGCAAATTTCGGGACCCTCTCCACGCGAGTTCAACTCGCACTTGTACTGTTTTTTAAACTCATGTTTCCCTTTTTCAATAAAATATCGTTAGACAAAAAGCGAGCAACAGATCTTGAAACTGCGGTTTTGCTGTAATATTTTCTGCAGGAGCTATTTCACGAGGGCTATTAGGAGAATGTAAACAGAGGGGTATTGCGAGGTATACATTATTAGGTAGCGTTGCCCAATTGTTTTCTTATGCAAATCGGACGTTTACTCAACAATCTAACGCTGCTATGCGGTTCGCACTGGTGGACTTAAGTGGACAGGGCCGGCTTCAGGGAAGGTGGTGGGTGCATGATAAAGCTTTGTAAATTATGGAACAATTTGAAATGCTCTTATTATATAATGACAAGCATATTAATAAAAGATATGAAATATTATTACTAATCCCTTGCCGAGCCTGTAGCTTTAAATGTCCCTTAATACATTTTAAATAATACCGATCCAGCTGTCCCCAAAACAATAGCTTGTTATCCCCAGCAACGCCCTAAGTCGAGGTCCGTGTCCCGCAGAGGGCGCCCTTAGCGCAAGTTGCTTAGTTTTTTATATTAATTTTAAGCCTGGCTGGAGGCCTCTTTTGGCTTCGCCAGAAATGACCGGTTAAGCAACCACATTTCCCAGAAATGTATGCGAGAAGCCCAAAAATAATAATAGATTTATATATATTACTAATATTCTCCGTTGTGATGTCTGGATTGAGAATACTCGTATAGCATAGCATAGCAAGGATCTTATAAAAGCGACTAAGGGACTCTAAACCAGAGGAATGGGCAGCAGCGTCGAACAACAGCCTTGCTACGCTCACCAACCGGCCTGTCAAGCGTGGTGAGTACTGGCAAATTCCCCCAAAATGACGACACATGGGATTTAACGGGGCTTTAATGGAGGAGGCCTTTGTGTGGCAGCAGTGGACGTCTTTTGGCTGATATGATGATGAAGAAATATACACATTTATTTAAACATATTAAAGAATTATATAAAAACAATACAATATTATATATCTCGTTCATAATATTATCCATTCACAAAAAACGTGAAGAAAAATATTTTTAAACACATTGCGCGCACGGAGGAATGTGAGATTTGGAATAGTAAAAGTTCATATAGAGGAAGATTTTTTTTTTTATCTTAATAAATCGTTGCCCCACACTAGGATTTCTCCTGTGTCGTGGGTGCGTTTACAGACATGAATTCCACATACAATACACCCAGACCCGGAACAACTATCTGCAGATCATACAAATATTTGTTACGTGTGGGAATCGAACCCACGACCCTCGGCGCAGCAGTCGACTGTATCAGCCACTGCACCAATCGTGCCGTCAAAATGTATGGATAATATGTGTTACAAATACACTATATAGAATAAAATTGTGGCCACTGGGCGACCACTAGTATGTATTAAAAGCTCATACCATAAAGTCCTTAAATTTAACGACCATCCTAATCTAACAATAAAACTTCTAACAGGAGGAAGAACAACCGCACGTTTTGTCGTCAACAGTGCGCCGGCGCAATATCTCAACTTGGCTACGTTTGTTACTTACGCGGCTTTACTAATACTAGTAACGCGGTATTGTACTCGATATGTCGATGTTACTACATTCGTAAGGTATATTAGTTAATGCATAAATGCGGGGAGCTATACCCTATGCGCCCAAAGGTACAGCTCTGTACTCCACGCAAAGAGAACCTCTAAGTTAGCACGCCCGACGATATTTCGATAATACTAGATTCATAGGGCACACTACACTAGTTAATGTATAATTGCGGGGTGCTATGCACTATGCACCCAAAGGTACAGCTCTGTACTCCACACAAAGAGAACCTTCATGTTAACATGGTTCTCATAAAATGAATTAGAATAATAAACCCGCTCTTACTGACTGGCTTTTGATTGAATTATAATTTTAATACATTGTTATCAAAAAACCTATCTAAGGTTTAAATTGTGCGTATGTTTATATCCATAGTTTATGTACATATTGGAATGGTTGAGTGTACGGACCTATCCGCTACATAGATACTTATCTAGGTGAACACTATATGTTCGTATCAATGCTTTTTTTCAATAAATAAAAAAATGAATGAATTTAACACCTTGAAATGGATTACATCGCGTATATTATATATTTTCGTTTTCCCTGACTTTTTGAACACTTTGAAGTGTTAGTGGTCGCAGGACTAAGGTGACAGGTGTAACAGATTTCAAAAGTTATTTTGTCTATCGTACAGTTGTAATCAACAATTGTTTCGAACTTTCGATGCACCGTTTTCGGTAGGCATGCGGGCGTCTCAAATAATTAAGCGGGAGTTAAATATTAAGTGGCGTTTCAGTATTCGGCCATCTGTCGCCTACTACGACACCTTACTATAGGCAGCACAGTAAATGATATTTTCATTTCATAATAAAGCAAACTTTTTTTTATGTGCGTTTACTTATTATCACTTATTTCTGAAAACCTATCGAGCATCTAAAATTAATAACGGTACGATCTATTCTATAAGGATTCCTTTTCGTCATATTTTAATCTGTATACTAGTCAACTCATAAATTAAATGCAAAGCCATGGCAAAGAGGTCGTTCAAAACTCGTTCCGCGGAAAATCATATTTCGTTGCAGAAGCCATGAAAATATAAAATGGTGGAATTAATTTGGCTGAAAAGTTGCCTGAACAGCGTACGTGGTTCACAATGAGATGAAAGCGAGAGGGCAACTTGGCTGAATGAAGCCGTGTCGCTGCCGGGATGAAATATTAAAAAAATGTGAACAAGATGCGGCCGCGGTGTAGAAAGCGCGGGAAACGCGCGTTGTTATGGTTATTGTCATTTACTCAACAATATGTAATAAGTCGTTGATTGGTGCACTTGGACGAAAAACGGAATAGGTAGGTACCTTCATTAAATGACGCGACTCAAGTTTGTGCTCAAAATATTTTAGTTTTATGTAATCGCTATTAGGTAATAGACAAGCGTTCATTGACGAGAGGATCTCATGTTCCTATTTTAAGTAAGTACCTACGTACCAAGGTAGTATGTATCGCTGAAAGCTTCTGTGACTGCAGTACCTAGATAATTACCTATAGTTATAGTTAGTACCAAGGAGTATCGGCTAGGCTTGCAGAGCAGTCTATAAGTAGACTGCGAGAATTTAATAGTATGGCATCGGCTACAGCGCCCAACACGGCTTATATTTTTGCTGGGGCTGCACGCCGCGATCGCGACCCCTATGTCTACAACGACTGGCTGGTTCCTTCGGAGTCGCGTCTACTTGGAGTGGGAGCTTCGTGCGTCCACCATGCATTCCAGAGATGACTGCACCACGTATGTACTGGCCACGTGCACACTGCGCTGCTTCATTGTTGGTGTCGGAGGAAATCCCCTTAGAAATTTCTACAGTGTCACAGAGGAGCTCCCGAAGCCGCTGTATGTGCTGAAGATCCACCAAGGGGTCTTAGTGTGTCAAATTCTTACACACCCCTGGGTCGCCATGACCCCCACGAGCATTTCGAAGTTATTTCCATCGCTAAAAAGAGCTTCATTATTTTAACTAACAGAAAAACAATAGAAGGAAAATACTCACGTTTCTGAGTCGACACTGAGGAAGTCTGTGTAAATGGTGAGCATTTGACCTCCGATTACATAGCCCATAGCTGGCCCAACCACCGCCATGGTATAGTACACACCTGAAACAACGCAATTCATTACTGAGTGTGTGTTGTGGCATTTTGGGGGAAAATTTCCAGTACCAACTCACCACGCTTGGCAGGCGGTTTGGTAAGCGCAATATGACTACTGTTCCACAGAATGGACGCTGCTGCCCATCCCTCTGGTTTAGAGTCCCTTAGTCGCTTTTCGGCATCCACGAGAGGAGATGGAGTGGTGCTATATTCTTAATCCGGACTCCACATGGAAAGACCAGCTCTTAGCCAGACTTAGAATATATTAAGCAAATAGCGGCTAAGGATCTTAAAAACCAAAACAGAAGCTAAAATTATATCTTTCCTGTGTCTTCTCTTTCATAAAACGAAATATTGTTTACCTCTCACCCACTCGATCTCTAACCCCACAATACATTGAAAACCCCATTACACTTACAATACACACCCACGAACAAACATAGGTTGAAACTCGTGGAGTGTAAAAAGCATAAGTATCATGTTTCTTAGCGAGCTGTTTTCACAGTTAAAAGCTGCGACTTAGAAGTGGTAAGGTAATATGCGTAGTGGGAGATGTTTGTAGCTTGCGATCGCAGACCGCTGACGAGCATGTACATTTGGGTGGCCCAAAAATAAAACCTTTTTTTTTATCTCTTACGAAAATATGTTAACTCTCGTAGAAGGCCTTTTTTATTCTGCATTATTTGTTGCAGTCCAGCTGGTGTTTATGAATTATATAGGAAGAAGTTATGTCGGCGCAGTATGTTTCATATTGCAAAGGTTTTGGCAAAAGAGTTACTTACACGCTTATTAGTCGCCTTCTACGAGAGTGAGAGGGATAAGATAAGCTTCGTTCCTGACCGGAGCTACACGGCAATCGGATATAATTCATAAACACGAGCTGGACTGCTACAAATAATTCAAAATAGAAAAGAATATCATTACTATTCCATAAATGAGTTCCCTCTGTCGGGGCTGGTCGTAATCTTATTGTGTGGCATTTAAATATAATTGTGCATATTGTGTGTATTTATTATCGCAAACACTGACATGCATTATCTATACAAAGTTTCACGATTCTATTGTAATAATACGACTGTATTACTTTCAATTTTAAAAGAGCATCCATGGTGTTTCTTTCCGGATACAAAAACGCAAAGCAATCGACATTACCAAAAAAATTGCGTCGCCTATAATTGTGAATCGCAACGCAGTCGCACCACAGGCGCTAGATATTTAATCGACCAACAATCGAATAACACATTGTATTCGAATAAAGGGAAACATCGAATCTTTGGATTATTTTTAATAATTCAATCGCCTATTGCTATAACCGAGTATTATGAGAGGGTGATGTATTAACAGATGAAGAATGGGAGGACCTACGAATAACAACTTATTTCGAAACCATGTATAATTAATACATATTCACTGGGAAAAACATAGCATCGCCGCATCTTACAACACATCCCCACATGTGCATTGCCCCAACTCTCGATATCTCTAGTGGCGCACACATTGCGCGATCTGAAGGCACTCTGAATACGTTTCCTTGTCCTCAGAGACTCTCTAGAGAGAGAGTGGAGAATCGACCGTCTGATTTATTCGGTTTGTTTGTGATAGTAGATTGGAAAGTAAAAATTACTTTTTAGAAGTGTGTAAGAGTTGAAGATTGGAAAAGCTCAGGCCCACGTCCTTATAAGGAAGATATAAACTTCTTGGCGTTTTTAAAAGTTCACATTCAATAGTGACATTTAAGGCCTTAACTATCCCCTTTTAAAAAGGAAACGCTTGATGGGATTAATGGCGCGAATATCGTGTCAATGTCATATAGGCAATTTCCTTGTCACTTTTAAGAATAGAAAAGTTATCAAAATGCTTAACTCCTCAAAGCAGGTTAAAAAGAAAACATTAGTTGCAAAATAAATATAATTGTAATGACGGAGCCAGCTTTTGAAACTTGTGGTCCTTTGTCAAAACAACAGAGTTGTATGAAGTGACTATGGCGTTTATTTTCTTTGTATTTATATTCTTTGCTTCGGACATTTTTTTATGAAGTAGCATAATATTTTTAACTAGCTGGGATCCGCGGTTTCACCCGCGTTTAATTTAAAAGAAATTTAGAGTACTTCGACATAGACACTTGACATGAATAAATATATTGGATTTTAAGGGTTTTATTTTTTTACGCGGAACTCTAATTATTTTTCTAAAATCAAAGTAGCCTAAGTTATTCCTTATAACATCAGCTATCTGCCAGTGAAGGTCCCGTCAAAATTGGTTCAGCCGTTTCGGAGATTACCCGGAACAAACAGACAGACAGACAGACAGACAAAAAAAATTAAAATAGTTTTTTTGTTATATGTAGCGTACATACTTTCATATGTATTTAGTAAAAAGCTGTTATTTTGACATTACAAACAGACACTTCAATTTTATTTATTTGTATAGATAGACTACAAAACTTTTTATTCAACACACGACATAGTTGACAGCACATAATTAAATATAAACAAAACATTCAAAAATAAGTGCGCTGACGAACATGCCCATGCCGAAAGGGTTACCAACTCAGCATGTGCTGGGCGGAACACCCAGCGCTGGTTTTCAGTTGGCACCCCGCAGTGACACACAGACGAAGGTAAGTAATAATTAATAATAACGAAATATTTTTCTGTTATCAGAAAAACATCAGCTCTACTTACCCCAGCTATGGTTACCAGAGTATAGTAAAACATTGCAGACGCAATTTTAATACTTGTGTACCGAAAGTCTATTCATAGGTCCAGTATTTGAACAAACTGTTCCACAACATCGCATCTCAACAAACATATCCTATCGCTCAATTCAAATCCCATCAAGGATGAAGTGTCTGGCAAATAATTAAACAGTTACCAAAAGCCTATCGAGTGCAATTAATAGAGACGAAACCACGGAAATGCATTAATACGTTTCCGAAGCCCATGAACTTGCCATGGCGGTGAAAGCTTGCGTTAGGCTGAAGTCTCGATAATAGCGGGAGCGGAGCAATAATTATGTATAACATCGCATAGAAATCTATGCAAATAAATAAAATTGAAGTGTTTGTAATGTCAAAATAACAACTGTTCACTAAATGCAGATGTATGAAAGCATATACGGTAAACATAACATTAATTTTTTTAATTAACATTTTTGTATTTCTGTCTATCTAAATTTTTTCGTATGTCACTCAGGTAGGTATATATCCGTTATCTTAAAATAGCAATAAAGAAGATTCTACAATTTTCTCAAAATATTGTAGATGTCTTATTAAATATTAACTTTATTAACTTATTTGGTTATTAATTATAGTAGTATATTCCGATTTGCAATTTTTTCGTTTACCAATTTAACATGGAATCTTACGTTTTTCGATATTAAGTCAAAATAAGGTGGGAAAATAAACATTTTAAATGTGTTTGGGACATAAAAAGGTAAGTTTTCACCAAATTGTTTTTTTTTTGAGAAATAAAAAATCAAAGACCAGAAACTTGGGTATTTGAATTTTTCACATAAATGTTTTTTTTTTTTTTTTTTTTTTTTATTCTTTATTTATTTAAGGGCATTTGTCTCCAAGGATAAGCGAGCCCTAGCGTTACCTAAACTTAATATCTACAAACACATATACATTTTTTTTAATTTTTTTTTTTTTATAAGGAATTATTGGTGCAAAATCATATTTTCCATTAAAAATTTAGCAGCATCAGAGTTGGTTCTGCTAATAAACTTAAAAAGGCTCCTTGATCATATTTATTTATGTTAAATGTTTGTACCATTAATTCTCTTGCTCTTTGGTTTTTAACACATTCCACAAGGACGTGCTGAACATCATCTATCATGCCACATACATCGCAATTAGGAGAGTCGACTTTCTTCATTAAGAATGCGAATTTTCTAGAAGGATAATGTCCGGAACGTAATCTGTTTAATCCTACGATGTAGGCTCTACTTAGTTTACTATTATAAAACCAGGGAATTTGAGGAGGCTGACACTGGATTGTTTTAAACCATATACCTTTTTCTCTGCTCCTTTCATCGAAATATTCTTTAAATTTGCTATAACATTTATTTTTGAACATTATTAGCACCTCGGTATAATGTGGCAGTATTGAAAATACCAAACCATCCGTTGCTGCTAATTTAGCTAACCTATCAGCCTCCTCATTACCTTTTATACCTATATGCGATGGAACCCATTGCAATCTCAGATTTATGTTATACTTAGTGTCTAATTCGTAAATCAACTTTAAAATTTTGTAGACTATCGGTACACCTCTGCTGTAGCCAGAGGCGCATCGAGTCAAGTGCTGTAAAGCACTTTTACTATCTGTAAATATAACAACATTTCTATCTCTCTGCCCTCTAATAAAAATGAGAGCCTCTGAGATTGCAATGAGCTCCAAAGTCATAATTGACACTCTTGCTTCTACTTTAAACATAGCAGATGCATTTTTTGAAATATCGCAATACGCAGAACCTGACCCACAGTTGCTTTTTGACCCATCTGTAAATAATTTTGACCAGCCAGAGTACTTCCTGCTCAATTCTTCAATAATATTATATTTAAGCAAAGTTATATTATGGCAATTTTTTGACCCTTTAACCGATTCTAAATTTACTTCAATAATTTTCCTTAACTCTATAAAACTCACCCAGATATCTAATTTAAATAGTTCAAGAGGATTTGAGGCATGTATCTTACATTGTTTACATTCATTGTATACAGTCATGAGTAATGGTTTTTTAATTCTTTGCCAATACCTTTCGTTGTAGTTGGAGCTAAGTTCCGATAAGAGATTTATTGTAACATTATCTGACCAAGACATACTTTTAATAGAATATTTATAACCAAGATATAATCTTCTCAGAAACAATGGTGGTAGACATAGCTCACTCTCCATAGCGTGGATGGGTGTGCTTTTAATATAGCCTCCTATTATTCGTAGGGCTTGATTTTGAATCCTATCAAGTTTGAACAATAAATGTTGAGGTTATGTGAAAAAAGTGTAAATACAAAAGTTGTAAATATTTTTATGATCTACCTACAACTTTGCCATTTAATAATAATAATAAAATAAAAATATTTATTTCAGACTAAAATACATGGTCCATATAGTGTTAGTCATCATTTCGGCCGAATCAAGTCCACTGCTGGACACAGGCCTCCCCAAAGATCACCACAACCACCGATATGGATGTGTTGTGGGCTCATTGGGGGGTTTTGCCATAATCGCCACGCTTGGCAGGCGGGTTGGCGATCGCAGTTAAGTTGTTAATGTACTCGAAGGACGCTGCTGCCCATCCTCCGGCTAATCCCTTAGTCGACTTTTACGACACCCATGGGAGGAGATGGGGTGGTGGCATTCTGAGCCGGCACCACACGGTATAGCCGGCACCACACGGTAATAAAAAAATATGTAATAATAATAAAATAAAAATATTTATTTCAGACTAAAATACATGGTCCATATAGTGTTAGTACGAACAACCTAAACCTAATGTTAGTAAACTAGACTAAGTAATAATATGTAATAATCTGGCACCTAAATGGGGCACTCACTACGTGTGTAGATGTATCCAGTGACTAAGCATCGGACAGTCCCAGTAACTTTTGCCTTAGGACTTAGTAGTTTTGCGTAGTTTTTCCGGAAATCGATATAAACCGTTTTTTACCCTTCAAAACACACACTAACACCCCCTTCCACTTCCCGACCTCAGATCGCGCGTAAATTATTTTTCCTTTCATTTTTGTTAACTGTTACTATTTTTTATTTCAAAATTTATCGAGCCTGGTTTATCTTGTTTTTATCAATTGAATATTGTGTTGCAATCAAAATCTAAAAACAACAAAACAAGAATATGGTCATTGCAAAAAATGGCAATACTGCTTTTTAGCGTATGCGTTGGAATTCCACTATTACTTGCGTCTGTACGGGTTTCTTCCCGATCTCTGTATCTCGAATCTGTTTAGCTTGTGGAAGAAGATGAAAAGGATTGACAAAATCATTTTGGGCAATTTGAAAAACAATGATAAAGTCTCAGACCCATTTCGGGGGGGATGACTGTAAAGTGGTCACCCGCTCTGGGGGATTGTGAAGGATCCCCCCGAAGCCTCGCTGTGCGCTGTGCTATGCACACGGCTGCGCGTGACCACTTGCATGCCACCGTCTTCTCGGGGGTCGCTCGGAGCCCACAGAGTCCCTAATCTGCGCACCTGGGCGGGCGGGGGCCCTATGGCATTAGAGACTGAATAACTTTATGCCTCGAGGTGACGAGCACAATGTGATGCCCTCGCAGGACTAGTCCTGGGTAGCATATGGGTAGGCATATCGCTTACCACCAGGTGAATGACTTGCTCATCTCGTCACAAAGTAGAATAAAAAAAGTTTTCGTTTTAATAAACCATTGCTCGGAAATTGCTGTAACTATCTGTTACGTGTGGTTCGCGGCATAGAATATACCACCCCTATATAACTATGGTTGTCGCAAAAAGCATCTGAGGGTTGACATCAAGAGGATGGGCAACAGGCACATCCCGTGTGTTAATAACAACATACTGCGATCACCAATCCACCTGCCGAGCATGGTGATTATGGCAATAACCCCCTACGACCGTCATGGTAGTGATCATGTTCAGCAGTGGATGTTTACGGGCTGATTTGTGTGTGTGTGTGTGTGCGCGCGCGTGTGTGTGTGAGTGTGTGTGTGTGTGTGGGTGGGTGTGTGTGTGTGGGTGGGTGTGTGTGTGTGGGTGTATGAGTGCGTGTGTGTGGGTGTGAGAGAGTGTGTGTACATTATCTAATTACCGGCTCTGCTGTCACCAGTTTTGAAACCTCAACTTTAGGGGGCCAACAATAGGTTGTTAGCCAAGCCCATTTTGCTGTCTCATAGCCAAAGTATGATGTTGGTTTTGATGGCTCTAGAAATTACAAATAATCCCCTTTGTTAATGATAGTAAGGGAATAATTACTTTTAATTATGATTTAGGAATGGATTAAGACCAGTGCTTGGAATTTGTTGAGCTATGTTAGAGTCAATGAACGCGAGCGTTGATGTGAACGTGGATATGCCTTCATTTTATTTTTGACCGTAGTTGACAAAAGCGACTAAATAGCGATGAACTGTATACTACCAATAATAGATAAGGATTATTCAAAAGAATGGGGTAGCAATATAAAATTCAGTGGGCTGGATTAACTACTAGTTATTTTGTTACATCAGGCGTCAAATTATTGATTTAATACTTGCTTCGCGCTTTCTCTGTCTCTCTAAATAAATGGTTATTTTAAATAAATAAACGCCTATATGTTCATGTAATCACGTTAATTTAAAAATACAACACATTCCATACACAAGTTTATTTATTTTACAATCCCGGAAATCTTGGCCCTTGGACATATCTATAATTAACATAACATATGAATAATATACAAAATAACTCATATAATTCAGATCACTAATTATGATAAACAATACAGGAATAGCTAACGTGGTACAAATCAAACTTCATTATTTGTTCGTTTAAATTCAGAATCAGATAAACAAACATCTTGTTCAAGCTTACTGTGAAGGTAATATATTGTGTGCTGGAACGTTGCTACAAGGGATTATACCGCATCTAAATTACTATTCCTTTAAGAGTTCTGCACATAACAAAAAAATGTTTACCACAAAATAAATAGCTAATTACTTAACCTTCACATCATTATTCATAACTTCACTTAATCAAAACAATTTTTCCCCTCACCAAAACTTCTAAGAAGAGTGGGGTTCACACGATTGAGCACACAACGCGGTCATATCGGCAAGTGCTTTCTTGTGTTTATAGCGGGCAGTAGGTACCCGTGTGGGAATATTGAGGGTTAATAACTTTGAATAAAGACCCGTTTAGAAAGCTTTTGTAATATTGTTTTCATGGGATATCGCCTGTGAAATAAGTAGACATGCTTACGATAAAACCATAGCAATGGTCGATAAGGGTTGACGATAACAATACTTAGATAAGGTGGTTTAGCGAATCGTTTTGTATGATTGGAGAACATCTAGTGTTTGTAGTGTACAAAATTTCAAAAGTGTTACAAATTAATACATTGCAACATAATATGATAAATAGGAGAATACTATAAACACTGATATAGTTATAAATTAGAACAATGACAAGCCCTTATTAAATTAATAATCCCGATTTATTCAACGACATGACATGTTGACATGCTGACTGCTGGGCATTACGTATATATAACTACTAGCTGGGACCCGCGGTTTCACTCGCGTTTAATTTAAAAGAAATTAAGAGTACTTCGACATAGACACTTGACATAGAATATATATTGGATTTCAAGGGTTTTTTTGTGCGCGGAACCCTATTGATTTTTCTAAAATAAAAGTAGCTGAAGCTATCTGTCAGTGAAAATCCCGTCAAAATCGGTCCAGCCGTTTCGGAGATTACCCGATCTGTTAACAAACAGATAGACAGACAGAGAATTTTTTTTCATATTGTTTTTTTTTTGTTATGGGTACCGTACTTTAATGTGCATTTAGTAAAAAGCTGTTATTTGGACATTACAAACAGACACTTCAATTTTATTTATTTGTATAGATGAATCCTAAATGAAATTAACCTTTTCGCTCCAGAAAAAGTAAAATCGAAATCAGCACAAATAGGAATTGTTAAGATAAATATTTTAACGCACTCGTCAGCCAACACTATAGTTGTGATTTTGAGATAAGGTAAAATTTTAATGAATACTACACGGTCTTGGACGGGATGATCGAGTAGATTGTCTCATCATCAATCATCATTTCAGTCGAAAACCGTCCACTGCTGGACAGAAGCCTGCCCAATAATTGCCAATACGACCGGTATGAGTTTATGTTGTGTGCCCATTTGGGGGTTTTCCACTATTGCCACGCTTGACAAACGGGTTTGCGATATCAGTTCTATTATAAATGTACTCAAAGGACGCTGCTGCCCATCCTCCGGCTAATCCCATAGTCACATTTTACGACACCTACGGGATAAAATGGGGCGGTGGTATGATGCCAAGATTATCTAGCAAGTGTAAATAAATCAGGTAAGTGAATTCAGTAAAGTCCTTGTTCGCGACTTACGCTGCTGAACTGTGGGCCTATTCTAAATACGTGAAAACTTTCCGTGTTGAGAACGTGCCTACAGAGATACGGTATTGAAACCTACTAATAATAAAAGGGTAGAATATATTAAAAGATAAAAGTTAATAGTTACACGTTGATTATAAAAAATATATTTTCGTAAGCATCAATTATAATTGGTAGATTTTTAATACCGATCTCTGTAGACACGGAAAGTTTTCACGCATTTAGAATAGCTCCTCTGGTTCTATGATCACTACAATGAGCGGTCACAGATGATATTGCCATAGCCACCAATCTTGGCAGAAGGATTGGTGATCGCAGAACTCAGGAAATTGCTGTAAGGCCACCCTCTTGACATCAACCTTTTGTTGCCTTTTACTTCACCCTATGGGTGGAGAGGGATGGTCTCTTCTTAGACACGAACCACACAGAAAACTTGCGACTTATACGAACAAGAAATTTCTTGTTAGATTACCCTTACACTGAATTAAACAACTTTATATTGATGAAATATCAGATTGATCTTATTCGCTGGTAAGATGATCCACTGCGTATATTATCAATCGAGCCTTTTTCAAACTATATTAAGTTTCGAGTAAACTGATGCAGCTTAATAAGAGTAGTTTACACAGCGGGACTACCATCTGACTAGTATCTTCCATTTCTTAAACGTCTAAATCATAGTTCTTATCAATAGAGTTCATCTAGTTGAGTTTTGTATAGTCCAATAGCCACATAGCAGCTCAAATCCAGGACACTTGATTACTTTACAGTCCATCCTTTAGTTTTCTACTTACCTAAATAAACTGAAGACATTTTCTTCGACACGTTCTCGTCTATGTAGGTGACGCCGAGTGTGAAGAGAGGAGTTGCGCCTGCGCCGTGCAACAGTTGAGCGAAAACAAACACCCCCACAGCCCAAGCGCCGCCTTCAGTTGGCACGTTACCATCGCAACTGGATGTTAACTGAAATAAGAGATTGGTTTTAGAATCCGTGCTTGGTAACGGTGGAGGTTAGGTGAAGCTAGCTTTGATTACGTCAGATGTAAATGCTGAATTATTTATATCTTGTTTTGTGTTGTGAACAATTTTAACAACATATAAATATTATGTTTATTTAGCTAGCGATTATTCAGGAACTATCTATAAAGGCTCGAAATTCAGTAATTCAAACTGTGTCAAGGACGACCAATTTCTCCGTGGTATACTTAAACAGCCAGTTTAGGAACTGATTTACACGATTCCTGTTACTAACTGTAAATAAATAATTGCACTATACTAAAGACTGGAACTGGTTTGCCGTGTGGTGCCGGCTCAGAATGCCACCACCCCATTTCATCCCGTGGGTGTCGTAAAAGTCGACTAAGGGATTAACCGGAGGATGGGCAGCAGCGTCCTTCGAGTACATTTGCAACTCAACTGCGATCGCCAACCCGTCTGCCACCGTCTGCCAAGCGTGGCGATTATGGCAAGACTCCCCAATGAGCACATAACACACGAATATCGGTCGTTGTGATGATCTTTGGGGGAGGCCTATGTCCAGCAGTGGACTTCACTCGGCCGAAATGATGATGATGATGAAAGACTGGAAACGTGAAAAGGACTTATATTTACAATCACGTTTAGATAAGTACAGATATATACATAAACGGTAAGTACATCACGTACATTCGGTTTGCCAACGATATAGTGGTTATGGCTGAAACAATGGGGGACCTCAGTGCATTGCTCGACCTCAGTAGAGCCTTCGAAAATTTTGGTATTCAAATGAACGTGGACAAGACGAAGATCGTCGATTCGAAACGTCGATCCACGTACTTCTGTGAAGATCGGCCATTCTACGCTCGAAGTTATTGACGATATTGTAAGTATAGCTGGGACAACTTTGAGAAAGAGGTAATCGTCGAATCCGATTCGGCTGGGCTGCGTTCGAGAAACTGCGCAATATCTTCAAAGCCAAAGATTTCATCATTTCGGCCGAATGAAATCCACTGCTGGACACAGGCCTCCCCCAAAGATCACCACAACGACCGATATGGGCGTGTTGTGGGCTCATTGGGGGGTTTTGCCATAATCGCCACGCTTGGCAGACGGGTTGGCGATCCCAGTTGAGCTGTTAATGTACTCGAAGGACGCTGCTGCTCATCCTCCGGCTAATCCCTTAGTCGACTTTTACGACACCCACGGGAGGAGATGGGGTGGTGGTATTCTGAGCCGGCACCACACGGCAAGATTTATAGTGCAAATAAACCAATTACTGACACTTATGATACGTCAGAATCTAAGTTGCATGGTTTATTTTCGTCTGTATCTTCTCGTACAAAATACCAGTGTCTTAAGGCGAAGGTCTTCGACCAGTTATGTTGCCAATGGAGACTTACTCAAACGTAGACTACGACACAATTGGCCTCATTAGAAGGCCTAAAGGTCACCCAAAAGGCAATGAAGACGGCTATGCACGGAGTTCCCTGCGAGATCGATCAATGTCTAGACTTGAGTAGTATAATGGGCGGGCACAGAGCTCGCAGAACGAATGGTCGATTCGGCCGAAACGTTCTCGAGTGGCGACCGCGTGCCGGATGACGTGGACCCCACGAGGTTGACAAACGACCTGGTTAAGGGTCCGGGAATCTACTGGATGTGAGAGCACAGAACTGGTCGTTGTGTCTATCTTTAGTAAAAAACTTTCTACAGAAAATATTGTAAGTACTTGCTGTATTGCCCACGCTTCCCCACAGACGGGACGGTGGTTCAGCAGCTTCTTCATTTCATTTCGGCCGAATAAAGTCCACTGCTAGACACAGACCATCAACACAACGACCGATATCGGTGTGTTGTGTGCTCATTGGGGGCTTTGCCATAATCGCCACGCTTGGCAGGCGGGTTGGCGATCGCACTTGAGTTGTTAATGTATTCGAAGGACGCTGCTGCCCATCCTCAGTCTAATCCCTTAGTCGGCTTAACGAAACCCACGGGATGAGATGGGTTGGTGCTATTCGTAGCCGGCAGCACATGGCACAGCACGTTCAGCAGCTAGTAGAAGATTATTATCTTCTGTTTTAGGAGAACAGCCGACACGTATTTTTGAAATTAGAATACATTGCAGGGATTGCATACCTTTTTTTTAATTTTTTTATTGATCCGGTGGAAATACCTCATGTACTTCCTTCGCCCCGGGAAAGGGCGAAGGGGCATGCCGGACTCCTACCGGCTAAAACCACCGGAGTGATCATCTCGAGGCACCCGTTGGTGCCACGCCTTTAGGCACATCTCGGAGGAGGGCTTGCATACCTAAATACTTCAATATGCAGGGAAATTGAAGACCATAGTTGAATTGATATTACTAACAACAAGCTGCGGTGTCCACGGCTACCCACGTATTCGTTTATTTATTTTACGTTATTTAGACATAAAAAAATATAGACTGACAAATATTAGTAGGGATTCTGAAATTATCTACAAATAATTTAAAATGGTCAAGGTAGAAATGTAGCTCCACATTATTCTTTCCCTGGTTTGACGGAACGTTTAGTGCGGTGGCTAGTCGCTTGGCATCCCTACGTGTTGCTGGTTTGATTCCCACACGGAACATATATGTAATATTAGCATTGCGTATAGGTTGTTCTATGTCTTGGTGCTTGTACATGAGAGATTTGTGTCTGTGAAAAGAAAGATTAGCTATGTTTATAGGTCTGTGTGATGATGTTTTGATTGTATTTTATGTGTTGTTGTTATGTTTACTAACATTAGAATTAAGTATACATTGTTACTAACAAGCTCTTGGGCCCAGTTGCCATGAATAAACAAATTTTATTATAATATTATTATTATAATACATTAAGTACAAATTAAACACTTTGAAACGGATGACATCGCGTACATTATATCTTTTTTTCCTAACATTTCGAACATTGCAGCGTTGGGTCACAGGATGACTAAGGTGACAGGCGTCGTTAGAGATTTTAAAAGTTATTTTATCTACCAAACAATTCTAATCAAAAATTGTTTCGTTGTACGCTGAAAAGATAAAGATAAGAATATTTTTATTCATATAAAACCATTTACAAGGCACTCATGAATAGTCAGACTTTAGTTGCCGCGTTCCAAGATGTAGGTTTCCTATGGAGAAGAACGGGAAAGAAACTTTTTAAATCAAAATAGTTTTGTTACAATATTTGACTACATTGTTCTTGAAATGAAGGTTATGTGAGGACAATGTAGGAGGAAAGAGTCTAAATTACGTCAAGTCTACACTAAACATAGCAGATTTTAATATTTATTAAAGCTTATGATTAAATTTGTATTAAGCTGACCAGTCTCAACAGACAGTACTCGTTCACGAGCATGACACAATAACTTACAGTGTCTTGGTGTTTTTCACTTTTCAGTGTGGTATGTAGGTGGTATGAAGTACGGGAGTTTGTCATTTTAATAACCGGATTCCAAACTGGTCGTATCTGTCAACCATCTTCTTCTATTGAAATATAGAATAAATAAACCTAAGACATTACTACCTATATGTTTGATCTATTGAGAATTTATAGTCTATAGAAAAGTGCAAATTGTAATAGGCTCGTTGTAGCGTTCAAAGACCTTTTCAGAGGATATTTTTGCGCTGATATGGGTGGCGATTCAATCTGATTAATCACAGAGATTGGTTGCATTGTGATGCGAAGGCCGCATATTGTTAGAAGCTGGGCTGAATGCACCGCACCCACATTCAAGTTCATCCATTCAGATTTCAGGATCGACAGACAAGAACTAAAGTTTGGGTATAACGGAAAATTGAATGAACATTTGAGAAGGAGAGTTTTGATTGAAACTGGACTGTACTTGTGTTATTGCGTTGTTCAGAATTGGATCAGTTGTTCTCTGTTCAATTAGTTCGTTCTAAGCAGAAACTTTCTCTGTTTGAGTAAATTCATAGTTATGGTTGACATACAAATATTTTGTTAGCCGGTTCCTTGGTGGTAGGTCTCTATAGAAGAGAACAGAATAGAACAGAATCATTTATTCAGTGAATAGGTCGTAGCTGACACTTTTACATGACATATTTAAACACGGAGGGTATTTCGCTACACGACAACCTCTGGGAAGAAATGACGAAAGAAACTCAGGGTTAGGTTTCTTTTAGTATTTTTGAACCATGTGACACTATGCTGTGGAAATACACAAAATAAATACAGCTGAACTTAACCTACTTGATAGATCCTTTATATGAGCACCCCACTGTAGTTTTGAATCAACGGTTATACCTAGAAATACGGTTTCATTTACTATCTCGAGTTCATTGCCTTCAAGAATTATTTCTAATCCGACTTGAAGTACGTTTGGCAACGAAAATTTTAAAAATTTCGTTTTATTTTCATTTATTTTATAATTTGCTGTAAACCATTTAGACAGGGAGGCTAAACTATCATTAACATGCCAAACTTCATTGACTTTCCTGTTTATATTAAAATTAAACGAAGTGGCTTGGATTTTCGCGATTATTACACATTATAATAAAACAATTTTAAACGGATTCTATCGCGTATATTTTAGATTTTCATGACGTTTCGAATACTTTGAAGCATTCGTGGGCGCAGGATGACTAAGGTGACAGGCGTCGTTACAGATTTTAAAAAGTTAGCTGACGTCAAGCACAGACGCTCCACAAAGTCTGCAGTGTGTGAACATGCCTTAGGCAAACCTAACCATTATCTTCGTTTTGATCAACCTCAAGTCCTCGCGAAAGAGAACCGATATGTAGCCAGAATGTTTCGTGAGGCTATTGAAATTAAAATTATTTAATAGAGAAGATGGTTGGCAGGTACCACCTGTTTGGAATCCAGTTATTAAAATAATAAAGTCCTAAACAAGATATCGCACTAAGAAACATCAAGACACTGTGAGTGATTAGTGATTACTGCGTGCATCGAAATTAATTTTTGATTAAAATTGTACGGTAGATAAAATAAAATAACTTTTTAAAATCTGTAACGACGCCTGTCACCTTAGTCATCCTGCGACCACGAATGCTGCAAAGTATTCGAAAGGTCAGGAAAATCAAAAATCTAAAATATACGCGATAGAATCCGTTTAAAAGTGTTTTATAATAAACGAAGTGTCTCTTGCAAGAGTACATCAAGACAGGCAGTAGTGTTTAAACTTCAGACATTACTGTGTACCGGTTTGATGGGCAGTGTAGCTAATGAAATTTCTGGGCATAAGAGACTAAATAACTAATATCTCGAGGTGACGAGCGCAGTATGGTTCCACGCAGGGCTAATCCCGGGTGACATTGCTATTGTTACGGGCAGGCAAGATGCCACCACCAAGCGAATGACTTGCATCTCGTCACTGGGGTGTATAAAAATGCTTTTGTGTAATTTATTTATTTAGCTTTCATGCACACACATTGACAATACAATTATATAAACAATCATTCACACATCACACCGTGTGGTGTCCGGATTAAGAATATAGCACCACTCCATCTCCTCCCGTGGAGGTCGTAAGAGGCGATTAAGGGAACCTAAACCATAGGGATGGGCAGCAGCGTCCCTTCTATGAAATGGTAGCCATACTGCGCTCACCAACCCGCCTGCCAAGCGTGGTGAGTATTGGCAAATACCCCCAGAATGATGCCACAGTTGTGAAAATCTATGGGGGAGGCCTTTGTTCAGCAGTGGACGTATAAATGGCCGATATATGATATGATATATACGATATATGAAACAATCATTTTAGTCAGTATAGGTACATAAACCCTGTTAGGGCACTGCATTTATTTCATATTCGACCTATTTGAGTACCGACTGAAATGCGATTTAATTCTCGCCCTTTCGTATTCAAGCAAAACAGCGCTATGCATGCTTAACACCAATTGGAACAATTGACTCTTGTAAATGGCGACAATGTCTACACTGCACACTTAAATGTCCATTATTGCCATCATCAAAAGCCTATGTTATCCACTAGTCTAGTAGATTTTGGGCTCGTCGAGTCTTTCTTAACAATTAGGCAATAACATCAGCCAAAGATAGTCCACTGCTGAACAAAGGCCTCCCTCATAGAATTACACAATTGTGTTATCATTTTGGGGGGGATTTGCCAATACTCACCACGCTTGGCAGGCGGGTTGGTGAGAGCAGTATGATGCTGTTCCGAAGAAGGGATGCTGCTGCCCATCCATCTGGTTTAGAGTCCCTTAGTCGCCTTTTACGACATCCACGGGAGGAGATGGAGTCTTCAGCCTATTGATATCCATTGCTGGACCCCCCCAATCCTTCCGGAACACGCGGCAAGAATGTCCAATCCATGCATAATCATATCCTACCCTATTATTTTCTTAGATTAATATTTAAAATTCCACCTCACCGTTCTATTGGGCGTGCAGAGATCAGCAGCTTCATTGCCAGCTATTTTATAATTGGGCACCAGGAAATGTGGCAGGGCGAACAGCAAGGAACCTGCGCCCATGAGAAGAACTCCCAAGCCGAGCCAGCGCGGTTTGGAGGAGCCTGTGCGACCACCGAGGTATGTGACTGGAGCCAAGCAAGCGAATGACGCCATGTCATAACTGTAGGGAGAAAAAAATTGAAAGCCACTTAAAATAATTAACAAATCATGCAAAAATACTGCCTAATTATTTGGTTTTTAATGGCAGATAGTCTGGAGTAGGAGAAGGACGAGACGGCGCCAAAGTAACAACCGCCCCGGCACCCAGGTCCAACATGCCTGAGCCCCCGGCCGTCAGTTCATAGTGGGGGGTCTCGGGGGTCACGGGCGCGCAGATTTGGGATTCTGCGTGCTCATACCGAGTGACCCCCGGGAAGACGGTGGCGCGCACGTGGTCACGTGCCGCCGTGTGCACAGCGCACAGCGAGACTTGGGGGGGGGGGGGGGGATCCTTTACAATCCTCCCCGAGAAGTGCCTGGGGGGCGGCACCAATGGGCGGCTCTAGTGTGATCTTACGAGGACCTGGAGCCCCCCTTCGGTGCCGGAGATGACCGCTTCAGTGGTTTTAGTCCGGCATACCCCTGCGCCCTTCCCCGGGGCCAAGGCATTTCCATGTAGAATTTCCACTGGACACGACTAAAAAATAATAATGTTTAGGCCTCCTTGTAACATAGACCAACGAACACCTCATCATCATCATCATATCGGTCAGAGGACGTCCAATGCTGACCAAAGGCCTCCCACAGATAGTCACCACATTCCTCAGGGTTGACTCTTTATTCTCATTTACCTCTTAAATATTGTGCCAAATATATGAATGAAGGCTAGAACATTACATAGACATTTGTATTTTATAGGTAGACTCACCCTCCAGCTATGACACCCGTCTGCATTGACCTCAAGCCGAACCTCTTCTCGATAGTTGTGATGACCACATTCACAAACCCATTCACTACCATACCTGATGACAAACAAACATAAAATGAAGTTGACGCTAGATTAGGGCGAAAATATTATTTAGAATGTTTGAAAAAGTATTGCCCCAAATATAACCCCATGAACTATTCTGACATAGAATTAATTTTATGTAGATTATTTAAAACAAAAGTAGATAATTTTTTTGGAGGTCCGTTGGTATGATGCAGGTATATGAACTCTCGAAGATATCAACGATTCACTTTGAATTTCTTGTATTAGTTTCGAATTGTAATTCTGTGAAATCCTTTCAAATTTCACTATAGTAATCCGTCACGTTAATCTATACATCTATACAAATAAATAAAATTGAAGTGTCTGTTTGTAATGTCAAAATAACAGCTTTTTACTAAATGCATATGAAAGTATATAAGGTACCTATAACAAAAAAAACATTTTTAATTTTTTTGTCTGTCTGTCTGTCTGTTTGTTCCGGGTAATCTCCGAAACGGCTGGACCGATTTTGACGGGACTTTCACTGGCAGATAGCTGATGTTATAAGGAATAACTTAGGCTACTTTTGTTTTAGAAAAATCATTAGGGTTCCGCGCGAAAAATAAAAAACTCTTGAAATCCAATATATATATTCTATGTCAAATGTCTACGTCGAAGTACTCTAAGTTTCTTTTAAATAAAACGCGGGTGAAACCGCGGGTCCCAGCTAGTTATTAAATAAAACTCAAAACTGATGATCAACTAATACCAGCCATTTCTAGCAATGAGAAACCTTCGTACTGCTTTTTCATTTAAAACAAAGGAGCAGTCGAAGTGTGCACTTTTGGATTTTACATTTTCTTTTACAACCGAAACGGACAGTTTATTCATACACATTGGAATATGATTATATTCGGTCACCACCCCCGAATCCAAACTTAAAAATAAATATCAGTCTGTCACTGTCCAACTCCGCGCAAAGGCCTCTTCTAATCATGAAAGATTTCCACTGCTGAACAAAGGCATCCGATCGATTCATCCATTTTCACAACGACTAATTACATGCCACCCGCTTTCAATGACTTCCAACTGCCTTCATCAGGTCTTCTGTCCGTCTCGTTTGAGGTCTCATCACATACAGAGAAGGAACGCGCCTTAAGATTTTTTTTTTTATCAAAACGTTGCCCAACTCTAGGATTTCTCTTATGTCGTGGGTGCGTTTACAGACATACATTTCACACACAATGCACCCAGACCCGGAACAACTACCTGCAGATCATACAAATATTTGCTCCGTGCGGGAATCGAACCCACGACCCAGAGCGCAGCAGTCGACTGTATCAACCACTGCAACAAACGTGTCGTCTAAATTGATCATACCCAGAACCAAACTTAAACGGTGTAAATATTTTTTAAGACTTGAGTGGGAGTGGTCATCAAAGACTTACAGAAGATAGGTTAACACCTATGTATGCTTTAACTAGCATCAGGGAAGACGGCGGTGCGCACGTGGTCACATTCTGCCGTGTGCGCAGCACAGCGCAAAGCAAGGCTTGGAGGGATCCTTTACAATTCTCCCCGAGAAGTGGATAGGGCCTAGGACCTTTTTACAATCGACTTAGCTCCTTTACAGGGGGTGACCGCTTTACAGTCATCCTTTCCGTGATGTGCCTGAAGGCGTGGCACCAATCGGCGGCTCTAGTGTTATCTTACGAGGACCTGGAGCCCCCCTTCGATGCCAAAGATGACTGCTCCAGTGGTTTTAGCCGGTAGGAGTCTATGCCCGGCATGCCCTTCGCCCTTCCCCGGGGCGATGGAAGTTCCATGCAGAATTTCCACTGGACACAATAATAAAATAAAAAAAGGTATGTGCAAACAATGTAGACTATTTAAATGTAAAATACACAAAATAACAAAACAGACAATTGCCTCTAACATACACTATAGACAATAGGAAACTGATAACAATGAATGCATAGCACTAATAAAGTCAACGAATTTCACATTTACAAAATGTAGAAGAAACTATATAAAATAAAGGGCATTTTAGACGCCAGAGCTTTAAATGTCATATTGAATATGTTACTAAAATTAACACGTCAAAACTATATACTATATAGACAATATATATAAAAAGCTAATATATTCTAAAATTATTACTATTTAATATTACTATCACCAAACTTTTTGGTTTGTTATTAGATAAATGCATATTTCGTCAATAAGGTTCCAGGGAAGCCACATGTGCAGAAAGAATCTGTCGTCAACATAGTCATTAGCCCTATAATTAGCTTTTTTAATAAGGATCTGTTTAATATGGGCTTAAACCTAAGTAACTAAGCCACAATTCTAGAATGTTTGTGTGTGTGTAGGAATAGAACACGCACAGAAGACGACTTTTAGTCGTCTTACTTACTTCTCCAGAAGCACAAATTGACAAAGGCATGAACTAATGCATCAAATACCTATTGAAAAACATAAATTTCCTGTGACTTGTCCGATTGTCAAAAATAGTCGGATAGAAATAACCGGCAATGCCCGCCGTCCGACGATTAAAGTTTCACGTTCCGGTTCGTATCCGGCGTTCGACGGTGATGTGCGGACCGTACGTATTGACTGCAATAGGCACACGTCCATTATGCTTCTATCTGTTTTATTAGGCAAATTTCGATTCGATTGTGCTTATTTGGATATGGTCGTCTCATGTCAGTCTAGAGATAAATATGTACGGATAAATTCTTCTTTATAACGTACTATTTTAAGTAACGCTTTTGTGTTTATGATACTTTTTACAAAGCATATATTGAGCGAGCGAAAAGTCCCGAAATCATAGTCGAATATGAGTGAAATTCGCGATAAGTAATTTAAAAACTTACATATATTGAGTTTTTGGATGCGGGCGGACGTAAACGGTCGTTGTGGGAATCTTTGGGGGCCTTTGTTTAGCAGTGGACATCCTTTGGGTGATATGATGATGATGATAGAATAGAATAGAATACTGTTTCATCACCATCATTTCGGCCGAATAAAGTCCACTGCTGGACGCAGGCCTCCCCCAAAGATCACCACAACGCTCGATATGGGTGTGTCGTGGGCTCATTGGGGGATTTTTAAATCTATCAAAAATTCCAAATTTAACGTGCCATTATATTTTCATAAATATCCATAATTATATATTATCTAAAATATATACATAGGTATATTATAATACAACAAACAAAAAACACGGCTTATCGTATAGGTATCGTATAATAGTTTCCTGTCAATTGTAACAATATCATATATAACCTTCAAGTAATAAGTATTATTGGTGTTCTGGTTCTCATAGCAGCCAATTTTATAACTTTTCCAATTTTTGATAGGCGGTTTAGATAAGCTGCTACATTGTAACTTTTGTCATCATAATCAATGTCAACGAATTATGAATTTATGACGCATTGGGACGGCACCGGTGGCCAATTTTTTTTAAGTGTTTGGCTTTTGGCCCAACAGCTCACGGGTTTATTGGTTTTATTTTTCACACATTGTCTCGCACTAGGATTTCTTCTTTGTCGTCGGCATTGTTTTACATATATCCCATATGCACAAACATCCAGACCCAAAATAAGTATCTGCAGATCATACAAATATTTGTTTCGTGCGGGGATCGAACCCGCGATAGGTACGTAGAAGCAATTGCTTAGCCACTGCACCAACCATGCGGAACAAATATTTACTTGTATGGTCTACAGCCCTGTTAAAACTAAAACGTAGCGTGTGACGCCAGCCAGTTGGATCAAAGGCTGGAAGGCTAGGGTTAGCTTGTGGTGACTGGAGCCTACTGGAAGCGGAAATAATAGGAGGACCAGTTAGGACGGGTATAATATAAAAGCAGTCCTCACCCTTTACTGCGACTGCGACTTTACTGTAAAAGCCAACACCACCAGGCACATCTCAGTGAGTATTATAAAGGATCCCTCCGAAGCCTCGCTGTGCGCTTTACTGCGCACACGATGGCACGTGGCCACGTGCACCACACGAGGGAAAAGTGTGTTATGTACTTTACTTATACGAGATATAATCCAACAAACAAAATTGTGCTCTAAAGTAAATTACGACAAGTTCAAGTTCATTGATTTTTTTGAGTGTTCTGTATGTAAGCTTAGAAAGTGACGTAGTCTAGGCTAAAAACAGAAATTGATCAATTTAGTTCTAAATCTAGTGGCTTCCCTTATCTATCACGCGATTTTGATACACCCAGCCTCGATCACAATCAAATCGCCATCAGAATTCTACGTAAAGCACCGAGAAATTAATTTCAAAACGAGCACACGGGTAATACCCATACCCATAAATATGAACTCGTAGCATGAACGCTAAACGTCTTCATATAATAATAATAATAATTTTGGTCGAATGAAGTCCACTGCTGGACACAGGCCTCCCCCAAAGATCACCACAATAACCGATATGGGTGTGCTGTGGGCTCATTGGGGAGTGTTGCCATAATCGCCACGCTTGGCAGACGGGTTGGCGATCGCAGTTGAGTTGTTAATGTACTCGAAGGACGCTGCTGCCCATCATCGGGCTAATCCCTTAGTCGACTTTTACGACACCGACGGGAGGAGACAGAGTGGTGGTATTCTGAGCCGGCACCACGTGGCATAGCCGGCACCACGGGACCTCGCGTCATCAATGTCTTCATAAATTCTTCGTAAAAATAACGAATCAATTTACTAGATGTCATGAATGATTTAAAATTACCGCATACATGGACAATATTATGTGACTCGATTCGATGGTCGCATTGATTTGAAGGCTGCTTAAAGTTTACTTACTGCATAAACCTGTTTATTAACACAGATAAGTTAAACATTTTTACTTCTGCTACGCTATAAACATATTTTTCTACTTTGTGTGCCACCTCTTTTACAAGGATCTTTATACATTTATACAAAATTGTGTTAATACAATTTATTATAACGCTAAATTGCAGAGGGTAAGCACATACAAAGGGTAGGTTTAAACGTTTTGATACGTAATTTTCATGCTATGTCACGTCTATGCCAAAAATATTGCCTAGGGTGGCGTTACACCGAGATTATTAATATTTGGGCCTCCTTGATGGGTAATATAGGAATTCCTTGGAGGAATATAATATTAAAGGTGATTGAAGCGACGTATTCTCCATAGGGTCAAGTGGGCAATCACCAGGGGCGGCACCTCGAGAGGGGCGGGCCTTCAGCCTCAAAAAGTACCTACTTATTTGGTTGCCACAATTATATTATTTTTAATAGTTTGATATACATTTAATTTTCAATAAATATTGACTTGCCGACATTGACTTGCCGACAATGACTTGCAGACACTGACTTGCCGACATTAACTTGCCGACACTGACGTCATAGATCATAGATGATTTCGCAAATAAAATTGTAACTAGGTAAATCGCAGACTGATATTGTACTTGGATTTTTTATATAATTGAATAAAATACATATTTTGTTATATTGACATACAGGTAGGTATATTTTCCTCCTTTTCTGTCTATTTGCCAAGGATGTAAAAATCTGAAATACTTCTCTGGTGATTGTAGTGACAAAAATTTGGAGTAAAGGAGAGTTGTAGGGTCGTTTTTGACTTGGGTAAAAAGAAAAGTAGTCGGCATCACAAGAGTCCCTGACAGACCACACCTGACCATAGGACTCCTAAAGACCGCTACAGTGATCACTAGGGACATTACCTGAATCACTATATTTAGCAGCTAATGGGTGAACGCAGTACGTCTTTACCACCACACCAGCGTTGCCATATGATACTACGTCTGTGGTACGTACGAGTCTCCGAAATAGTACACAAAAGTGTTTATCTTCTCAAGGTAGGTATGTAACACACACTACATACGTAAATAGGTCTTCAGAAAGTGGGCATCAGAATTCCGAGAAAACCGCGACAAAAGTGTTGACAAAAAATTACGTTTTTCCCATGAATAAGCTTTCGATTAGTGTTAAAGAAGTGTTCCTATATGTATGCATTAATTACACTAATAAATATTGTACAGTTTTTACACACTGTAGTTTTATTGTTGACTTTTGTAGCGGTTGTCTATGTTGACTGCGTTTCAAAAAATTAAAGGTTGATAAATTACTTTAAGTACGCAAACAAGGCCCAGAGTACGCAAGTACACATATGAGTAAAATGGTACACAATTCGTACTATTCGTACCCGGCAACGCTGCACCACACTGCTGCAATAATCCGTAATCTGTAAAAATAATGGCATTACACACATAAGGTCGCTTGCTCGAAAAATAACTTTATTTCTCTTTCAGTTCATCCTTGGTTATACCTAAACATAGTATCTACCTACAGTACTGCTGCTCGTATCTATATTATTATTCTTATCTCATAGTTACGGAACGGCACGGTTGGTGCAGTGGCTGATACAGTCGGCTGCTGCGCTCCGGGTCGTGGGTTCGATTCCCGCACGGAACAAATATTTGTATGATCTGCAGGTAGTTGTTCCGGGTCTGGGTGTATTGTGTGTGGAATTCATGTCTGTAAACGCACCCACGACACAGGAGAAATCTTAGTGTGGGGCTAAGTTTAAAAAAAAATGTTTAATTGCAGCAGCATAGAGTTTGTGAAATTCTTTTTACATGTCTGCATTGTCAAATAATAAGTTAATTAAATTAAATGCCTAGTTATTTTTTAACCGACTTCAAAAAGGAACGATCTCAATTTGATGCGTACTTTTTTATGTTTGTTACTCTGAAATTTGTAGACTGATTTGAGCAATTTCTTTTTTAATAGGTGCAGAATGCTTTCAAACTGGCCCAAAAAAAAAATCATTACATTTGATTGAGTACTTTTTTAACCAGCTTCAATAAACAAGTTTTCTTTGACTGCGCTTATCTCGTTACCGGTTCGTTAATAGTTACCGGTTCCTCCGAGATTAGAGAACCGATTTGAATCATTCACATTTAATTTAATTAATACTCTCGAACTGGTTTCATATAAATATAATTATGTTTGGTTAATTGTTTCTTATGACATCAGCTCTATCATCCGTGAGTTGTGACTGTGATAAGTAGGTATCTCGGGGTGGCTACGATTTAAACGGATACCTAACTTGGAAAAAGTTCTTACATTTATTTACCCTAAAAAGAAACAAATAAATCTATTTAAACAAGTAAAAATAGGTACCAACTTCAAAAAACCTATTTGATATAAAAACACTAAAAGGAAATAAATAAACTTTATTTATGAAGTGAAAGTCGTTGGCAGTAGTTGGATGAGAGCGGCGTGTAAACGCCCGTTGTGCAAATCTAAGGGGGAGGCCTTTGTTCAGCAGTGGACGTCCTGTGGCTGATATGTTGATTTAGGTATAATAATACGCAGTCCAACAAGAAATTATACTTTATACCTGGCCTCGACCGACTTCGTAAATAAAGTTTATTTATTTCCTTTTAGAGTTTTTAATATTTTTTCATTAAATTGACGGAAAATTATAATTATCTGCAAAACATTTTTTTCGCCTTTTAATCATTTGTATTTAACCCTTTTTCATTCAATATTATATGAATTACTACAATATTAACGCGAATTTTGCAGATCCCAGCAACGAGTAGAGTCCAGACAACACCCATGTGGAGAGGGGTGGCGCTCTCCTCTCATGGGTACTGTAAAAGGCGACTAACAGTTGACCTTAATAGGATAGGCAGTAGCATCCTCCCGTATGCTAATAACAATATATTGTTATCACCAAATCGCCTGCCAAGCGATCATAGCAATATAGGGGGGTCACCTATGAGCGCTCATTGTAGTGATAATTGGGAGGTCAATGTCCAGCAGTGGGTTTACGCTGGTTTAGTGTTGGATGAGTTTACAAGCTGTAGTGTGTGTGCGTGTGAAATCACTAAGGTATTCGGATTTTTACTTTCCCACATACAAGTCTAAAGTGACCCCAAAACGCCTTTCCTAATAAAAATACCATAAAACTGGATTGATATTTAACCTCTTTTCTATTCCAAATGTAATTAATTAGATATTCAGTAACGGAAAAACAAATAATTAAGATCCTGTTTACGGTATGTAAATTAATTTCCAGTGGTTAATAACCTGTGGTAAATTAGCATTTCATTTCACTATAGTTAATTAATACAATACAAGCTGAGGTGAATGACATTATTACTGAAGAATTACGACATTCGCGACACTTAACGAAGTAGATAATATATTTTATAATAGAAATGGATATGTTCATGTGCCGATAAATACAAGCTTCAGACGTGTATGCATAGTAATGGACAGTCATTTTGAAAATCGGGATATATTTATTCATCTAGAACTCAATTTATTTATTTTTTTAAGATCCCCCGGGAAGACAGCGGTGTGCATGTGGTCACGTACCGCTGTGTGCGCAGTGCATAGTGTGGCTTCGGGGGAATCTTACAATCCCCTCGAGAGATGCCTGGGGGGGCGGCCTCTTTACAGTCGCTTTCCCTTCACTGGAGGGGATGACCGCTTTACAGTCATCCCCTCCGAGATGTGCCTAAAGGCGTGGCACCAATGGGTGGCTCTAGATGGAGATCTTTCGAGTTCCTGGAGCCTCCCTTCGGTGCCGACGATGATCACTCCGGTGGTTTTAGCCGGTAGGAGTCCGGTATGCCCCTTCGCCCTTTCCCAGGGCGAAGGAAGTACATGAGGTATTTCCACCGGATCAATAAAAAAAATAAAAAAAGACTTTTTAAGATGTTTACTATAAGATGTTTGCCGTGTGGTGCCGGCTCAGGATGCCACCACCCCATTTCCTCCCATGGGTGTCGTAAAAGTCGACTAAGGGATTAGCCGGAGGATGGGCAGCAGCGTCCTTCGAGTACATTAACAACTCAACTGCGATCGCCAACCCGCCTGCCAAGCGTGGCGATTATGGCAAAACCCCCCAATGTGCTCACAACACATCCATATCGGTGGTTGTGGTGATCTTTGGGGGAGGCCTGTGTCCAGCAGTGGACTTCATTCGGCCGAAATGATGACTATATTCTCCTATATTGTCCTCGCATTATCTTTATTTTGAGGATAATGTAGACTAAAATATTGTAACAATTATTATGATGCACAAAAAAAGAGTAACCATGGAGTTTCTTGTCCGTTCTACATCATTTGAAATGAACATCTTGGAACGCGGCAACTAAAGTCTTGACTATTCATAAGTGCATATGGATGGTTTTACATGAATAAAAAATATTTATATCCATATCTTCATGTTTTTTCAATTAGCAGTATATTGGGCCACAGGTATATTTCCATTTGGCCGTGTGGTGCCGGCTCAGAATGCCACCACCCCATCTCCTCCCATGGGTGTCGTAAAAGTCGACTAAGGGATTAGCCGGAGGACTGGCAGCAGCATCCTTCGAGTACATTAACAACTCAAAGGGATCGCCAACCCGTCTGCCAAGCGTGGCGCGAGCCAAGATTATGGCAAAACCCCCCAATGAGCCCACAACACATCCATATCGGTCGTTGTATACATTTTTGGGGGAGGCCTGTGTCCAGCAGTGGACTTCATTCGGCCGAAATGATGATATTTCCATGCTTATCATCATCAAAATCAATAAATCTATTCGAGAGGGTTGGCTCTGACAGCCGAAATACAGGTTATGCCCGGTTCAGCGGCAGATGCTGAAACTTCTGTGTACACAGCTTTATTAAACACTCTTTGTGTAAATCATTGTACCTACCTAGTTTGCAAGCAATTATAATAAGTATTCAATTTTTATCATTTTCATTAATATTCCACGTGGTGTCCGGATTCAGAATATAGCACCAATCCATCTCCTCCCGTGGATGTCGTAAAAGGACAAGTCCAGAGACAACCAGACGGATGGGCCGCGGCGTCTCTTCTATGGAACAGTATTATTGTAGAAATGTATGGGGGCCTTTCTTCAGCAGTGGACATCCTTTGGCTGATATTACGATGATGCATCTATATCGATGTTATTAAATATCATGTATTTGTATATGATTTAAAATCGCAATTTAGTACACACGTCTATATATCAAGTTATACATAAACAAATTACGCTGATCTCTCGTCGTTTCGGCCGAATGAAGTCCACTGCTGGACACAGGCCTCCCCCAAAAAATCACCACAACGACCGATATGGGTGTGTTGTGGGCTCATTGGGGGGTTTTGTCAAAATCGCCACGCTTAGCAGACGGGTTGGCGATCGCAGTTGAGTTGTTAATTAACTCGAAGGACGCTGCTGCCCATCCTCCGGCTAATCTCTTAGTCGACTTTTACGACACCCACGAGAGGAGATGGGGTGGTGGTATTCTGAGCCGGCACCACGCGGCACTGCCGGCACCACACGGCGATATACAGAGAAATGGGGCTGCTTAACCAGTCGTTTCTGGCGAAGCCAAAAATGGCCTCCAGCCAGGCTTAAAATTAATATTAAAAATCTAAGCAACTTGCGCTACGGGCGCCCCCTGCGGGACACGAACGTCGGCTTAGGGCGTTGCTGAGGATAACAAGCTATTGTTTTGGGGACAGCTGGATCGGTATTATTTAATATGTTTTAGGGGGCATTTAATACTACAGGCTCGGCACGGGCCGGCGCGGCGTTGGTGAGGCGGGCATCCTGTTCGGCGAGGGCGGAAAAGCGGTCGGCGTTGAGTGGAAGGGTATACAATGCGAGATCAGCTTATACTGGAAATGTATAGCTCGATATGTAGCCGTGTCTACATAAAGACTCAACTCGCGTTCACTGTGCTCCCACCTTTATCGTTTCATAAGATTTGCAAACGAATGCCTTACAACAAAGTCCGCCTGCTTTGCTGAAGCATAGTATGCAATGATTAATTGGTTTCATTGAGATCTGCACTATCATCCAAAGCAGCATGAGTAAAGGATTTTAATTATACACGATTTTGCGATTTTTTTTGTGTAGGTAGGATTCAGGTCGACGATAACTAGGCCCTGACAGACAATTTTACAGTTCATATTGAACGAAAGAGCGTTTCTTCATGGCAACCTCCGAGAAGAGCTGCTAGGATTATGAAAACATTCTCAGAAATTTTACTGCAGATTATAGACGGCTGTAAACTAACCAAATGCTTGGTTCCGACTCCGTGGTGGTGGAGATAGACTGGACTCTTCTCCACCCTGTGTGTCGTAAAAGGCAACTAAGTGTTGATGGCATTGTGTCGTCATTTTGGGGGGGAAGGGACAGTATTCACCACGCTTGGCAGGCTATGAGCGCAGGATGGTTTCTGTTCCACAGTAGGGACGCTGCTGCCCATCCCTCTGGTTTAAAGTCCCTCAGTCGCCTTTTACGACATCCACAGGAGGAGATGGAGTATTGCTATATCCTTAAACCGGACACATATTCATAAAACTAAAATACCCAGTAAAAAAGAAAATTTCGTGCAGAATAGGGTTGTTACTCAGCATAATGCTCTGACATTGCAGCAAATGCAACGACAACAGCTCAGGTTTCTAACTAGATGTGATTTTGATATAATTTTCTATTCATATCGCACTCTAAGATGTTGCTATAAGTGATCGCACTGGACAGAAAGCTCCTAGGACTAATTTAGCATTGAACACGGACTTAGTCCATACATTGTTCTCACATAACGCTAGTCATGGAGTCATTGTATCCGAAATTATTGTAAACGAAACGACAACGAATAACCGTCAGTAAATACCCGCTCTTCTCCAAATGAATGCTATTTTGTCATGACACCTAGTCTTGACAATTCAAAAGTAGTTGTAAATACTAAATTTTAATAGACATGTTTGAGTGTTGCTACAGCTATTAGCATTTTTTTCTAGCTACATATGGACGGCAGCAATTGTACAAACATACGGATCAATAACTCGGCTCAATGCCATTTGACTGTGTACATCTTGTACTTGTTCATGCATATTCATCATCATCATAATATCAGCCAAAAGTCAGATGATAGGTTACATACCGTGTGTCGCCATTTTGGAGGGAATTTTCCAGTACTTACCACGCTTGGCAGGGTAGGTGATCCCAGAATGGCTGCTGTTGCACATAAGGGACGCTGCTGCCCATCCCTCTGGTTTAGAGTCCCTTAGTCGCCTTATACGACATCCACGAAAGGAGATGGTGTATTTTAATCTAGACACCACATGGCCTGTCATGCCTATTAGATGATCCATCCATTGTGGCATCATATTATCAATATTTTTTCTCAACTTTGGGTTATGAAAGGTTGACTATCATTTTATACGTATTTTCCGCCATCATAATTTTATAACAGCCACTTTTCATTTATATCTATACAAATAAATAAAATTGAATTGTCTGTTTGTAATGTCAAAATAACAGCTTTTTATTAAATGCATATGAAAGTATATACGGTACATACAACAAAAAAACTAATTTTTTTTGTCTGTCTGTCTGTTTGTTCCGGGTAATCTCCGAATCGGCTGGACCGATTTTGACGGGACTTTTGCTGGCAGATAGCTGATGTTATAAGGAATAACTTAGGCTACATTTATTTTAGAAAAATAATTAGGGTTCCGCGCCCAAAAAAACCCCTTGAAATCCAATATATATATTCTACGTCAAGTGTCTATGTCGAAATAATCTAAATTTGTTTTAAATTAAACGCTGGTGAAACCGCGGGTCCCAGCTAGTTTATAATATATTCACATGCTTACTGCCCGACCAGTCGCGGAGGACCACGCATGTCATTCCACATGATCCGATTACGAGAGGATTACGCGCCATTGAAAAGATGCATTTTGATATTGGACCGAACTGCACAATGTATTCGATATAAGCTCATGAGTTTATTCTGAACGTTGTGCAATCGACTGTGTTATGTAGGTACGACAGGATAACCACTCCTGTATAGGGACATAGAACACGCACACTGAAGTGATTTTGAAAAGAGTTATAAAAATTATATGGGCTTTTAAAACACTGAGACACATAGCCTCTAAGAATCTTCTGCAGCAAGTCTACGTCTTTTGGCCCAATCGATCCTCACGTGCTGTTTACCATGCTGGGGAGGGACAACAAAGATAAAAAATTTAGAGCTAGAGAGGGTAGAATAGAATTTAGAGCTAGAGAAGTCAGTAGTCAGACTTCCCCAATGTCCCACCAAGATCCACCTTACCAGGATTTTATTTAGAACTAGCTGGGACCCGCGGTTCCACTCGCCGTTTAATTTAAAAGAAAGTGGATTATTTACATATAATTTAGAGTGTAGACACTTGACATAGAGTATGTATATATATTGGATTTCATGGGTTTTATAGTTTTGCACGGTACCCTAATTATTTTTCTAAAATAAAAGTAGCCTAAGTTATTCCTTATAATATCAGATATCTTCCAGTGAAAGTCCTGTAGAAATCGGTCCAGCCGTTTCGGAGATTAGCGGGAACAAACAAACAGACACACAAAAAAATTACAAATAGCTTTTTTGCTGTAGGCACCGTATATACTTTCACATACATTTAGTAAAAAGCTGTTATTTTGACATTACAAACAGACACTTATTTGTATAGATTTGTAATAGATAAGTGGCCGTGTTGCCGTAATGTCTAATATAATATTCAGTTTAAGTTGCAAGTGAATTATCACAACTAGATATTTGCACACATATGGGTACGGTATAAATAACTTTTGTTATATGTATCATTTCATGTACCCATATTCAGGCAAATAAATGATTGATTTGATTCTGCGTATTTCAATCTTCAAAAAGTATTCTCTGATCACCTCAAAGGTACCTCCTAAAGGACCCAGCAACTTGCGCATACATAACATGTAGGTATACGTATTTAAACCCATGCAAGCATGAAGAAAAGCGTAGGCGTATCAGATTCGGTCCGAATCATACAATTGAAAATATTTGAATATCTTTATCAACACTCAACCTTGGCTATTGTTAATCTTAACATTTGCAGTCACCTCAAACCTTACACGAGTTCAAAATGACCGTACAATTAGGGTTCCGCGCAAAAAAAAACCTTGAAATCCAACATGTATATTCCATGTCAAGTATCTATGTCGAAGGACTCTAAACTTATTTTAAACTAGCTGGGCACCGCGGTTTCACCCGCCCTGTAATTTAAAAGAAATTGGATTATTTATAAATAGTTTAGAGTACATACATAGACACTTAACATAAAGTACATATATTGGATTTCATGGTTTTTTTTATCGGCACCCTAATTATTATTCTGAAATAAAAGTAGCCTAAGTTATTCCTTATAACATCAGCTATCTGCCAGTGAAAGTCACGTAGAAATCGGTCCAGCCGTTTCGGAGATTAGCGGGAACAAACAGATAGACAGACAGACAGACAAAAAATATAAAAATAGTCTTTTTGCTGTAGGTAGCGTATATTCTTTCATATGCATTTAGTAAACAGCTGTTATTTTGACATTACAAACAGACACTTAAATTTTATTTATTTGTATAGATTACACGCGGGTAAAACCGCGAATCCCAGCTAGTCTATACAAATAAATAAAGTTGAAGTGTCTGTTTGTAATGTCAAAATAACAGGTTTTTACTAAATGCATATGAAAGTATGTACGTTACATATAACAAAAAAACTATTTTAATTTTTTTTGTCTATCTGTTTGTTCGGGTAATCTCCGGAACGGCTGAACCGATTTTGACGGGACCTTCACTGGCAGATAGCTGATGTTATAAGGAATAACTAAGGCTACTTTTATTTTCGAAAAATAATTAGGGTTCCGCGTAAAAAAAAAACCTTTGAAATCCAATATATTTATTCTATGTCAAGTGTCTATGTCGAAGTACTCTAAATTTCTTTTAAATTAAACGCGGGTGAAACCGCGGCTCCCAGCTAGTAAACAATAAATTTCCGAAGACCGCCGTCCATTTTAACACAAAACAAGCATTTAGTAACACACATTAATACTAATAGTAGGAATTACAAAGAAAAGTCGCAAAGTACGGTAACATGTCCGTTTGCAATCCAAACTAATGTTGGGTATTACCGGGACTCAAAGGAAATCCCGGAAAACAATGGGAATGTCCTGAAGAGGTCCCGGACGACGCGTGATGTATGTTGGCGATCACTCGCGGATTCGCTACACTACTTTGTAATTGGGAACTATAAAATAGGAAAGCTTAGTTGAAGGGTTTAATTATAAGAATAATAAATAATATTTACAAATTATTCCTGTGATGAAACGGGAAAATTAGGCAAAAAACGAAACAGGTTTTGTACGCCTACGATTTAAGCAAACGAAAACATTCTTAGTTAAAGCAGTGTAAATATGTTTGCCGTGTGGTGCCGGCTCAGAATACCACCACCCTATCTCTTCCCGTGGGTGTCATAAAAGTGGACTAAGTGATTACCCGGAGTATTGGCAGCAGCTTCCTTCGAGTGCATTAACAACTCAACTGCGATCGCCAACCCGTCTGCCAAGCGTGGCGATTATGGCAAAACCCCTCAATGAGCCCACAATACACCCATATCGGTCGTTGTGGTGATCTTTGGGGGAGGCCTCTGTCCAGCAGTGGACTTCATTCGGCCGAAATGATGAAATATGTTATAAGTAAACTGTGGTTATAGACTAAGCAGTCTAAACAGAAAATAATACCTAAAAATTGGTTCAGCCGTCAACAGAATTGCCTAATCGTGGTGGACTCCAATAAACTGATTCGTTTGATGAATGTGCATACAAATGCGGTATATAATTAGGTAACTTATTTATTTATAGTGTCGGCCTGCAACGATAACATTTTTAATAACCTTGTGAAGTACGGACGTTTCTTTTATTAATTTGGTGGACAAAAACGCTAATCTCTTTATTACAACAAGAACATTGGGCAGTGTCCAAGATGGCGGAAAATTCTTTTTGCAATTCTCATGACAATACCTATAAACACGATAAATAAGTACCTCGTTTATATTAATTTGTATTTATTTTGACCATAGCGGTGACAGCTTGGAGCTTTTGGGCTTGGAGCTGACTGCAAGCCTCAACTTCGAAGCTACTACATCGAGTCAAAACCACAAACTGCAGTCAAAAACTTGGTTATCCTTAATAAAGTGAAGCGATACTGCCACCTGGATAGCTTCTCAACCTATACCAAACACAGGTCCGATCTTGTATGGAGTATTGCAGCCATTTATGGGACAGCTCAGCAAAGCTCAGCTTGCTGCACTCAATTCGGAACGCAGAGCTAAAAGACTCAAAGGCGACGAGGCGCTGGTGGCCAAGCTCCACAGCCTGACACATCGGCGAAATGTTGCTTGCCTGTCGGTCTTCTACAGATTTTACTTAGAAGAGTGTACGCGGGAGCTACACGAACTTATCCCACCATCTCCCATCTACCATCGCCAGACGCACTAAAGGTTACCCTCTGCACTTGGTTGACATCCCGATATATATATTCGATATTCGATATATTATATCGAATATAGAATCGAAATATAATCGAATATTATAGTACTCAGTGCTTTTTCCCAATCTTCATTATGCGCACAGCAATGATATTATACCATAGATATGTTACGTCCATATTAAATGGCGCGCAAAATTCAGTCTCGCTGTATGTATAAACCTACGAAATTGCACATCTACCTATGATGTAAGAAAGAAGATACAAAAACTACGAGAGTAAAAGAGATAGCTATTCAAAATGACAACACGTGCACTCGATGTCTTTGTCGCACCTGTGATAGAATATATATGTTGTCTCTTTTCTTTGCTTGACCTGGGTTTTCTTCGAGAATATTATTCTATAAGTAATTTGAATAGTATTTTTTTTTCAAATGTTTTTTTTTATTTGTTACTCGCGTGTGGTATGAGATCCCTAGTTCTTTACTACAATTGGGGGAGTTTTGGTTCTTACGTTTGGCGCGTATGTAACATATCTACCTCTTTTAATATATAATCTCATTGGCGCACAGCTAAAGTGTGGAAGCCAGCGTCTGATTTCCCTGCTACCTATAACCTTTTAACCTTTAAAGTAAGAGTGAATAGGCATCTTCTGGGAGCGCTCCTCCCATCGTATATCTCATCCATCACTTTTCATCAGGCGAGATCGAGGTCAAGAACCTGCTTATGAATAAAAACAATAAAAAATTTAAAAAAATTACCGAAAATGTTTACTATGTTTTCTGTTTGCCACCGGACAGTTTCTTCTGGTCCTGCAAAACCACTTTCCGTGCAAACACGAGGTTTTCACTGACAACGATATAGTGATATGTGTGATATATACCTACATATTTTTAATAAATTGCCTCTCTCTCAAAAAAATATGAGCTAAAGGATATAAAAAGTAAACAATAGAAGTGTAATATCGCGTAAACTTAGTTCCCGCGTGATATATTTACCAACGCATTATTTTTACGTCCCTGCCTTCAACCTATGTGTTACAGATACGAGTATGGAACAAACTTGAAATTAGTTTGAAAATTATATACTATCGTAATAGAGTTCTCGGCAGTGTTTCAATGTAAGTTGTTTTTTTTTAACTGGATATGCAAGTCAAGCCGGGTGTTATGGGTTTAGAAGTTATGTTTATGTCGGTAGAGGCGGAAAGGGGATAAAATATCAGGCTAACAACAAAAGTAATTAGAGTAAATATGCGCAATGTACCAGGGGCGGATCTAATCCAATTACTAAGCGAATAAACCTAAAAGAACTAATCAAAACATGTTTCGTAGTAAGTTCACGGTTGAAGCAAGAAGCACGGCCAGTGAGCACGCCTCGCGCGCGATCGAGACGCTATTAATGTTAGCGAGCTACTTATTTACCTGCTTTGGAGGCCAGAAAAATAGCGTGAACAGAAAGCAGTAATTTCGATAGCAGAGATTTACATTATTAGTGTAATTTCAATTGTAGAGTAGTAATGTCTTTTGATTGTAGAGGTTTCACATAAAAAACGCGTTTTTTTTAACTAATTTTATCAAGTTTTTATAGTATTATCACTAACTGTAAACACCGCGTACTTCTTTTTATTGTCATAAGCAAAATTAGTTAAATTAATTCAATTTAAAAAAAACGTTGCCCCGCTCTAGGATTTCTCCTGTATCGTGGGTGCGTTTACGGACATAAATTCCACACACAATACACCCAGACCCGGAACAACTACCTGCAGATCATACAAATATTTGTTCCGTGCGGGAATCGAACCCACGACCCGGAGCGCAACGGCCGACTGTATCATCCACTGCACCAACCGCGCCGTCAATAAGTAGAAGCCACTTGTCTAATGAAGTACTACTAAATCGACTAATCGATTGGTAGTCGATGACATTTGAGTATTTTATTTATAATTAGTTTGACCTCAAACCATCAAAGAATTACCATTATCCCGATTTAGAAATAAACTGTACAATTTCCTAATGAGCAAAAACTATTGTAGAGTCAAGGAATATTTAGAAGATAAGTTAAGCATATAATATAATACACATGTAAATTTATTTTTTATGTGTTAATTAAATTCGCTCGCCCCAAGGAGCAGAATATGTGAAACTAATATCATGTCACCTGTAATAATACCATATTTCGAGCAAATAAATAATTTGAATTTGATTCATCATTTCGGCCGAATGAAGTCCACTGCTGGACCTGGCCTCCCCCAAAGATCACCACAACGACCGACATGGGTGTGTAGTGGGCTCATTGGGGGGTTTTGCCATAATCGCCACGCTTGGCAGACGGGTTGGCGATCGCAGTTGATTTGTTAATGTACTCGAAGGACGCTGCTGCCCATCCTCCGGCTAATCCCTTAGTCGACTTTTACGACGACCACGGGAAGAGATGGGGTGGTGGTATTCTGAGCCGGCACCACACGGCATTTGATTAATAGCATCAAATAGAAACCAAAATCCTTTAAAAACGCCTATTTTGTAGCTGTACACGAAGCATGTGTATAAGTAGTCTTGAGGGAGTGTCGTTGATTGCGGGTAAATAACATGTGATTAGCTTCAAAGGATCAAGATTATTCAGTTGCGAAATTAACACGATTGTGCGTCATATTAGTCGCAGTTTGTATGGCCCTTCTGTTATTTAATTACTTCGCGACTTTAGTCAAAACATGAGTGGTTGGACTTATTCGAGTAATGTGAGAGCTTTCGACGAGTCAATTGTTTCTATAGTCAAGATTATGTTCACGAATAAAGTAATGGCGGTAACTATAGGTACATTCCTGGATATGAAGTTCTCTGTTTTCCATGTCCCAGAATAGAATAGAATCATTTATTTAGTAAATAGGTCCTAACAGACACTTTTACACTTACTTTTTGCTTCCATCTCATACAATTTTCAACGCCGGGGATACGTAATACACGACTGTATTTCTATACAGTCCCTGAGTCCCTGGTTAGTGCCCCATTACATGTAACATTAAAATTCTCTACAGGAAAGCCTCTTGTCCCCGCGTAAGCCTATCAAAAGATTTTGTTTCTGACTGTCGGTTAACATTCTCGGCACCCATCTTGCGGAGACTTTTCTCATATTCAAAGATTGTTTCAATATGGATTGAATACTTCCATATGAAATGCCCGTTTCTTGAATTAAGTATCGGATGGTAACCCTTCGATCGCTCAATACAATTTTCTCGACTTCCGCAACATTTTCTTGGGTGACTGACGTCGATGGGCGGCCGCAACGATGTTCGTCTTCCGTGCTAGCTCTACCTACTCGAAGTTGAGAAACCCACCTTGCGACAGTGGAATACGGCGGAGCAGACTCTCCTAATGTTGCCTCCAAATCGCAATGAATCTCTTGCGTCGTTAACTTTTTTAAACAGATGTATTTAATAACGGCTCGCACTTTGTTTTTCTCCATTTTCGAGAACACGTTCCGACACGAAGTAAACAAATGACTACATTCAGAAAAACAAAAGAGAATCGAAGATTTTTTTCTTTATTAATGTTACAAATATGTATCTGAGCTATGCCTGCCAGTATTTTTTTTTCTTACCTCACAAAATGACGTACTTTAAGAAAATATCCGAAAGTTTCTTCTTTATTCCGGAGTTTTCTGCGGATTTCTTTTTTTGATCTGGTAACCCTATCTGTAGTAAGATACCGCACAATATTAGCTGCCAACGCGGGCCGCGTGTGTCCGACACTTTTAAACAGTTTGTGTCGCGAGCTCGATAGATTGGTTCGCGATTAAGGTTGCGATCGCAGCGAGTAGATGGCTGGAAAACTGATTACATTTTCTTTATTATTCTTTCTATATTATTTATTATGCACTTTAAGTAAATATGTGTGTTTCGCAATACTGGTTTGTGCAAACAGAGTTCCAATATGGCCCTCCCAACGATCACTACTATGATCATTAATAGGGGATGTTGGTTCGGCACGGTTGGTGCAGTGGCTGATACAGTCGACTGCTGCGCTCCGGGTCGTGGGTTCGATTCCCACACGGAACAAATATTTGTATGATCTGCAGATAGTTGTTCCGGGTCTGGGTGTATTGTATGTGGAATTGTCTGTGTCTGTCATGTCTGTAAACGCACCCACGACACAGGAGAAATCCTAGTGTGGGGCAACGTTTTATTAAAAAAAAAAAAAAAAAAAAAAAATCATCACGCTTGGCAATATTGAATCATCACCATTTCGGCCGAACAAAGTCCACTGTTGAACACAGGCCTCCCCCAAAGATCGCCACAACGAGCTGTCTGGTTGTGTGTGTTCATTGGGGGCTTTTGCCATAATCGCTACACTTGGCAGGCGGGTTGGCGATCGCAGTAGAGTTGTTAATTTACCTACTCGAAGGACGCTGCTGCCCATCCTCCGGCTAATCCCATAGCCGCCTTTTACGACATCCACGGGATGAGATGGATTAGTGCTATTCGTAGCCGGCACCACATTATATAATATTCAATACTTTATTGCATTCTACAATGTTTTATAAAGGTGGACTAAAAGTATAATTGATCGTTATTGGCATAATCAGGCACAGCAAATTAGCAGAGAGGAAGAAGGTAAGTAGCAGTTAAACAGTTTGTTCATATTAACACGCGGGGGTATGCTGCTGCTCATCCTCTTGATATCAACCCTTAGACGCCTTTTACGACACCCATGGGTGGGAGAGGGGTGGTCCATTCTTTTACCGGGAAGCATCACACGGAAGCCGGGAACCACACAGAAAATGTAAAACCATACCAATAACTAATACCAATCGGTGATTTGCTGTACTAGAAGTCAGTTTTAATTTATTATCATCATCATTTCAGCCGAAAAGAAGCCCACTGCTGGACAAAGACCTCTCCTAAAGACCGCAACACCGACCGGTCCTGCGCTACTCGCATCTAGCGGATTCCCGCAACCTTCACCAGGTCGTTGGTCGATCTTATGGGGATTCTGCCTACGCTGCTTCTTCCGGTACGCGGTCGCCACTCGAGAACTTTTCGGTCTCATCGGCCAACCGTTCTACGAGCAATATGCCCCGCTCACTGCCACTTAAGCAATTCTTCGAGTTATGTCAGTTACATTGCTTCTTTTGCGGATCGCCGCTTGTTTCGATGTCGCTGGGAAACTCCAAGCCCTCTTCATTGCACTTCTATCTAACGGCCGAATGAAGTCCACTGCTGGACACAGGCCTCCCCAAAGATCACCACAACGACCGATATGGATGTGATGTGGGCTCATTGGGGGGGTTTTGCCATAATCGCCACGCTTGGCAGGCGGGTTGGCGATCGCAGTTGAGTTGTTAATGTACTCGAAGGACGCTGCTGCCCATCCTCCGGCCAATCCCTTAGTCGACTTTTACGACACCCACGGGAGGAGATGGGGTGGTGGCATTCTGAGCCGGCACCACCTCACTTTGGGTTACCTTAAATGATGGCTCGGTCGGTGCAGTGGCTGATTCAGTCGGCTGCTGCGCACCGGGTCGTGGGTTCGATTCCCGCACGGAACAAATATTTATACGATCTGCAGGTAGTAGTTCCGGGTCTGGGTGTATTGTGTGTGGAATTTGTGTTTGTAAACGCACCCACGACACAGGAGAAATGCTATTGTGGGGCAACGTAAAAAAAATACCTCTTATCAGTTTTAATGGGAAGCTATAGGTAATTGGTTTAAATGCTTTGATTGAAATAAAGGAGACGAGACTCTGGCAGGCAATTGAGAGGACTAATTTTAGGTAACAAAATATGATTTTATACTCGTAATGTTGGCATATTAAACTGAGTTGTTGCGGAACAAGTGATGTAAGACAGCAATAAAATTATGTAATACATTGTCAATAACTTAACGTCTGGAGGTGATAAGCGCAGGGTGATGCCACGAAGGACTAGCTCCCACCTGGCGATGACTTCTCAACTACTCACCAAATTGTAGAAAAAAACATTACACTGAATCCATTTTCAGAAATTAAAACGATTTTAATTTGTTCTCTCCCGGTAAAGGCCGGTACCTACACACGGTGGACTGGTCCCGTGCTAACCCAATCGTCGTGTAGCATCGGTATAGGTTAGTATTCGTTTAAACGCTCGTGTTATTTAGTGAACAAACCAATTATAGTTTGAGATTTTGCATCTAACCTTAAAATTGCTAACACGCAGTACGTAAGCGTGGTTATCAGTGCTCATTCCTTCTCTGTATCAGAATTTATCCAGCAGTGGGACAGTTATAAGATGATATTATACCTTAGTATTGTATAATGTCGGCCATTTATGCGTCCACTGCTGAACAAAAGCCTCCCCCATAGATTTTCACAACTGTGTCATCATTCTGGGGGGTATTTGCCAATACTCACCACGCTTGGCAGACGGGTTGGTGAGCGCAGTATGGCTACCGTTTCACAGAAGGGACGCTGCTGCCCATCCCTCTGGTTTAGATTCCCTTAGTCGCCTTTTACGACATCCACGGGAGGAGATGGAGTGGTGCTATATTCTTAATCCGGACACCACACGGAATATTATATGCCACGTGGTATTTGTAGGTCACTGTTTACAAGAATCCGGCTAGGTGAAATGAGCCTAAGCCCCTTGCTGTCGTTATATGGCGGGGGCCCTCGGGGGCGTGCTGATTGGGGAGTCTGCGTGCTCATACCGAGCGACCCCCGGGAAGACAGCGGTGCGCCCGTGGTCACATACCACCGTGTGCGTAACACAAAGCCCAGCGAGGCTTCGGGGGATCCTTTACCCCCCGAGAAGTGCCTATAGGAGTGGCACCAATGGGCTGCTCTAATATGATTGTATCGCGAACCTGGGGCCCCTTCAGTGTTGAAGCTGACCACTCGTGGTTTTAGCCTATAGGAAACGGAATGCTCCTCCGTCCTTCCCCAAGGTGGAGGAACTAGTACCGCCGCAGTCGAGCCCTTCACATGCAACTGTAAGTGAAACTAACCAATGAGGCAGACGCAAACATAAGTGGTTCTGTCATACCATAACTGCCGTATATCACAAAGATCACCGTGTTATCGATACAAATAAATATTTTTCAATGGTTTCACTTCCACACAGACAGCACGTGCCGCTAAACGAAGCGTTTTTTCACGTCAACGTGTTCTACGTCGTATGACTAATGTACATACATAACTCATATAAAACCTAAGGGCTAAAGCACACACGATACTTTTAGCATCAGCGATCAGCGAGTATGGCTGCATCGATGCTGTATCGCTTTGTGGTAACTTGTTGCGTCTGAGTGTAATATCAATATCGCGCAATTAAGCGATTCTATCGAAGCCACATCGGCTGTAGTGTTTTTTTAATAATTTTTTTATTGAACGAATTGAAACGAGAGTGAGAGGGCTGACTGTTTATCAGAACGTAGATCGTTCGTATATCGAATCCGAATTAAGAATATAGCACTACTCTATTTCCTCCGGTGTACCCTAAACCAGAGGGATGGGCAGCAGTGTCCCTCCTGTAGAACAGCAGTCATTCTGCGCTTACCAACCCCCCAAAATGAGGACACACGGCATGTGACCGGTAATTTATGGCTAAAATATACAGCAGCTGCATCTAGCTTCCGAAACTCACGATCAAATGTGCGGAGTAAAGAGAACAATCGCAGAAAAGCGACCATAGTACGAGTTTCTTTTAACAATCGATGCGCGTTCGGCTCTCCGATTGATTCAAGAGTTTGAAGCGGGCCAATCGCTGCGTCGAACTCGTTAAACGTGTAGTTTACTATTACGTTTTGACTGTAAAAAGAAACTCGTACTAGGGGTTCAGATCGCCAATCGTCGTCGCTAAAAGTATCATGTTTGCTTTCGCCCTAACTCCGCGTTTACACGGACCAGTGAATTCAATCATAGGGACTACACTTCCGCGATTCATATTTACGGGACTTTATTAGAGGAAATTCGATATCACGTTTATTGGATCAGTCAATATCGAGTATACGGTAGTGCTTTGTTTATTACTTCGACGTCCGTTTGCCTACTTTTATTAATCTAAGCAATGGGATACCTCTTCTCTCGTTTCAGGTGCATTATTGCAAATCCTGTGGGTACATAACTGATATAATCGTTTTTTATCTTAAAATAATCAGGGCTGCAGGGTTCTAAGGCCTCCAAAGAGATGAACAGACGTCGCGGAGACGGCCGCTGGAAGTAGTTAGGTACGGGTGGCATACGTAACCGGTGGTTGTGGAAATCTAGGGGGGGGGGGGGGGGGGGCTTTATTCTGCAGGACCTTCGGCTGATAGAGTTGTTGAGGTAAGAATAATATTTACCAATGCACGATTGTACTACCCGTAATAAAAATAAAACAAATCATTTTTATAAACTTCGTCTTACGTTTAAATACAGTGCGGAATGCGGCAGTGTCTAATCGAGAGATCGGGTGTCGAAAAACGTTGCATTATTAACAAGGACCCACTCTTAGCTCAAGGATACTTAGCTTAGTTTGAGGGGTTCCCAGAGGGCAACCTTTCTGTGGGGCGGCCCATATGGTCACTTTCTTGAAGCCAGTAGTTAAAGCAGGACTAAAATAATATAAACTGGCGTTTCAGTACTCGGCCGTAAAGTTGGTGTAAAAAGCAAGAATGTCAAAGAATTAGATTCGACTACCCATTTGAACCATCGCGCCTAAACTATATGTTCTTTTTTACATACTGTCGAATTTGTTCCAACAACTTCTGATCCTTGATGACCTGGATAAAAAACAAGTTGCCCTGATAAATAAACATATCTCGCCGGCTAGTATATTTTATGAAAGCACGTACAGTTGTACACATTGCATATCATCATTTCGGCCGAATGAAGTCCACTGCTGGACACAGGCCTCCCCCAAAGATCACCACAACGACCGATATGGATGTGTTGTGGGCTCATTGAGGGGTTTTGCCATAATCGCCACGCTTGGCAGGCGGGTTGGCGATCGCAGTTGAGTTGTTAATGTACTCGAAGGACGCTGCTGCCCATCCTCCGGCTAATCCCTTAGTCGACTTTTACGACACCCACGGGAGGAGATGGGGTGGTGGCATTCTGAGCATATACTATACTGCGTGGAATTTGGGTACATCAATAATAACGTGAAGAAGTGCGTAAGTTTATTTACAAGATAATGAAGTTAAATATATATTTTAGGAAGTGAATCAGTCCATGATTCTCTACTCGAATCAAAAAACAATAGCAGTTTAATTTTACACAAAAATATCAATTTATTTTTCTAAAACAAAGTCAAGCCAAAACAGCTGGCGGTCAATGACCTTCTGTATAGGGTTACCATCTATGTAAGGGAGGATGCCTGTCTAGGATGTACGATATGCCTGATTTTTCAGAAAAATGCCTGTCTATTGTAAAAAAAACTGAAGACAGTAAATAACAACAGACAGTTTTAAAGACTGACATTTATTTAAATGGAAAGAATAAACAATTTAGAACTACTAAACTAATTTAGAATAAACGAACATACTACACTAAGTGATAATTTATCGAAGGCATAATCTTTCGTAGTTCGCGCGGTGCAATTATATAGTCAGTTTCATCCGGGCGGGCGGGCTTGCGTGATACCACGAAATACAAAAATGCCTGTCAGATGGGAACCCTACTCCTGTGCCTACGATATGATCGGGTGGTTAGGTATCAAACATCTCCGCAGTCCCGCCTCGCGCTCGGCCATTGAAGTGACTAAACGTACAACTATAACCAAACCACTAACCAAAACCAAACGGACGGCACGGTTGGTGCAGTGGTTGACACAGTCGGCTGCTGCGCTGCGGGTCGCGGGTTCGATTCCCGCACGGAACAAATATTTGTATGATCTGCAGGTAGTTGTTCCGGGTCTGGGTGTATAGTGTGTGGAATTTATGTCTGTCATCGCACCCACGACACAGGAGAAATAGAAGTGTGGGGCAACGGATTTTATAAAAAATAAAAACGGGAAAACCCAGTAGATATAATTCGCGTATACTAACAAATCAATATGTGTATTAGTTAAGGACTTTGAACCAAATTGCATTCCATCACTACACGCCAAGTTTCCCTAAGTTTCGGAAGCACCAAGTTTTCGACTTATAGCTGCAAGTTCCAGGCTAACTTAGAGCGGTACATTAGCCACTAACACCTGTCTCTTGATAAATTATTCGGTATAACTTACACTTAACTTGCCGCAACTTATGCTGTTAGCATGCAACTTAATATTATGTGCATATTTTGCATCCTTGTTGAGGATATTTTAATATTTTATGCGTGTTTGTCTAACCCGATAGCTCCGCTGATTCGTCATTGGTAGAGTTCGATCCAGATTAGTTTTGGTTCTAGTCATATGGATTTAAGAGAAGAATTAATTAGGGTTCCAAAATAAAGTAATTATATACGTGTAATCGATGATATTATACCATCCATATGTTACGTCCATACAAAATGGCGCGCCAAATGCGGGCTCGCTGTATGTAGGTATAAAACTATAAAACTGTACACCTATGCTGTAAAAAGAAGATACAAAACTACTTGATGTCTCTGTCGCAACTGTGATAGAATATGATAGTGATATGTGTTGTCTCTTTTCTTTGCTTGTCCTGTGTTTTCTTCGAGAATATTGTTCTATAGATAATTTGAATAGTATTTTTATTCAAATATTTTATCTAGTTTGTTAATTACGCATGGTAAGAGATCCCTTGTTCTTTATTTAATTTTGCTTGATAGTTTGTGCATTTTCTATACGCATGACGGCATTGTTATTACTTAATTAATAAAACAATACAGATTGTGACAGTGTGTGCCTGTCTTGGGCGAACTGATTGCGAGGTGCTACAATTGGGATGTTTTGGTTCTTACTTTTGGCGCGCATGTAACATATTTACTTCTCTTAATATATAATATTATTGCGTGTAATGATGCAAATTATCCTCATTATTCCTCCTATGTTATAGCTTATTGATATGAAATCTCATTGTGAATAAATCTACAGTACCAACTTCCCGCAAAATAGCCACGTCCAATTTCGCGTAGACAATTATTAAAACAATGATTAATTCCATAATATATTATACCCATGTTCCTCACAGTGACTTGCGGTATCCCACGTTTTCATACTTTGCCAACTTCATCCGGCAAGTTTGAATAATGCAAGTTATTAATCAAAAGTTTGACGCGTTCATTTACACGCGGTAATTAGTTGGCACCTTTGCCCGAATTAATTAAAAAAGTTGCGATGTAGACACCCTTCGTCATGTTAGCGGGATTATGAGGAATTTTTTGATGTTCCCAGTTTAATTTGAAACAAGTTGGGCTTACGGTTTAGCGGGGACGCGATTCTCGGTTTCATAATTGAGTTTTCATTTTCTTTTGACTGTTTTTTTGGGTTTAGAGGTGTCATGTTATGATTAATTGTGGATGTAATCAAAATAACAGATACTGGCTACAATTTGGAAGGGATGACGCATATTTAGAACTGAATTACTTGTAACTTTACACATTTGTATTTATTCTATAAGTACGCATTATCGTTATTACGATATCTAATTGCCCTTTTGGACTCGGTTTTGTATTGGTCTATGGAATAATTTCAGATGCAGGTGTTTTTATTTACTCAAACATGTGTATACATACAAAAATAATCTGCATGCAAGATAACATAAATCGGATTTAAAAAAACGTTCAAAACATGTTTCCACTTGGCGTGCAAATTGTATGTGAGTGCTTCATCATTTCAGGTAAAAAACGTCCACTGCTGGACAGAAGCCTCCCGCAAAGATTGCCACATCGACCGGTATGGGTTTTTGTTGAGAGCTCATTGGGGTTTTTGCCGTTATCGCCACGCTTGGCAGACGGGTTGGCGATCGCAGTTGAGTTGTAAATGTACTCGAAGGATGCTGCTGCCCATCCTCCAGCTAACCCGATAGTCGTCTTTTACGACACCCACGGGATGAGATGGAGTGGTGGTATTCTTACAATGACAATATTCATTATTTAAACAATTAACTCAATACCAAAGACTAATTATAATATACAAATAGTTACTAACAATATTAAAATAAATTTATTAATACGTCAAGGTTCAGAAAGTTGAAACAAGAAAAGAAAAGTCCAATCAGAAAAGACAAATCAATAAAGTACAATGTCAAATTAAAACGATTCAATCACACGATGACGACACGGTTAACAAATATTTGTATGTTCTGCAGGTAGTTGTTCCGCCCCGGGAGGGTGACCACTTTACAGTCACCCTCTCCGAGATGTGCCTATAGGCGTGGCACCAGCGGGCAGCTCTAGTGTGATCATACGAGGACCTGGAGCCTCCCTTAGGTGCCGAAGATGACCGCCCCAGTGGTTTTAGCCGGTAGGAGTCCGGCATACCCCTTCGCCCTTCCCCGGGGCGAAGGAAGTTCATGAAGAATTTCCACTGGGCACCAATAAAAAAAAAAAAAAAAGGTAGTTGTTCCAGGTCTGGGTGTATTGTGTGTGAAATTTGTAAACGCACCCACGACACAGGAAAAACCCTAGTGTGGGGCAAAGTTTAAAAAAAAAACTAGTCTGCGATACTATATAGGCCTTTTCTGTGAGAAGTAATTTTAATTTTTGTTTAAATGCGTCAATAACTTGCTCTTTCCAACTTCCAAATTGCAATGTACAAGATTTTCATTATTTTGCTAAATAAGTCCATTTGATTTTCTACTAGATAACTCTTTAGAAGCACCAGTTTATCACAATTAATTCAGGAAGATCAAGAGAAATCTAGACAAAAGTTTCTCTAGACTGGCGATAATAAAGTTGGTCTAAGTAAGCTTTTACCAAGTTCAAACAACAGGTGTGCAGCGTGCCTCATTTAACTTCAGACATTTTTATAGCTTTCTACTTTTTAAGCTTCTGGCTACGAGAAAGATCTATATTTATTGCCTTTGCTGATTAAAAGTGCTTCAGAACTGCACTTTATCGGGTAGCTATTTTCCTGTGAGTTTCAGGTGCAGTTTTTAAATAAATCTTCTCTGAAGAATCTGTTTTCTCTGTGATTATGCTGTGGAGAAGCTCCACCGACATTCAAACTATGTTCGTGCTGCAAAAGAAATCTATTCGAGCAATTTATTACTTAAGCTGCTGACTTTCGCTGAGAGATAAGTTTAAAGATTTAGAATAATGACAGTTGCATCTCAATTTATGTATGTATATACACTATGAAAACTTGATTCATGTAAAGTAAATTGATATACATAGAGTCAATACAAGAAACAAAGAAATACTTATACTTACTTGCCATGACTAGATTGCAAACAAATCCAGAGGAATATTCAAAATTTTACTGTGAACTGTCTCTATAAAGTTAAAGATTAGGAAGACAAAGGAAGGGAATGATGATCTGGAAGTTTTAATGATTTTTGGGACATTTTTATGAATTTCTATTTATCTTATTTTTTTATTTCTTTAAAATAACATTGCCCCACACTAGGATTTGTCCTGTGTCGTGGGTGCGCTTACAGACATATATAATAATAACGACTATATATTTTAAACTACTATATTGATCAGGAGATTGTTGATGACTGGTACATTTATTTTCTTCATTAACTGCCTTCTCCCCGGGGAATAGCGAAGGGGTATAGCCACCGGCTAAAACCACTGGAGCGGTCATCACACTAGAGCCGCCCACTGGTGCCACGCCTAGGCACATCGCTGAGGGGGTGAATGTAAAGCGGTCACCCCCCCCCCCCCCCCCCCCTGGAAAGGTTCCCACGGCAGCGCGCGAAGGGCACCTAGGACCTACCTAATTATTTTTTAGCTTCTAGTACATCATCTACATCATTATTATCTTTCTTTTCAATAAAAAGGTTTATCTTTAACAAACTTTTTACCTATTTTATTATATGTATATTTATCTCCCTCTAGCTTTCGCGCAGATTTTGTGCTTTCTATATCATTATATCTTTATATTATCTTTTTATTATATCTATAATTATGTTTTTAAACAATATAATGATAAGTTAATTTTCATTGACCTCAAATAATGTTTGTTCTTAGAATATTTAATTGGAGCGCAATGCCGATTGGCAATATCGGTACCTAGTATTTGTAAATATTGAGGTTACACATAATGAAGTTACTCGTATACTTCATTTAGCCCGTTTGAGTCTAACTTTGAGTAAAATTGGAAACTTCACGCGCAAATAACTGGCATGAAATTTTAATTATCTATACAAATAAATAAAATTGAAGTGTCTGTTTGTTATGTCAAAATAACAGCTTTTTACTTAATGCATATAAAAGTATATACGGTACCTAGTCTATAATATGTAAATATTTTAATATGTTTTTTATCTGTAAAAATTTATAATGTTTTAATTTAATAACGTTCTTTAATCAAACCTTTATTCACTGTATTTAATATCTTTCTAAAGCGCTTGCCTTCCATACAGGAAGGTCTGAGTTCGAACCTGGCCCGTAGCACTGACTTTTGGAATTCATGTGAGGATCAGAATTTGATTATCACTTACATTAACGGTGAAGGAAATCATCGTGACGAAACCGAAAGGTGTGTAACCTTAGGGGGCTTTAAAATGTTGTCAATGGTGTGTGTAGTCCGCCCACCCATACTAGGCCAACGTGGCGGACTAAGACCTCACCTTTCTCATCGTGAGAAAAGGCTCGTGCCCAGCAGTGGGGCAGTAATGGACTGATTATGTAATATCTTTCTTCCATAATTTAGAAGAAAGAAAAATGAAGAAAATAATTATTATCCAAAGAAGAACCTATTTCTAACGCACACATGTACAAGCAGCGTATAATTTTTTTACTAGTTATTTCTTGTCGCTCTGCTAACTCGCTAAAGAATCCATCCATGTAGATATCATAATCAAAAACAGAAGCCACGTATAACACTATAAGTGAACTCCCCCTGTGAGGAGCGGCCACAAATCATGGGTTTAAAAAAAAAATGCGGCGAGCGAACGCACCCATATAATACATAGATATATTAAACGATGCAGGGGGACGTTTTATTATGGCATTCACTTAATAAGATTACTTTATGCAACGGCAGTAATATTTACGGCAATTATTCATTAAAAAAATAAGTAAGACAAATGAGAGCTTTGTTGTTTAAATACCTGATATAATAAATCCTCTTTACTGCATAGAAGCCAGTCTTATTATTTTGGTCCCTGTTTTTCTCAACGGGTAGAGTATAAATCGTGTTAATTATTTATTTATACTTTTATGCATAATTATGGTACACAAGGCGGACTTAATGCCATATGGCATTCTCTACCAGTCAACGTTTGGATTAAAAAGAAATGCAACAAAAAAAGATATATTACATAAATTTTGTAATAAAATATACATATATAAAGTCTATAGATACGGTCAGATACATAGGTTTATCTATTTATAATTTTAACCATGCCCGTAATTCTCGATTAGGATTCCATCTAATTCAAAAAGTATTCCCGAACTTTGCGTTACCATAATTACCTGAACAAGGGAACATAAATAAGACTAATTTATCTTTTTAATAAAAATAACTCCATAGATCTTCGCAACTCAGGAAGACGTATAGCATTCCTCCTCTTTCCTCAGTATATTGTTACCATCGTCCATTCCCCTTCATGTAGTCATAAAAGGCTACGTCAACTTAAATCTATACATTTATACAAATAACTAAAATTGAAGTGTCTGTTTGTAATGTCAAAATAACAGCTTTTTACTAAATGCATGTGAAAGTGGTAGTGGTAGTAGTGGCCGTGCGATGCCGGCTCAGAATGCCACCACCCCATCTCCTCCCATGGGTGTCGTAAAAGTCGACTAAGGGATTAGCCGGAGGATGGGCAGCAGCGTCCTTCGAGTACATTAACAACTCAACTGCGATCGCCAACCCGCCTGCCAAGCGTGGCGATTATGGCAAAACCCCCCAATGAGCCCACAACACATCCATATCGGTGGTTGTGGTATCTTTGGGGGAGGCCTGTGTCCAGCAGTGGACTTAATTCGGCCGAAATGATGATGTGAAAGTATGTACGTTACATATAACAAAAAACCTATTTTAATTTTTTTGTCAGTCTGTCTGTCTGTCGGTCTGTCTGTCTGCTTGTACCGGGTAATCTCCGAAAGGGCTGGACCAATTTTGAGGGGACCTTCACTGGCAGATAGCTGATGTTATAAGAAAAAACTTAGGCTACTTTTATTTCAGAAAAATTAAACTAGTTTCGCGTAAAAAAAATAAAACCCTTGAAATCCAATATACCTATATATTCTATGTCAAGTGTCTATGTCGAAGTACTCTAAATTTCTTTTAAATTAAACGCGGGTGAAACCGCGGGTCCCAGCTAGTACCAAATAAGTACCAGTACCATCAAATGAAGCGAAGTAGCCACCTTTTAATAATAATCAGTCTAATCCAAATTGGAAATGCATTTTACGCTGTACTAAAACGCTGCAATTGCATCATCATTTCTGCCGAATGAAGTCCACTGCCGGACACAGGCCTCCCCCAAAGATCACCACAACGACCGATATGGCTGTGTTGTGGGCTCATTGGGGGGTTTTGCCATAATCACCACGCTTGGCAGGCGGGTTGGCGATCGCAGTTGAGTTGTTAATGTAGTCGAAGGATGCTGCTGCCCATCCTCCGGCTGATACCTTAGTCGACTTTTACGACACCCATGGGAGGAGATGGGGTGGTGGCATTCTGAGCCGGCACCACACGGCTATTGCGTAATTGCATAATACTGTTATATTATTATGTTATATTATTATATCTTTTTTACTTTGAATGAAAACTTCATATAACCTCCATCAAAGTCAAAGTCAAAGTCAAAGTCAAAGTTTTTTATTTCAAATAAACCAAATATTGGCACTTATGAAACGTCAGAATCTAAGTTGCACGGTTCCAAATAGTGGATCTCATGGAGAAGAGCCGGCAAGAAACTCCATGGATACTCTTTTAAAATAATGGAGATTACAATGCTGATTGATACAAAAATGATTGTACAACAAATACCGAGAAAAATGTAGGTCAATGTCTAAAGATGGAACGTACCATAATAATATTTTTTGCTGTGGCAGTTAATGACTGACCAGTCCCAACAGACGGCACCCGTTCACGAGCATAACGCATGCATCAGCATCACTTAGCTCAACCATGTTGAAGGGAACCGAACGACCCGATACACAACGCCACCATCAGCAAGACATTTTAGTGAGCATGACAGACCAATACAGCCAGGCAAAAGACACAATCAAAATTAAGTACTAAATATATATCATCAATGCCTACATAATGCTCACAGATTTACGGTTTTGTAAGAATATTATAATTTGATGTCACAAGAACAATATTAACAATAACAAATAGTCAATCAATGTATATAAGTAAATTTACATTTTTTTTAAATGTTTTAAATGAGTCAAGTCAAATGTCAATTTATTAACTATAAGTAAATAACATAAATATTTGCAATTTTAAATGCGATATTAGAAATGTCAAGTTATTTTTACAATAATAATATAATTAATTCCAATTTGTAGACATTATGCCTTTGATTGCAAGTTAAAACACTTGCAATCATGTCAATTATCAGACGTTATAAAATAAATTATACAGCGCCAGAGGGTCGCAGTGTGCAGAAGGGAATCGTTTGCCACACATCTTTATCATCGATGTAATGCTGTATGTTATAGTAGGCTTTCAATATTAAAACGCGCTTAATCAAAGATTTGAATTTTAGTTCTGGTAAATCAGTAATACTAGAAGGAATTTTGTTGTAGAACCTAATACTGTTTCCCATAAACGACTTGCTGGTTCTGCTAAGTCTAAAGCCAGGCAAGACAAGCTTGTTCTTATTGCGAGTATTTAGGTTATGCACGTCACTTCTTTTATTGAAACTAACAATGTCTTTGCGGATATACATAATATTTTGGAATATATACAAGGATGGCAAAGTTAGTATGTTTATCTCCTTAAATAGTTCCCGGAGTGACTCACGAGAGCCCATATTATAAATAGCTCGGACTGCTCTTTTTTGTAATATAAAAATAGTCTCGACATCGGCAGCCGATCCCCACAGTAAAATTCCGTAGGACATAATACTGTGAAAATACGCAAAATATACTAACCTAGCTGTAGCCACATCCGTAACCTGTCTAATTTTCCTAACGGCAAATGCAGCAGAGCTCAGTTTGCCTGAAAGTGCTTTTATATGGGGTCCCCATTGCAATTTTGCGTCTACCGTAATACCCAAAAACACAGTTGAGGGAACCAGATCTAATGTTTTTCCGTCAAGTTTTACTTCTGTAGTTAAATGGGTCACATTTGCCGTTGAGAATTTTACACATTTGGTTTTTTCTGCGTTTAGGAGTAGATTATTAGCCGAAAACCAATCGGATATCTTACGAAGTATATCATTGGGTTCTACAAGATGCCTATCCTTTCTGTTTACCTTAAATATAAGTGAAGTATCGTCAGCAAATAAGATTATGTTTGACATTGTGTCGTTTATCATATATGGCAAGTCATTGATATAAACCAGAAACAGAAAAGGGCCCAAAATTGATCCTTGAGGTACTCCTATTTTAACTTGTGAGCCTGTAGATGTGACGTTCTCAATTGCCACTCTTTGATCTCGATTTGCCAGATAGGAAATTAAAAGATCTATAGATCTACCTTGAATTCCGTAGTATTTAAGCTTCATAATGAGCGTACGGTGGTCCACGCAGTCGAACGCCTTGGACAGATCACAAAACACGCCCAAAGCATCATGCGCATCCTCCCAAGCCCCCAATACAGTTTTAATGAGAGTAGATCCAGCATCCTCTGTAGATCGTCCCCTTGTAAATCCAAACTGTTTGGCGTGTAATATCTTATTACTGTTAAAATGTACTAACATTTGATTTAATATAATTTTTTCGAAAATTTTGCTTAAGACCGGTAGCACGGATATTGGCCTATAGTTAGATGCATTATTCAGGCAACCAGCCTTAAACATGGGTACAATTTTACTGGATTTCATGAGATCAGGAAATATGCCGTCCGCGATGCAAGAATTAAATATTATAGCCAACATTGGCGCGATGTTAACTATTACAGATTCCACGGCTTTCGTTGACAATCCCCATAAGTCTTCAGTTCTTTTAACTGCTATAGTTTTGAATGTTTTTATTATATCAGTATGTGTTACAGAACTGAATTCAAAGGTAGGTACACGTAAATCTACATTTTTTAAGAATGCTTCGGCTGCTTCCGGAGACGATTTAAGATTTTTAGTAGTCTCTATTGGAATATAAGTGAAAAAGGTTTCTAGAAAATTTGCGACTACAGTCTTATCTGAAACTAGTTTGTCATCTATATTTAAATTAATTGTACTGTCACTAAACCTACCATCACTAGTTTCAGCATTTATTATTTTCCATGTCGTTTTTATTTTATTGTTTGACTTCTTAATTTGATCACTAATATAAGCAGCTTTTGCTTGCACACAAACCTTTTTAAATAATTTAGAATATTTTCTAACATAATTATGAAAATCGATATTAGATGTGTAGGACTTTTTGTCATATAGTTCGTATAAGACATCTCTACTATGTCTTATACCCTTGGTTGCCCAGACACTGAATGTTAATTTAGGTTTTAAATTAATTTTATTTAGTTTGCAAGCTTTTTGATACTCTTTACATATAGCATTAAATAGGGTCTGGTACAGTTCATTAGGATTAGCATTTTGCGGCTTTAAATTTTGAAGTACTGCTCCTAGATTTTTACCAAAATTAACTAGACATTTTTTTGATAAATTTCTACAGTGTATTATTTTGTGCCCATTAACTGTTTTATAGTGTAATTTAACAAGCTGGCACTTATGATCTGAACGAATTCCACTAATTAAAGTCTTACTGGTTATTTTAAAGTTAGTAATAATATTATCTAAACAAGTGGCTGAGGTAGGTGTTACTCTAGTTGGCTCAGAAAACAAAAAGCTTAGGTTAAATGATTTAAACAAGGATATAAAGTTACGTTTATCTGTGGTATCTATCAAAATGTCTATATTGAAATCACCACAAACTAATATCTTTTTGTTCATTTTTATTTTCCTAAGGGCGTCCTCTATTATTGAAAGAAATTGTAATATATTAGACGAAGGCGGCCTATAAACACATAAAATTACAAACTCCCCCGTTTCTGCACACGCAAGCTCACAAACTCGTTCAACAGAGAGGTCGCAAATATCTAGGCGCTCTTTAAATGTTAAGTGTTGTTTAATCATAATTAATGACCCCCCACCTTCTGCTGACACTCTATGGAACGAACTGGCAACTTTAAAATTATTTATACTAAACATCATTTTATCTGCCTTCAACCAAGTTTCTGTTAGGCATATAATATCAACATTATATTTTTCTGTAAATAATTCGACATCTAAAATTTTGCCAGAGAAGCGATTAATATTTTGATGTGTCATTGTAATATAATGACTGTCCTTCTCTGTTGTCAGTTGCTTAAGTTTAAATTAAAAATTTGATTAACCACCTTATTGTTAGTATAATTACTAACCACAGTGGAGTTAAAAGAAGACTTCGTCATACTACTTATGACTGAGTTAATATTATAAGCTACCAGTGTAGCAAGGTGACGCTTACATCTAAAAGGCAGATACACAGTATCCCCAGTCAATTTTAATTTACCAACAAAACAATTGGTGTCAAAAAATATTAACTTGTCACTATAGTGACTTACTAACAAGTGCATATGCATATTTAGCATATGAATATAGTTGTTTTGTTCCTCTGACAAGTGATCTAGGTAGGGAAATGCACACAATATTATCCTACCACAGTTCAGATTTAACATTAAAGCAACACTGTCTGAGATGTCTTTTTTCCTAACGTTTAAACTATTACCTACAAGTAAAGTTATGTTAGTGTAGGGGTTGAACTTATCTGTCATAAGTGATGCTATTATTTGTTTATAGGATGACCCAGGCATACAGTTATTATGTGCGGAATGACCCAGGCTGTTGCTTAACAAACCCCCAAGACCTTTGCCAGTGTTATCAGAATACATGACCATCCGATAACTCATTGTTTTATTTGTACTTGTAAGATTGGTCATATCTACCAAACCAGTTATTACGGGCTGAGAATGAAACCCTGTCATTGCAGCACTATTACACTGATTTCCAGCCTGAGGCAGATCCTCCAGTATCTCAGGTGGGGAACTGTTACAAACTGATTTAGACATACATTTACACAATGTATTGCTAGTTAAGGAGTCCACACTGTTTACATTATAACTACACATATTAACAAGCTGATTTGCAGCAAGGATATGTTCTTCAATTTGCCTCTGTGATGATACATATTTATTGTAGAGAGAATTGAGTGACTCTTCTAAATCCTTAATTTCAGACTGTAAGCGCTGAGTGTCAATTTGATATATGTTTTTACTATCCTCCAATTTTATTTGATAGTTGCTAAGTTTATTAATTAGAGCAACACGTTCTTTCCTTAATTGAGTATTTTTCAAGAAGTGTTGATGTTTTTTCTTTAAGTTGCTACATTTTTTTAAGAATTTGTTAATTTTTATATACTTTTTCATTTTATTGTGACTTATTTTATTAGTATATTTATAGTCCACAATAGAAGCTTCCTCAGTAAGATCAATGGTAACTATTGATTTCCTGGCCTTAGCGTCTGAATTACAATGAATTAATTCTTCGAACAAATGTTGGGTCGCAACAGCCTGTGTACAGTCCTTGTCATTCTGTAGGTTTAATATTAAAGCATTTGCATTATACAACTCATCCTCGAGATCCCTGACTTTCCGCAAAGCCTCCTCATACAAGCAACTACACTGACTGAAACCATCTGTGATCTCCTGAAGCTTGTCCCGTTCATCAATAACCTCTAAGTGTAGTTGATGTAAATCTACTAGCTCCCTTTTCAAGCTTGAGTTTTTGTCAACAATCCTCTTAACTTCGTCTTCACTGTCCTCTCTTTCCTGTAGCAGTTGTTGACACTGTGTGTTTGATGCTTTAAGTTCCTTTAGGGCTGCATTTAACTTATGCTCCATCTCCTGGGCTGCGGCCTTACGGGTAAGCATTGGTATGGTCTCAGGATTGAGTTACTGAAAGGGAAAATGAAGAAACAGATAGATGACTGTGATAGATGGAAATGGAAAACAGATAGATAACTGTGATAGATGAAAGTGAAAAATAGAGAAAGTGTAAGAACAGTTCTGGTAGATAATAACAGATGCTGCATTTACTGGGGGCTTACGAATAAAAACTAGTGTGTTTTACAATGTTCATATATATCTTTTATATAATGTGGGTACTGTTATATATGAAACTAGTAAAGTATCCTATTGATCTGTCTCTCGTTAATATGCTAATTTATACTAGTGTTAAATTAAAGACACTATTATTATTTAAAGGTGAGAAAATAATTAGAAGTAACTTCGATATCAGTTAAACTTGTCAACAATGACTTTGGCGAGTACTGTGCCAGATCTGTGATTAGATACTCCTCGCACTTATCGAGAAGGTCAGAGTGTTATTATTAATCTGGGTGTGTGCTCAATATAATATTAAGGAAACAATACTCCCCAGTAAAACTGATGAATTTCAAAGTTCAGCCGTTGACAGGTCACCGGCAGCGAAGAGTATTTATACAGTGTTTTATTGTAACTATTGGACGGATAACAATAATCCCTCGTATTTTGGTTTCGCTGATGAGTTTAACTATATAATTAGACACTATAAACTTAATAATACGAAAATATTAATTTACAAAAAATCCGAGCAAATAATTGACATGTCACAGGAACAGTGTTGCCAGTTCGATCATCATACAAGTACGTAGCATTAACAATGCTTTTTGTTATAATAAAAGGAGCACTGTACACCTGTTGGCCATATTGGCGCCATAACTCCTCGTGCACACAGCCATGCGAAACTTAATTCAGATTTATGGGAAAAAGTTTTGACCTAGGATTTGAGGAAACTGGATGAGATTAGCCTCCTTTTTTATAACACTAAGGTAAACAAGCACACGGCCCGTCTGATGGTAAGCGGTTACCATAACCTATGAACGCTTACAAATCTTTTTACACCCTTTTTGAAGCCCTAGCTGTAGTTTAATAAATAGGAAAACCTTCTTTTTATTGAACGGGGATGCCATAAAATATGTAGCAATAAAAAAATATGAGGTCCATTGCGTAAAAAGTTAATTAAGGATATTATTCACATAACCTGAATTATTGACAACATTGTACTCATAAATATTGTAACATGATTTCAAAAGAGTACCTAACCATGAAGTTTCTTGCCAATTCTTCTCCATAGGAAATCTACATCTTGGAACGCGGCAATTAAAGCCTTGACAATTCATAAGTGCCAATAATGGTTTTCATTAATAACAATATTTTTTATCTTTATCTTATCTTTACCTATTGTCACCTTTTTTTACAATAACGAAAAGTGTTAATTTCAGGAAATAAAGATTGTCTTAATAGGGCTAAACCTATCCTGTACCTTCAACTTCCGATAATACAGAAAATATAAGATTGCATCAATACCACATTCAACCGATGAAAAATCGGATTTGTAGTAATAGTGTTTGTATTAGTATGGAATCAGAAAGTTTCCGAACAGAATCTTTAAATAGCTCTTTATTTAATACTAGCTGGGACCCGCAGTTTCGCCCGCCATTTAATTTAAAAGAAGTTGGATTATTTACAAATAATTTAGAGTACTTGAGCATAGACACTTGACATAGAGTATGTATATATTGGATTTCATGTGTTTTAATTATTTGCGCGGAACCCTAATTATTTTTCTAAAATAAAAGTAGCTTAAGTTATTCCTTATAACATCAGCTATCTGCCAGTGACAGTCCCGTAGAAATCGGTCGAGCCGTTTCGGAGAGTAGCGGGAACAAACAGACAGACAAAAAACTTAAAATAGTTTTTTTGTTGTAGGTACCGTGTATACTTTCATATGCATTTAGTAAAAAGCTGTTATTTTGACATTACAAACAGACACTTATTTATTTGTATAGATACGTACACTATTCTTCATTCTGACGCAAATTATATTGCCTCATTTCCCACTTCCTAGAACCATGATGGTTGGAAGCTAGCTTCATGATCCTCTACCAATGATATTATATATTAAGAGAAGTAAGTATGTTACACGCGCGACAAAAGTAAGAACCAAAACTCCCCCAATTGTAGCACCTCGCAATCAGTTCGCCCAAGACAGAACAACGAGCACACATTGTCACAATCTGTATTGTTTTATTAATTAAGTAATAACAATGCCGTCGTGCGTATAGAAAATGCACAAACTATCAAGCAAAAACAAAATAAAGAACAAGGGATCATATACCACACGTGAGTAACAAACTATATAAAATATTTTAGTAAAAATACTATTCAAATTATCTATAGAATAATATTCTCGAACAAAACACAGGCCAAGCAAAGAAAAGAGACAACACATATATTCTATCACAGGTGCGACAAAGAAATCGAGTAAACGTGATGTCATTTTAGATAGCTCTCTCGTAGTTTTTGTATCTTCTTTCTTACAGCAGAGGTGTGTAGTTTTATAGCTTTATACGTTACATATCTATGGTATAATATCATTGTCCTCTACCAAATTCTCTTTCGGTATAACCACAACGGTATTGCTAGTGATCATCTCTGAATCCACTGTCTTATTTTTCCTACTATATTAGCCAAATGACCTCCACTTCTGATAAAAGACCATAAATGACCGGTTATATGCCATGTATCATCTTTTTTGGGGGAGTTGCCAGTACTCACCACGCTTGGCAGGCATGTTGGTAAGCGCAGAATCGCTACTGTTCCCGGAAGGGATGCTGCTGCACATCCCTCTGGTTAAGAGCGCCTTAGTCGCCTTTTACGACATCGACGGGAAGAGATGGAGTGGTGCTGTATTCTATCCCGGTCACCACACGGTCCTATATTTATTACACCATAATCACCATTTTTCCAAAATCTCAGGTAACACACGACTTATCTCGCTAGCGTGAAATGACAACGATTTTCAATTGTAACTTCTATTGTCACTTGAAAAACTTTAGGCAGTAACCTGTTTAAAACAGTAGCTTATCCAGTAACCCTATATCTATGTTTTATAGTATGGTGTGGGTGTCGTGTTGCACGACGTAATGGCTATTGAGTGCGTGGCTACTTATTTGTATTGTTCATAAAACCTTTTTACTAACTATGTTGTGCTATATTTTATACCATTTATGTGTATATCACGCAAAGATATAGTATTACCTACGTAGATAGATAGAGCTTATTAAGTTGAACAAATTTCCAGGTATAAAGACCTGTCATCCTAATGCGAGCATTACGTGTGATAAAAAGAGAAAGCACTAACCGTTCGCGCACGTCTTGAAGCGTTGCGCGCCTACAGTAGTAGTCTTTACCTGAAACCATCTGGTTAACACACGACGCTAACAGTTTTAACAGAAAGTGGATTGTTACTTTAGTACGAAACGGTGCCATTCAATTGTTTTGCTGTAAACAATGCTCTATAGACAACTCTTTTTTCATATGGCGTTGCGCATGTGCTCGTAAGAGTTGGTAATAGATTTACTAGGAATACTATCCGTCTATAGATACTTGGTTTTAGATATCACGTAATTTAACTACTACGTACCTACTAGTAGTTAAAGGTTTTAAAGTTTTATGGTTTTTTCATCCAGAATCACAGCTTAAGCCTGGCACTGCATGGCAATGAAAGCTAGTAAGGCCAGAGGCAGACTCTTACCTCAATAAACTTTTGAGTCATCATATCAGCCAAAGGACTTCCACGGCTGAATTGTGTCATCATTTTGGGGTGATTTGTCAATACATACTTACCACACTTGGCAGGCGGGTTGGTGAGCGCAGAATGATACTGTTCCACAGAAGAGACGCTGCTGCCCATCCCTTTGGTTTAGAGTCCCTTATATCCCTTATATTACATCATTATAGGTGCTATATTCTTAATCCAAACACCACACTATTGAGTAGCTTATAATAGTTCTATACTGCATTAAGAGAACTAAAAGTTTACATTTTCGTTTTCGTTACGTTTAACTTCACGTCCAGTAGTTAGTACAGATAACCAGGCTAGTCTGTTATTACAAAATGTTGATATCCTGAGACTACAATTCGAAATATAGGGTGGAGCACCGATGTTAATACATTTTCCGTTTCAAGATTAAGAATATAGCACCACTCCATCTCCTCCCCTAAATGTCGTACGGCGACTAAGTGACGCTAAACCAGAGGGATGGGCAGAAGCGTGCGTTTTGTGAAACGGCGGCCATTCTGCGCTGGCCAAACCAATCCAAGAGTGATGAGTACTGACACATTGCATACAGTCGACTGCTGCGCCGAGGGTTGTGGGTTTGATTCCCACACGGAACAAATATTTGTATCATCTGCAGGTAGTTGTTCCGGGTCTGGGTGTATTGTATGTGGAATTCATGTCTGTAAACGCACCCACGACACAGGAGAAATACTAGTGTGGGGTAACGTATAAAAAAAAAAAATGACGTCACACGGCATTTTACTGGTGTAAATACATAATATCGTGACTCTCACAATCTTTCTCTTCTCTATTCTATTCTTCACAACCCTAAGTCTCCTATTTACCTTAGAGAGCGCTTTGAGTATCTTGTACCCAGGGGTACCGTCTGTCGTACATCCACTTCTCTTCTCCTTCGTACTCCCCATCACACCTCCAGCCGTTACGATGGATCATTCACAATACGCGGAGTTCGTCTCTGGAATTTTCTTCCACACTCACTACGCGAGAGCCCTTCTCTGGATGTTTTCAAGAAAGGAATCAAAAAACATTTCCTCTCAGTATGACTTATAAGTATGTATGTATGTATTGTTATGTATTTATTTAAGTATATGTTATGTTCATACTGTATATTTTTTTTTTTTTTTTTTAAACGAAACCGTTGCCCCACTCTCGGATTTCTCCTGTGTCGTGGGTGCGTTTACAGACATGAATTCCACACATAATACACCCAGACCCGGAACAACTACCTGCAGATCGTACAAATATTTGTTCCGTGCGGGAATCGAACCCACGACCCGGAGCGCAGCAGTCGACTGTATCAACCACTGCACCAACGTGGATACTTGATACTGTCCTCTTCTCGTTTCTATCTTCTATCATTCAAGGGTTTGCTGGTAGAAAACTCAATGTTGAGTTAACTCGCCTTTGTACATTTATTTTATTTTATATTCTATGTTTCGTTTTATGTTTGTACAATAAAGAATAAGAATAATATATCCTATCCTGAATTAGGTGTACGAATACATGCTTATTTTTCGATGCAATCAGTGTTTATCGCAGCCCCTGCACATTAATTTTGTAGTGATAACGCGAACCAGTCGCGTGATAGTCATAAACTGACATCAGTACTAATCGTGTACAACATTATTACTTCATGGTACTTATCTACAACTGTGTTGCACACACGGAATTGAAAGAATTAAAAAGTAATATGTTATATGTTGCACGTGCGTTGCGTTTATTTATGGTGCATTTCTATGTTACTAAGTCACAAAGTTGTTATTAGGTGTCTATAGTTCAAACCGATTTCATTTTTACTGCTTTTCACTGGCTACATCTATACAAATAAATAAAATTGAAGTGTCTGTTTGTAATATCAAAATAACAGCTTTTTACTAAATGCATATAAAAGTATATACGGTACATATAATATTACAAAAAATATTTTTTTAAATTTTTTATCTTTGTTTGATGTTATAAGGAATAACTTAGACTTACTTTTATTTTAGGAAAATAATTAGGGTTCCGCGCAAAAAAATAAAACCCTTGAAATCCAATATATATATTCTATGTCAAGTGTCTATGTCGAAGTACTCTAAATTTCTTTTAAATTAAACGCGGGTGAAACCGCGGGTCCCAGCTAGTGTGAAATAAATGTATTTGTATTTAACCGCTGTCAATAGGTATTTTTTTAGATTTGGAGAAGTGTTTATTGTACAGTAACGGCCGAAATTAATAATGAATCTGATCTTAAATCTTTATATTTAAGATTGTGAATTGGGAACTTGGTCTGTTTTTGTGTCAAGATCACACTTCACAAAAAACTCGAAACCCTCAACCCCAAATTCCAAAATATTGAGTAAGATTGATTAATTATATTTCTATTTATTCTTTATGTTATTTTATTTTATTTTAAGCTTTTTATCTAACATATTTGTTTTATTCATAGTGGTGGCGGATGTAACATCAACCTTCTCCAAGTAATAAAAACAAAATAAAGAATTAAAACTTAAGTTAGATTGTTTGTAAAAATGTTATGTCTTTATAGATACACAAACTATATCAATCACTCAAAAATCAAAAGCAAATATTTTCAAATAATAACTGTGCCGTGCGGTGCCAGCTAAGAATAGCACCACCCCATCTCATCCCGTGGGTGTCGTAAAAAGCGTCTATGGGATTAGCCAGAGGATGGGCTGCAGCGTCCTTTGAGTATATTTATAACTGAACTGCGATCGCCAACCCGTCTGCCAAGCGTGGCGATTATGGCAAAACCCCCCAATGAGAACACAACACAAACCCATAGCGGTCGTTGTGGAAATCTTTGGGGGAGGCTTTTGTTCATCAGTGGACGTATAAATGGCTTATATGATATATTAGTTAAAAACTCGAAATTGACGATCCTATTATTTTTGTGCTTGGCTTTCTTGGCTTATGGATGCAGAGTTGTTCAATCCCTACATCAAACTATAAACTTTATGACCTACTAACTGATGCCTGGCATGCGTAATAAAATCTCGTTTTTTTTCTTAAAAATCTTCACCCACGTGCCGACTACACCTGTACAAAGTTATAATACAATCGAATGAATGGTATAGCAGCGCATAGAGAACAAAACATATATACATAAAAAGATTGATTATCATCATCATCATATCAGCCAAAGGAGGTCCACTCCTGAACAAAGGCCTCCCCTTAGATTTCCAGTTACATGCCGCTCTCATCCAACGACTCCCAGCAACCTTCACCAGTTCGTCTGTCCACCTCGTTTGAGGTCATCCCACGCTGCGTTTTCCAGCGCGGTCTCCATTCGAGAACCTTTTTGCCCCAACGGCCATCAGTTCTACGAGCAATGTGTGCCCGTCGTCACTTCAGTTTACCAATCCTTTCAGCTACGTCGACAACTTTAGTTCTTCTACGGATCTCCTCATTTCTGATTCGATCTCGAAAAGATGGATATGCCCTTGATACTATATAAATATTATTGTGATGAAATGTTGAAAGAAACACCATTTCAGAACCACTAAAACCTCTTACAAGATATTAAATGGCTAGGCTACTAACCTCCGCAGAAGCGTTTGGTAGCGTATCTTTTCGCAAATACGTTAAAGGAGGAAAATATGTATGCCCATTACTTACATTTAAGAAACAGGGGCCAAAGCAACAATATTAACACTTTGCAGGTAGTAATTTCACTTTGCTTTTAACCTTTTTCTGCGAAATGACTACAGAGTGTTTTAAGCTATTGTAGAGCAAATCTTACGCGATGGCGTTTAAGGTCAACCCGGCTGTCAGGCGTCCAGCGCTATAGAACCGAACTTCACGGTCCCCAGCGCAGGGTGGCTATACGGATCGCACGGGGATACCAATGGGCGGCTCTAGTGTGATCTTACGAAGACCTGGTGCTTCCCTTAGGTCCCGAAGATGACCGCTCTAGTGGTTTTAACCGGTAGGAGTCCGGCATACCCCTTCAGCGAAGGAAGTTCATGAAGAATTTCCACTGGGCACTGGGCGGTACAAGTTGGACTCGCGTGGAAAGGGTTCCGTACGATACGTTATCCACCATGTTTTTTTTAAATCTGATCCAAATTTATTTGTCGTAACTAAAATATATAATAAATATTACAAAACAAATGTATTGTGACCCCATATTCAAAATTCAATTATTTACGTTAGACGGCCGTGTTTGGGTCACAGAATTCCATATGTGTACCCATTTTCAATTTAATCGGTCCATTAGAATCGTAGCACATTGGCTGCGACAGACCGACAGACAGACAGACCCACAAGCGATCCTAGAAGGGTTCCGCCGTTTTTCCTTCGGACGTTTGGAACCCAGAAAACAGCATTAAGCTTAAATAAGCAACTTCGAATATAACGTACGCCTTAGACCAGAAACTCGCTCCATCTGACACCTTGTGGCCCACGGTTAATTTTGTGGGCGAATCGCCGTATAAATCTAGTTATCCGCCCCCAGTGGCTTGTGTTGGTGTTTTTTATATTAATTAATGTATTTTATTATTTCATTAACCCTTTTCCGTGTTTGTTTGGGCTTAACAAAGGAACCCGTAGGAACTTAAGTGTTTTCGCTGGCAGTCGGCGGAGCGGGTAATGCGATTATGGACTCGTGTTATGCCATAATTGCTGGTTCGCGATGCTTGGTTAATATGATACTCCCTTACATTTTGGAATTGTTATGCAGTGTTAAGTTGTGCAGAAATTAAGATCATAAAATTTTAAAATTAATCTTTCTCTACAGATTTCTTTCTGATGCTAGAAAACTACCGAAGGTCAAGGGAATAATGATAAATACTCGTTGAAATGTCCCCTACAATTAGAGAAATATATATTTCAAAAAACTAAATTTTATTAACAATTTAAATAATCTGAAGAATGCCTCTATATCAATAGATACTATTGTACATTGATGAATCCTACCTACATTTTATTTAAATGTTTTTTATATATGGAAATGACAATGACAAGAAATTAAATAAAATGTTGGTACAGTTATAATGAAATAGTTAAATTAAACTACAATATGCAGATAATTGAATATAATGTTGACCAGGGTCAAAGTCAAAGTTCAAGCACACCGAACATCTCCGGGCTCGCCACTAAGCTCCACCAAGAGCAAGCATTGTCCAGCTATGCTCGCTACTGCAGTAGCGTCGAGCTCTAGCGACTAGTATTTCTGTCCGCCGTCGTCGCGGTTAACTAGGGTTGATATCAAGACGATAGGTAGCAGCGTCCTCCTATTCTGCTCACCAATCCTTCTGCCAGCCGTGGTAATTATGGCAATATCCCACATGAGCGCTCACTGTAGTGATCATTGGGATGGTTTTCCTGTACTAGACCATACGTGGGAGCATTCTGGTTCTGGAGATATTGAAGTTCACTCAACATTTTTTTCGTTATCACTACATTCTTTTATGTCATTACAAAACTTTCTTCCTAATAAACATTATCATACTCCACCGTCCCGCACCCGTACAATACAATTCACTCGTTAGCGTGCGTTTGCAGTGTGTTCATTGCGCGCTATAAAAATTACTGTTTTTAATGCGTAAAAATTTAAGTCGTTTCCTGGCAATTATTTTCGCTCAATGTAACTTAGTTAGATGCACAGAATGCGTGGATTTCAGCTCGACGATGTGTCTTACTTATGTCTTAATGTCCAGTATATGAATGGTGTTTGCAGTGTACATTTTTTGTATAATTACGTATCCGGCTTTACTCACAGTGTTCTTCATTTGAAGCAGTTGACCACATTCACTGATTCATCAACAGTTATAATATTAAGTTAAAATAGAAAGAAAGAAAAATCATTTATTTTTGCACCATTTAAGATAAGATAAGATAAAAACATTTTTATTCATGTAAAACTTAGCAGGCACTTATGAATAGTCAAGACTTTACTTGCCGCGTTCCAAAATGTTGATTTCCTATGGAGAAGAACGGGCAAGAAACTCCATGGTTACTCTTTTTAAATCATAATAATTGTTACAGTACTTTTTATTACATTGTTCTCAAAATAAATAATGTGAGGACAATGTAGCAGAAAAAAGTAAACTTCTTAAAAAGTCCACACTAAACAAGCCTGATATTTAGAAAAACTTATGATTAAATTGTCATGGCAGTATTATAGCTGACCAATCCCAACAGACAGCACTCGTTCACAAGCATGACGCATGCATCAGCGTCGCTCAGCTCAACCATATTGTAGGGCAACTAAGCGACCCGATACACGACGCCACCATCAGCAGGAAGCTTGAGTGAGCATGACATACCTAAACTGCCAGACAACTATCACGTCAATGAAACAAAATAAATGAATAATCCACATGGTCCTCGCACTTACAGTATCAAATATAAATTAAGTGAATATATAAAAAAAAAACAACCAAGTAATTGGTGTCATTTAAACAAATTGAAGATGGATATGATCAAATGTCATTAAATGAATTAATGTAATCCATTATAAAAGAATGTCAAAATAAATAAAAATTAATGGCAATGGTATTTGATACATCAAACCCAATAATGTCAATATCGGCCTTTGAACATTGGAGCAGCTCAATCCCAAGCATTTTTGTCGTCCATATACTCTGTAACTTTATAAAAACCCTTTCTACACAACTTCTGCTTTATAATGGACTTGAATTTATTAAGACTTAATTTCTGAATATCACTTGGGATTTTATTGTAAAAACGTACACATTGGCATTGAAATGATTTGCTTATCTTCTGAAGCCTGGTAGCAGGAACAACCAGTTTCTGTTTGTTCCTGGTATTAATATTATGGATATCACTGTTTTTTGTAAAGAGGTTAATATTTTTATGTACATTTAAAACATTTTCATAATTGTACTGGGATGGAATGGTCATTATATTAATCATTAACGACACACACAACTTATTTATTTATTTATTTATTTATTCTTTATGCACAAACACGTACAGAGGCGGACTTAATGCCATAGGCATTTTCTACCAGTCTACTTAAATGAGCACAAGATTTTTAAAATTCACAAATACGACCTAAATTCCATAGCCTGGCAACATAACGTTATTTTTATGTTTAAATACGTTTTAATTAGATTAAGTTATACGTTTATTACACCACTTACTAGCAACATGTAAGTCATTTCTCTCAATTAACTGTTATAATTAGGTACACGTGGCGACAAGGCACGGCACCTATATTAATTTAATTATTGCTTGGTAATGGATACTACCCCATCCCTTTACTTAATTGACGAGAGACGATAACACAATATACATTTTTAGTTATCACTTGCTTTGTATAGATGTACTAGATTCAGTCACGGAAAGTTAGTAGTTACCTAAACTGAAGCATAAAATCATTTGAACCCCTGATTCTGAAACTTATATATATCAACATCATCATTTAAGTCAAAAGACGCCCACAGCTGTACAAAGGCCTTCCTTATTGAACGGCCGGTTTTGTGCGTGTGTTGTCATTTTGGGGGGAATTTGCCAGTACTCGCCACGATTGGCAGGCAGGCTGGTGAGCGCAGAATGGCTACTGTACAACAGAAGTGACACTGCTGTCCACGGGTTTAGAGGCCCTTAATCGTCAATGCGCGTGGTGCTGTATCTGTCATCCGGACACCACGGTTGGTAGTTCCCAAATAGCCCAATTTTAGCGGTATAGAAATCAGTGGTTCTTTCAATATTATTCCACAGACCAACGCAGCGGTCCGCCGTCAGCGCAGCGGGGCATGAGTCGACTCGGTGTGGCTCGCAAAATTTACAATAAATATGATTGAAAAGATACTACCGCGTTTAATTTAATGATTTAAAAATATTTGTATACACAATTATGAGATGCTCACAGATCTGTTACGAAAAATGTGTGGCCCTCTTATCACAAAAGATTTCCGACCCATGGCAAAGACACCGTATCCAATACTGTTTTCTAAAATAAATAACAATAATCGTAGCCTCCACGGATGTAAACTTCGTCTTCTTCGTCCTTAAACTCACGAGCGAAGTATACTCAGCCAGTAAACAACGAGACTGTCAACAGACAGCCGACAAATGGTGAGATCACCATCCTGGAGTGTTGGATAATAATTATGATGACAGAAGACAAGCAGTAGACTTCTAAAAATAGCTGATCCAACTTTCGGTTCTGGTAAAAAAATCCGATAAAGCTATTAGATGTGCAATTATATATAAAATGGCGTCCCCTATAATAGTTATAAGAATAACATAGATAATAGAAGAAGATAAATGTTCGTGTGGTTCTTGGCAAAGAATATACTATCACTCTCCATATCGTATAAGAAGAGAGAAAGAGATGAGCAGCAGAATCCTCACCTATACTAATAACAACATATTGGGGCCACCGTTCCACCTGCTTAGCGTAGTGATTGTGGCAATATTACCTATGACCGCTTATTATTGTGATTACCATGTTCAGCAGTGGACGTTAACGGGTTGATGTGTTTACACCTTACGGTCGGTTACTCACGGCGCCCTTTATCAGCGATTCAAAGGTGCGTTTGTGAAACGCGCGACTCCATATTGATTCTAGCCTTTTTTTATTGGTGTCCAGTGGATATTCTACAAGAACTTTCTTCGCCCCGGGGAAGGGCGAAGGGGTATATCCACCTCCTACCTATTAAAACTACTGGAGCGGTGATCTTCGGCACCGAAGAGGAGCTCCAGGTCCTCGTAAGATCACACCAGAGCCACCCATTGGTGTCACGGCTTTAGGCACATCTCGGAGGGGATGACTATAAAGCGGTCACCCCCTCTAGTGGAGGGCAGGCGTCAGTAAAACGGCCGCCCCCCCCAGGCACTTCTCGGGGAGGATTGTAAAGGATCCCCCAAGCCTCGCTGTGCACTGTGCTACGCACACGGCGGCACGTGTCCACGTGCGCGCCACCGTCTTTCCGGGGGTGGTGTGAGCACTCAGACTCCCCAATATGCGCGACCGCGACCCCCGTAAGTAGTAGTAATGATACTAGCCTAGCCCAGTAAATGGTTAGCGATTGTGTCGCTACTGAATCGCTGCAGAAGCGCTGCATAAAGTCGCAGCGTGTAACTGTTCAAAAAAGTATATTCTACGGAATCTTGTAATCGTAGTATTGTTTGTGCTTGGCGTACAGTTTTTATATTGCCAGTTTCATGTCGGAAGCCAATTTCATATGGAAAGTGTGTGGTCCGTGATCGGAACACAATTTCTCAGTTACAATATGCGTGTGCTTTCTAAACAGCTAATGTTTGTCTAGTTTAAGATCATTGAGTATGGTATTTGCATGAATCGTCGATCGACAATTTATAAATGGACGTGGAACTTCGTTTTTACAGTCAGGCATTGGAGTCTATCCGAAATTGCTTTTTACCGACTTCGAAAAGGAGGAGGTTCTCAATTCGATGCGTTTTTTTTTTGTATGTATGTACACCGATTACTCCGAGATTAGAACACCGATTTGAGCAATTCTTCTTTTAACTGATGCAGAATGCTTTCGAATTGGTTCCATATAAATTTCATTACATTTGATTGAGTAGTTTATAAACCAGTTTCAATAAACAGGTTAATTTTACTGCGCTTATCTAAATGATGTCTTAATAGTTTCGATTCCTCTCAGATCAGAGGACCGATTTGAGTCATTCTTATTTTTAGTGTTAAATAGTGATATCAAATTGAAAAACGTTCTTAAATGTATTTACATTAAAAACAAACAAATAAAACGTTTTAACAAAAAAATACCGACTTCAAAAACCCTACATAAAGTTGTTTTTTCCTTTTCAGTGGTTTTAATATTTTCATATCGTCGGTATTTTTTTTGTAAAAAAGTTTTATATAGAAGAACAAAGCCAGGCCGTATCTAAGTGAGGTATTGCGAATGTTGCTATTGGAGAATTTTATTTGTGGCAGGTCTCTTGTTGCAGGAGACCGGCTAGGTAGGTACCACCTCGCTCTAGTGTGATCTTACGAGGACCTGGAGCCCCCTTCGTTGCCGAAGATGTCCACTCCAGTGATTTTAGCCGGTAGGAGTCCGGCGCATGCCCCTTCACCCTTCCCCGGGGAGGAGGAAGTTCATGTAGAATTTCCACTGGGGACCAATAAAAAGGTAGGTACCACCCTAGTGCCAGATATTCTGCCGCCAGTGTGTTTAAACTTTAGACATTACTGTGTTCCGTTTAGAGGTTTAATTTCACAAGCCACAGTGGCTTGTGAAATTGCTGGGTATGAGAGACTAAATAACGAATGTCTCGAGGGGACCAGCGCAGTGTGGTGCCACGCAGGACTAGACCTGGGTAGCATTACAATTGTTATGGGCAGGCATGACGCTTGGCGATGGCTTGCTCGGTTCGACACCAGGTTATACAAAAAAGGCCTAAAAATGTGGAGGGAAGGCAATGTTCTCGACAGCTGTTCATAGTTCTGCAGATTTTTAGGGCATTACCACTGCGCATCTATCAATTGCCGTGTGGTGCCGGCTCAGAATACCACCACCCCATCTCATCCTATGGGTGTCGTAAAAGTCGACTAAGGGATTAGTCGGATGATGGGCAGCAGCGTCCTTCGATTACATTAACATATCAACTGCGATCGCCAACCCGTCTGCCAAGCGTGGCGATTATGGCAAAACCCCCCAATGAGCACACAACACATACATATCGGTCGTTGTGGTGATCTTTGGGGGAGGCCTGTGTCCAGCAGTGGACTTCATTCGGCCGAAATGATGATACCTCTGAGATGATGTTGGCTGTACGTCCTGTTAAAGATCTCAAACATGAAAAACAGGCCTTACTCCTACACACTTACCCTGTATAGCTCCTGCCCAGCAGAGCCAGAACAGCGCCCACTTGGCGGTCCTGAAGCGTTGCAGCCACGAAGGTCGGAACATGCCCCACCCGCACTTGAGGGACTGCTCCTCATCGTGAGCAGTCCTTCTTGGGGAGGACAGTTCAGATTCTGTAGAGGCCTGAGAAGGACAAAATTTTCATTTAATCAAAATCTTTAAAAACATTGTAGGTATCTGCAGAGTTTTCTTTCCATTGTGTTTCATCACACATCACATCGGCCATTTATACGTCCACTGCTGAACAAAGGCCTCCCCCATAGATACCACAATTGTGTCATCATTTCGGGGGATATTTGCCAATACTCACCACGCTTGGCAGGCGGGTTGGTGAGCACAGTATGGCCACCGCTTCACAGAAGGGACGCTGCTGCCCATCCCTCTGGTTTAGAGTCCCTTAGTCGCCTTTTACGACATCCACGGGAGGAGATGGAGTGGTGCTGTATTCTTAATCCGGACACCACACGGACATTGTGTTTAATAACTTCCAAATACGTTTTGTTAGGCGTTTGCATTTAATTAATAGAATAGAAAATAATCATTTATTCAGTAACTAGGTCCTAACATACAATTCTACACGTCATATTAAAACTTAGTTTCTTAGTAGTATTTAAAAAACGTTGCCCCTCACTAGGATTTCTCTTGTGTCGTGGGTGCGTTTACAGACAAGAATTCCACATACAAATTCACCCAGACTTGGATAGATTACCTGCAGATCATACAAATATTTGTTCTGTGCGGGAATCGAACCCACGATCCGGAGCGCAGCAGCAGACTGTATCAGCCACTGCACCAACCGTGCCTTCAGACGAAACGACGGACGGCATTTCACTATATGACAACCTGTGAGATGAAATGCCGAAAGAAACTTAGGGCTCGGTCTTTTTTGGTCATTGTTTTATTATTTAAATATCTTTTACAAATCTGTTCCTTACAAATAATTTAATAAAGCAATTATCTATACATTGATAAAAGATAAATATGGCAGTGATATAATGCACATAGTAAATCAAATGCATTTCGTTTCCAGGGAAGCCACATACATGTACAGAAAATAATGAACCTTAGTCCCATCATCAACATGGTCTTTAATCCTATAATATTGTTCTTGTGAGAATAATTAGAATTGATTGATTGCAATTTGAACTTCTCAACTGTAGAGTAACTTTGTAGCAGATTTTGATTCCGAGTGCTCAAAGCACGTCTAGTTTATTTTTAACATCTGCAGTGCAATTCCCTAACCAACCCAATTTCGTATTCGCTAAGACTCGTCCTCATGGCTCACCACCTGCAACGTGTCCTTGAATAGCTTCAATCATGTCTTTATAAATACCAAATTGGGTTTTCACCGTTATTTCAATTATTTATTAAAGGATGTATGGATGTTTGAGCTTAGAGAATTGCACTACTGAACCAACTATCCTACATGATAAATAATGTCGCCATTACTACAGAAATAAATATGATTAAAGATCCGGTACTATCCAGCAAAACTCCGTTTATGCCAAAGCTCTCCACAAATTAAATAAATTATTTAATACCGGAACGGCATCCCGGTATTTAACAAGGCAAACTTAAATAAAGATTTAGTAGGGACAATCATTATTTTATAATGGAAACGGACGCTAAGATGATGCAGCAGTGGGTGTATCCGAATTAAAGGATTTGAATCACACCAAGAGTCATGTAGTTGTATTAATAAAAGTGATTTATTGAATGGCCCCACAATATACATAATGTGGGAAGACTAGAAATGATATTATGTTACTTTATTTCTTCTCAAATGATGGGACAAATATGGTTCACTGTAGAACTCGACGTACTTCAAGAGCTAAACCTATTTTGATACAAATCATCTTAAATAAAATACATACGTTATAAACATCATTATCCTATGACTTAAATGACGTAATCGCGTGGATATTTATGCAACCAAGCAACCAACTTATTACTTTTTCATGTCACCATGGTTTTGTTTGTAATTTGCAACAAGTAACTCATGCGCCCAGTATAGGGAAAGTATAGTACAAAATGTGAAAAATGTATTTATAAAATCTAGCTTTTGTGCATTTTACGTTATAATCACAATCGTTTCGAACACAGTGCCATTCCGTGTCTGACGCTCGCCGCAGACGGTCGTGCAGTGCTCGCGCTCCCCGATCAGTGTGCCGTGTAGTGTTTGTTCGCAATCCGTCCCGTCGGATTGCAGTCACTTCAATTAAATCACGCGTTGCCTTTTTCAAGGCGACTACTGATTTTTGTTTCTTTGACCGATTAAATTCATCGAGTTATTGTGCCCCTTCAGGGAAAAACCACTGTTTGGTGGTCCTCGGCGGATACCTTACGGTGCCAACGAAGCCGAGTGGGGTGTTGACCCGGCACACCCGCCTAGCCCCATCAGGGCAAAGCAGTTAGTCGGCAGCGGACTAGGACCACCGGCCTTGGGGGCTACCCTAGTCGACCCTAGTTCGAGTCTACATTTTCAGATTATACAGTCTCTTGCGGGCGATACCTTATCGCCCCTTGCAAAAGAGCTGTCAGGGACCCGTTTGCCCATTAAGACTGGCCACGGATGGTACTAGCTTAGGGCTCACCACAGGTACTCACACCTCCCTGCCTATACCCGGCAGGGAGGGTTTGTTACACACCCCCGGGCCCATCCAACCCGGGAGGTTAGGGACCGCGTAAATCGCGTTTGTTCCTCCGCGCTTATAGCGTATTTTTGTTTTCGTCCCCCCGTCCGCCATTTTGTTTTATAAACAAAATGGCCGACGACGCCACGCTGTGGAAAAATATTAGGGAGATCCTCCTAAAGGACCCCTACTTTGTTGCCAAGTATGGCAACCTTCTCTCCCCACTAGAGCCAGGCACAAAAGTGCAGCCCCCCTATCCCGAACCCAAAAAAAGGGGCACAACCCCCGAACTAGATGCCGGCATATCATCCGCCCCTCAGGCAAAAGCCCCCCTCCCCACCGCCAGCACGAACGCCTCCACGTCCCCCGAAGCCGACATGCCCATACTCTCGGACGTGTCGGACATGTCAGAGACCGAGGACTCTCCCCCTCTCCCCCAAATCCCCTCCTCCGATTCGGCCTCTGACGAGTTCCAACTCGTCAGCGGTAGCCGTAAAAAGCGGGCCCGCAAGGCCAAGTCCTCTGCTCAAGCAGCGCCCGCTAAAGCCCCGAAAACGGACGAGGCTTCGTCCTCCGCTCCGCCCTCTGCCCCTGTCCCCACAACGGCCTCTTCTCAGGCCAGTCTTCCCCCTACCCCTACCCCCGCTAACTCCCAATCCCAGCCCGCCAAGGTCCCTAAAAAGGACAAAAAACCGCCTGCTATATACATTCAGGCCAAGGACAAGTGGAATGACGTGTCCAAAATGTGTATAGAGCTAGGTATTAACTACCTAAGTGCCCGCACCACAGCCGTCGGGGTCAAAGTGGCAGTTCCCACTGCCCAAGACTTCAGGTCTTTGACCCGTGCCCTCCAAGACAGGAACGTGTACTTTCACACGTACTCTCTCGCTGAGGAACGCCCACTCCGGGTAGTCCTTAAAGGCATCCCCAAGGAGATCGACACCGACTCCATCAAAGACGACCTTCTGTCGCAAAGTATCCCCGTCCTCGAAGTTCATCGCATGCACGCTGGTCGCAGCGGTGAAGCTTACGATATGGTCCTCGCCATATGCGAAAAGACCGCCGATAATGATCGGAAGATTTTTAATATCAAGACTGTATGCCACCTCTCAGGCATCAAAATCGAACCTCCCCATCGTTATGGTCCTCCCGGGCAGTGTCACCGCTGCCAACTCTATGGTCACGCGCAGCGACACTGCTACGCCAAACCTAGGTGCGTTAAGTGCCTAGGTGACCACAGCACCTCCGACTGCGATCGCCCCAAAGATCGCACGCTTTGCACAGAGCCTCCGAGTTGTGTGCTTTGCGGTGAGTCGGGTCATCCCGCGAATTATCGCGGATGCCCCAAAGCACCGCGCGCTAACAACAAGGCAGCAAAGCGCAAAGCGGCTACCCAAGCCTTCGCGGCCGCCCATTACGCCTCTCAGGCCCCTCCCACGTCCCAACGACTCAGCCCTCAAAGGCCATCGCCGTGGAACGCGCTGAATCACCAGCAAGCGTTCCCCGCCCTGAGGCCTAGTTTACTGACCCAACAGGCGACCCAAGCGTCAGCGATTCCCTCGCTGATGACCGCCCCCCATACGGCACCGTACCTTCCCGTGCCGTACAACCAACCCGCACCACAAGTGCACTCTCAGAGGGCCGCCCCTCCCTCACCCCTTCTCAAAACTGACGACCTCTCAGTTTGCCTCGGTCTTCTCAACTCTGTCGACCCGAACAGAGTCGCCCAAATGGCCGCAGCCATTAGGGCAAACCAGGGCCAATACGGCCTCATGCTAGTTCTCAGCGACTTCGCTGATGTTTCATCCGCCCTCCTCTCCTACCGCGTTCATCCGTAATGGATTCACAAAGCAGGTGCAGAATAAAACCCCGATCCCTTAAAATAGGCATCTTCAATGCCAACAGCATTAATGGCCAAAAAGACGAAATCGCCTTATTCCTCCGCGACCACCTTATTGACATTATGTTGATACAAGAGTCCTTTTTGAAACCCTCTCACAGGAACCCTAGAATTGCAAACTATGATATAGTGCGCAACGATAGGACCCACTCCCGTGGAGGAGGCACTCTTATCTACTATAAGAGATCCCTTTATTGCATGCCCCTAGATACCCCGTCCCTTTCCAATCTAGAGGCATCTGTGTGCAGAATAGACATGACAGGTCATCAACCGATCACTATAGTGTCGGCTTACCAATCCCCCAATGCCCAAGACGATCCAATCCAATCGGATCTCGAAGCACTCTTCGATCTAGGCGACTCCGTCATAGTGGCGGGAGATCTCAATGCCAAACATGAGTCTTGGAACTGTCTCACCCACAACCACAGAGGAAGTAAATTATACTCCCTCAGTAACCTCCTCAATTTTGACATCATCGCCCCGATGTATCCCACTCACTACCCCAGCAATGTTAATCATCGCCCGGATATACTCGACATAGCACTTCTAATGAATATCAACCTCAAGTTGCATTCCATTGAAGTACTACAAGAGCTAGACTCCGATCACCGTCCTGTGATCCTTCACCTCACCTCCCGCTTTGGCCCCACGGACACAGGGCTACCCCCTCAGACCATTGTGACGACGGACTGGAGGAAAGTTAGGCAACGCCTCAACGACCCCTCGTCCGCTCAGTTAGATAGAATTCCCGAATGCATAACGTCAGTCGCAGACACGCTAGGCGCGATCGACTCCCTCACCGGGCATGTACAGTCCGTCGTGGACGAGTGTTCACGGCGAGTTCCTGCGATGGAAGACCATCGCATGAAACTCCCTGACGATGTACGTGCACTGATGACGGAGAAGAACGCAGCCCTTAGAGCGTACTCATCTTTTCCCAGCGAACCCAATCGCCTCTTTATGCGCCACCTGCAGCGTGCTGTCAAGGAACGTATCAAGGAGTGCCGAGAGGCTAACTGGGATAAGATGTTGGGCGACTTAGAGCCAACCCACCTTGCGTTCTGGCATCTGCAACGGAAACTCAAATCCGAAACATCCAATGCTGTCCCCCCCCTCAACCGTCCCAACCAAAGGCCGGCCTTTGATGACGACGAAAAATCCGAATGCCTAGCTGACAGTCTAGAAGCGCAATGTTCCCCAAGCACTCTACCTGTAGACCAAGCTCACCTCAAAAAGGTTGACGCTGAAGTCGAACGTAGAGCAGCTATTCCGCCTGCCGAGGACCCTGACGACCCCCTCCCTCCGGTCACGGCAGACGAGGTCAGAAATCTCGTGAAAAAGATTCACCCTCGCAAAGCCCCCGGCTCTGACGGTATCACCAACAAGGTGATTAAACTCTTCCCCGAACGTCTTATCGCCTTAATGACCGTCATCTTCAATGCGGCATTAAACAATAACCTCTTTCCGCATACGTGGAAACAGGCCACCGTTATCGGTATTCCCAAACCCGGTAAGCCCAAGTGCGAGCCTTCCAGCTATCGCCCCATAAGCCTTCTCAATTCTCTTGCGAAGATTTATGAGCGGATTATCTATTCCCGATTAAAGGATTTTGCCGATTCCAAGAAACTCATTCCCGACGAACAGTTTGGTTTTAGAACCAAACACTCGTGTGTACAACAAGTCCACCGACTAGTTGAACACATCACGTTCGGATTCTCACGCGGCCTGATGACGGGAGTCCTCTTTTTCGATGTTGCGAAAGCATTTGACAAAGTCTGGCACAATGGCTTATTATATAAGTTGTACCAACTCGGAGTGCCTGACCGTCTCGTTCTCATCATACGAGACTTCTTGTCAAATCGCAGTTTCCGATATCGAATCACGGGCGCTCTCTCTTCCCCCCACCCCATTAGAGCCGGAGTCCCACAAGGATCCGTGCTAGCCCCATTATTGTTCACACTGTACACCAGTGACCTCCCCAAAAGACCTGCTAATACGACCCAATTAGCACTGTTCGCGGATGACATGGCCATATTCTACTCTGGTAGCAGTCCCGATAATATAACTAAGATCCTCCAAACCACAGCCAACGTCTACGGTAAATGGTTTAGGAAATGGCGGATCGAAGTTAACCCTATCAAAAGTAAAGCCGTCCTATTTTGCAAATTAGGCGACGACCACCCACGCTTCAGGGAGATCTCGATGCTGGGCCAATCGGTTCCTTGGGAACCGCACGCCAAGTATCTTGGAGTCACCCTAGACAAAAAACTGACCTTCATTCCCCACACAAAGATGGTGCGTGCCCGCGCTGCCTTTGTGCTCGGTCGCCTTCACTATATCCTGAACGCTCGTAGTAAATTATCCCTTAGAAATAAGGTGAGAATTTACACCACATGCATTCGACCCATCATGACCTATGCCAGCCCAGTGTTCGGAGTTCGTTCCACCGGAGCGCCTCTGTACATGCGAAACGACCAACTCCATTTCGACCTTAACTTGCCGACCATCAGGCAATTTATGAAACAAGCGTCTAAACGCTATCTTGATTCTGCCCTGTCCCACCCAAATCCCCTTGTGGTATCAGCCGCCGACTACGAACCCTCCCGTATCAGTAGAGTACGCCGCCCGAGGCACGTTCTGGTCGATCCAGACGATAAAATCACGTTAGATCACATGAAGAGACTCGCGTTGTCTCGTTCACTAAACACCCGACCGTTGTACCGCCCTCGCCGCCGAGGATGCCCGCCTCACCGACGTCGCGGAGGCCTATCGCCGCGTCACCTTCCCGTTCAAGTTAGCACTTCTCCCTCCCGTCTCTTGCTCGCGCCGGCCCGTGCCGAGCCAGTAGCTTTAAATGTCCCCTAATACAATTTAAATAATACCGATCCAGCTGTCCCCAAAAACAATAGCTTGATATCCCCAGCAACGCCCTAAGCCGAGGTCCGTGTCCCGCAGGGGGCGCCCTTAGCGAAAGTTGCTTAGTTTTTAATATTTAATTTAAGCCTGGCTGGAGGCCTCTTTTGGCTTCGCCAGCAAATGACCGGTTAAGCAACCACATTTCCCAGAAATGTATGCGAGAAGCCCAACAAAAAAAAAAAAAAAAAAAAAAAAAAAAACACAGTGCCGTCATGCACGGAGCACATCCATACTGTGGGCTGAATAAAAACTGCCGGGAACTTTTCAAGTTTAAAAATAATCTCTTCTTCTTCTTCTCTTAGATTATGGCTTCTGTAGAGTATCTTCCACAATTTCGCCAATGTCAAGTATAAGGCAACGTCGTACGGTGTTTAGATCAATAAATCTTTACATTTTCATAAAAAATTTCACAAAAAAGAAAAAAATCTAAAAAATATGTCGGCAACGTCGTACGGTTCAATTGTTTTTTTTTCTTCAAAATAAACTAAAAAAGCGCAAATTTAAAACAAAAACGAATAACGATGAATATAAAGGAGGATGTAGTTGGCGTTTCCGACCAGTTAGAATTATACGTATTCAGTGATTCAGCAAGTAATTTATATTGATAATTTTGCTTCAAGTTCAATGCAAGACGACGACTCTTGGCTGTTCCAATTACAAAGATAATCAAACGAATTGCGTGTGTTAACCAAATTCATAATTTTGACCGGCGGGCTGATTAGCTCAAAACAGCAACAGCAGACGCGATAACAGCTATCCGGTGGCAAAGCGTCAACAAAAATTGTTTTACGTAAGGCATTGCCCGCCAGTCGCTGTTGTGGAAGATGCATAGTTACTAGCGCCAGTAGCCACCAGTGGAACTAAAAAGAATGAACGTTTTTAGTTCATTGGTTGTCCAATAGAGGCGCGTCAGAGATCTTCGCCTGTTTAGTCGCTCAATCGGAAAATAGGTAATAACAAATTGGCGTTTGACAGCGGCGTTGGAGCAATTTGCCTGTTCCAAAGCGTCTGCTACTTAGGTAATTAGCCCGCCGGTGGTTTGCGCTATGAGACATGGGATGTTTTTTCTATATACTACGGGTTGGGGGTCGCTCCCCACTGGAATCCAATACGTGCAATGTTTGTGCATGTCAGATATATGTAATTTTATTGAGGGGGAAGAGACACACGACGCATAGTTATGATTCTGCATCTTTATTGTTTCAATATAATTAAAATTGGCCAACCTTAAGACACGCACTACAACCATATCGTTTTTCTGACGCCATCAGCAGCCTCCTTTTAGTAAATATTAGCATATCCTCTCCCACAATCATTCGTTTATGAATCCGAAATCGAATTTAAGTTATACAATATAATATAACGTTAAGAAATTCGTTTTTTTATTAGTTATACACCGTAGCTACATGCACATTTCCGGCAGAGGCGGTCCCCTATCAACTTGATTCTTCGCGTCCACTCGCTGTCAGAAAAGGCAGGGTCCCGGCGTAGTGCGGTGGCGTTAGCTGTCAGTCTTGATATAACCAATGCCTTTAACTTTATCCCATGGGGCGCGATTAGGGGGACGCTAGTCCACCATCAGTGCTATCTGCAGGGTATCATCAGGGCATATCTGCGCGACAGGCATGTTCACTACGTGGGTAGGGACAGTAGCATAAAGTAGAGGAAGATTACGTGCGGTGTTCCACAGGGGTCGGTTTTCGGTCCCCTCTTGTGGACCCTCGCCTACGATACGGTCCTGCGTGTCGTTCTCCCCGCTGGCGTCAGCTCTGTTACGCTGATGACAGACTTGTACTGGCCAGCGGGGAGTTCTTCGAGGGTACCATCCGGCTTGCCGAGCAAGCGGTGGCTATTGTTGTGGTCGAAATCCACGCTCTGGGTTTGCTCTGGCTCTGGCTCTGGTTGGGATAGAACCGAGGTGCTATGGTTCCACAAATTCCCAGTTCGTGGATAAACGTTGCTGACGCGCAAATTACAGTGAGCCAGTAGATGAAGTACCTGGGGTTCACCCTGTACAGTCGCTAGGGCTTCGAGGACCATTTCGAGAGTCTTGTTCCCCGAGTCGAAAGGATAGTGGGTGCCTCGCAGCGGCTACTGCCTAATCTCGGGGAACGGAAGGAAGAAGTTTGCCACCTCTACGGGGGATTCATGCGGTCAGTAGCCCTCTACGGGGCGCCTGTTTGGTCATCTCGACTCTCGGGCGTCCAGCGCTGCAGAACTAAGATTCACGGACTGCAGCGTAGAGCGGCTATACGGATTGCACGAGGATATCGAACGGTGTCCTTTGAGGTGGCAACTCTGTAAGTGCGCTTTCCGCCTTTTGATATCCTTACGGAGATGGATGCGTGTGTGTATGACCAAACACGCTCACACCACCAGAGCGGAGAGCGCGTGCCTTCAAGGTCGCTCGGAATTTTGAGATGGCAGGCTCGGCGGCGTGCACTCAAGCTGGGGCGCGAGCGACTCATGCTGCCGCAGTACGCGCAAAAGTGCGTCTTTGAGGCCGCCTTGCCACTCTTCGGCTGGAGAATTCTTTACAATCCCCCGAGAGGAGCCTGGGCGGTAGCCTTTTTACAGTCGCCTTCTCTCCGCTAGCATCCCCTCGGAGACTTGCCTAAAGGCGAGGCTCCAATGGGTGGCTCTAGATGGAGATTATTAGAGTTTTTGGGGCCTACCTTCGGTGCCAAAGATGACCACTCCGGTGGTTTTAGCCGTTTTAGGAGTCCAGCATACCCCTCCACCCTTGGGTGGAGGGTGGAGGGCCACCCTTTCTCGGGGCGGAGTGAGTCCATGATGTATTTTACTCAATCACTTCAATCGATCAATAAAAAAGGTACATGCACATATATAAAGTCTTCTTTTCGTTACCAACCTTGAGTCTATTGGCCATCCAAAGGCCTCCAACTTGGCTTAACAACTGCCGTCTAATGGCAACTGGAACCTGAGATTTTACTTGTTCTCCGAAGCACGGAGACGCTCTGTTTAAATACTACTATGCAGTCACCCATCTATAGATGACCACTCCAATCGTTGCTTTACCTCGCCGACCGTTTACCGATGTGTGAATACAACTGGCTATGAACTAAACTAAACCCATGACACAGGAGAAATCAAAATGAGGGGCGTCACTTTTTAATAAACTTTATAAACAAAAAAATACCGACTATAAAATAAATATTAAAATATAATTTCTCGTTGGGCTGCGTGTTTATTACATCTGGGTCCCGCCCGACTTCATAAATAAAGTTTATTTATTTCCTTTTAGTGTTTTTAATATTTTTATATCGTGTAGGATTGTTGAAGTCGGTATTCTTTTTGTTTAAAAAGTTTTACTGTCGTGTAGGATTTTTGAAGTCGGTTTTTTTATTGTTTCTTTTTAGTGTAAATGAATGTGAGAACATTTTCCAAGTTACGTATCAGTTTAAATCGTAACCAACCCGAGATACCTACTTATCAGGCAAATCTCAGCGATGACAGAGCTGATGTCATAAGAAACGCTTAACCAAACGTAATTACATTTATATGAAACCAATTCAAAAGTATTTAACACTAAATCAAATAAGAATGACTCAATTAGGTTCGCTAATCTCGGAAGAACCGGTGACTATGGTAAGACATCATTTAGATAAGCGCAGTCAAATTAAACCTGTTTATTGAAGCTCGTTAAAAACGACTCAATCACATGTAATGAAATTACTGCGCCGATTAAAATTAATTTTAAAAAATCGGTCTACAAATCTCAGAGTACTCGGTGTACACACAAAAAATATTCATCGAATCGAGAACCTCCTCTTTTTTGAAGTCGGTTAAAAATAAGTCCACGCATACTAAAGTCCGAAGCAATGTGAAGAAAACTTTTGCATTGATTTTCTATATGTACAGATTATGATACTGATATTAATTCCTAGAATATATATATTAAAATGTTGTATGTTCACTTCACACAATATTCCGGTGTAAGGGTAATTATTTATACTAGTGGTCTCAGAGTGGTCGAAATTCAATCATAATTCATTCATCATTTCGGCCGCATGAAGTCCACTGCTGGACACAGGCCTCCCCCAAAGATCACCACAACAACCGATATGGCTGTGCTGTGAGCTCAATGGGGGGTTTTGCCATAATCGCCACGCTTGGCAGACGGGTTGGCGATCGCAGTTGAGTTGTTAATGTATTTGAAGGACGCTGCCGCTCATCCTCCGGTAATAATCATAATCCTATAGTCGACTTTTACGACACCCACGGGAGGAGATGGGGTGGTGGTATTCTGAGCCGGCACCACACGGCAAACCGTAATTTATTTTTTATTTTATTTACCTATTTATTTTTATTAGTTCAGCTTTCTGCACTCCGTCTCCAAATAAACGTTCATTCTAACAAATCTATGGCCTTAAAAAGGGGTACAAAGTAGTAGTAAAGTTCACGTATTAATATATAGATTACAAATCAATGAATAATTTCATGTAAGCTGTTACAGGCACTTATGAATTGTCAAGAATTAAAAAATAAACTGGATTATAACAAATCTTCACAGCATGTGGCTTTGCCTTGATTATTTGTGGTATTTAGATTATAAATAGACACATTCAAAACAAAATATTGAAAAATTATTAACAGCATGGTGTTAATAATTTTTCAATATTTAAGCAATTATGCTTAAAATACTCGTCGACCGGTATCGTTTAAATTTAAATTTAGAACTCCAATCATAGCATATTATACTAATCTCTTGTCCCTATAACGGCGTCACGTGTACGCCATGAATGGCACTAAATGGTTCCATACAGGGCTCACAATAGCCTCGTAGACCAACAATATATGTCACAACAGCTTATATCCTGTGCTTTGTGCTCAAGTGCTTAATACTTTGCCACAAGGGAGTATTTCTGGCGTAACTATGGAGACTGGAGAATGAGAAATTAAATTGAATATGTATCCCTGCTATTAATACGGAAGTATAATTAGTATAATAATATCGTAACACTTTAAGGAGGAAATTTGGGGCACTCATAAGCAGTTGCACTCGCTTATCGTTAACGATCGGTGAAGTTATGCAACACTCAGCGTGGTCAGTCTATGGATGGGTGACCGCATAGTGATATTTGACCGAAGCATTCTCGTCCATTGGAAGTCACGATATTTTTTAGCTATATCTCTTTATTTTATTTTTATGATTTAAATTTATTACAAAAACATATTATTTAATAATAATATGTATTAAAATAAATCTTATTTAATAATAATAAAAATTGGTTACATTCGTTGAAAATAACGATAACGTAGATCGTAACTGTTAACGCCGCATGCTTTATAAGCTAGATGGTGTACAGCTCCCTAATGACGTCATAAGCATGTAGCATATGACACAAGGCAACCTACTGCTATGAGGACACGATTTGAAACCCATGATCACTATTTGGGGCAGTTAGAGGATGTGCAGCCTATATAATATTTCAGTTCACGTATTTTTTTCCGATTGAAAGCGGTATTAGGTAAAATCCAAATCTTCAATATCATAAGTAACCCCGAACGTTGCTCGTAAAATAGCCCCAATTAATAAGCCATAAAAATCACATAATCTCAAGTCGAGTTGACAGCTAAATTACACCATGTGCCAGCCTTTCAGGTCATTACCATCTGATTTCAAGGTCTGCAAGGTCGAAACACCCTGGACAACCCGTAAAATTATAGCAATTTTGATTAAGTACAGTTCATATTGCTTGTTTTATATGCACGCGTACTTTTTTATTAAATATTTTCTATTTCTAATAGGAGTTTTAGCTCTTTATTAAAATAAAGTTATTAGCAAACAATTGGTAGGTATGCGGAGTTATACAGTCTATTGGTAACGGTATTTTTACAACTTCGAAATCTTCGAATAAAGTCGCTTCTCGAAAAATCGCCATGTCAACAGTCTGCTCGTCTCGCTTCAAAATGTTAAAGGAACTGAACAGGCGTCAGGCCAAAGCTCAGGGTTCTGCGTTTTATATTTGCACGATCAAATACTTCACATCTTTTCGTCAACAATGCCGCAATGCCTCAAGACGAAAGTCTTTAACCAGTGTGTGTTACCAATGATGACATATGGGATAGAGACGTGGTCACTCACAATGGGCCTCATAAGAAAGCTCGAAGTCACTCAGCGAGCTATGGAGAGAGCTATGCTTGGCATTTCTCCACGAGATCGAATCAGAAATGAGGAGATCCGTAGAAGAACTAAAGTTGTCGTCATAGCTGAAAGGATTAGTAAACTGATAGCTGCTTTAGCTGATATGATGCTGATGATGATAAGCAAATACACAATGACGTTTACGACCTATCTATGCATAAAATGTGTAGGATTAATGGTTGCAAATTTTGTAGAGCTACGTAGAGTACATGGTTAAAATGCCTGCAGATGGATGACCTACAAAACCCATGGATGGAGGCTACGAGAAGACACCGAAGATAGTGTTCGTCCACCTCACCGTTGATCGGACCAAATTAGACAGCGTACAGGACAGGACAGAAAAATTCGCCGACACTCACCACGATTGGGGGGCAGGGTGGTGAGCCCAGAAAGGCAACTTTTCCACAGAAGGGACGCTGCTGCCAATACCTCTGGTTTAGAGTCCATTAGCATTGCGCAGACGGTAGCGACTTCAGAGGTAACTACAAGTTTGACGCAAGGTATACACGCTACGCAAATTATATACGAATAGTTTTTTATGATGCTACGGCTAATAAACTCTTGTTTATTTCAGCTAATAGACAATATTCCGTGTGGTATCCGGATTAAGAATATAGCACCACTTCATATTCTCCCGTGGATGTTGTAAACTGCGACACTAAGGGACACTAAACGAGAGTAATGGGCAGCAGCATCCCTTCTGTGGAACAGCAGCCATTCTGGGCTCACCACCCGGCCTGCCAAACGTGGTGAGTACTGGAAAATTCCCTCCAAATATGCGGACGTACGGAATGTAACCGGTCGTCTTATGGGGCAGGCTTTTGTTCAGCAGTGGACGTTATTGGCTGACATGATGATGATGAACATACAGTCATATCCTGTTGGCGGGGGTTGGTGATGATCATGGCTAACGATGGCTTGCACTATAGCTGCCTTGTGCTCCTACCCCGTCAACGGCCTGTGTTTAAAACTATAAACATTGAAAGGCATAAAGGTTTTTAAATTGTTGTAATGGCGTCTTCGTTAGTATTTCGAACGAAATAAAACAAAACTTAGGTATCTGATTCAGTAATACAATTAAGTGACCCGTGGTTAATGTCACAAGGTTTCATTACCACATTAAATTGTTGATAGGTAGGTATGGTAATTAGAATAATTTAGTTAATTCAGTATTGTTTTTAATCTTTTTATTATGCTCGATTTTACTGAATTCCGTCTTGCTCTGTTTCTACTTATTTAGGCCGGTTTAATCTAGTATGTTTTATAAGTAAATATCATTGGTTTTAATTCCGCGGATTTATTTATGGCCTAACGGCCATATATAAGAAATTTTACTCTTCCTCTCATAAATAGGTATATTTAAAGACTCCGTTCCTAATTTGAAATGTAAGTATTTGTGCCCAGTGGAAAAATGAAAAAAATTCATGAACTTCCTCCGCCACGGGTAGGACGAAGAGGCATGACGGACTCCTTTTTTTATTGGTGTCCAGTGGAAATTCAACATGAATTTCCTTCGTTCCGGAGAAAGGCGAAGGTATATTCGGACTACTACCGGCTAAAATCATTGGAGCGGTCATATTCGGCACCGAAGGGGGGCTCCGGGTCCTCGTAAGATCACACTTATGTATACCTAGCAACCGATTAGATGTATGTGCATATAGTGGACATTAACAGTTAGTTTTTTATATACAACTTGGTGATGAGGCCAGCAAGTGATCGCCTAGTGGTAAGCGTCAAGCCTGCCCAAAGTTAAAGTCATAGTCAAGTTATTTAGTCTCTTATGGCCAGTAAAAAAAATAAAAATGTTAATTACATATTATTACAAAGGTATAAGTAGTTGGTCTCTTGACTTCCAAACTAAGTAGGACTTGTATTATGGAAGTCAAGGCCTCCTATATTCGAGTTAACATTAAACAATAAGCGAAGTTAGGATGCATGCAAAAAGGTTATATTTAACAAAATAAGAATATAAACTTGTATAAGATTAAGTAAATGAAAATGAGATTGTAAGTTGCGATTACCATCATATTGTAGTAGATGTTATCAAGTTGGGAGTCAGTGTGGTAATAATGGTGATACATCTCTAATCGCAGTAAACATGTCATATACGATAAATAAATAGGAAATGGCGTACTATTTATCGGTAAGAGAAGAGTCAAGGTCAAGGTTGAGAGCAAAGGTGCATGCTGCACGATTCTTAGCATGCGTGAAATTATTGTGATATAAAACTATTTAAATATATAATACGAGTTTTTACTTTTATTAAGCTTGTAGTCCGAGTTTTCAGTACAGTTCACAAAATTTCCCTTTCTCTAAGAAGTGAAATTTCGGATTATTGGCTCAGACATATTAAAATTATTTTATTTATAACATTTTAAAATTATATGTAAGAGTGACTATGGAGTTTCTTGCCGGTTCTTCTCCATAGGACCTACTTCTTGGAACCGTGCAACTACATTCTTACTATTCATAAGTGCCCGTAAATGGTTTATATGAATAAAAATCTTTTGAATTTGAATTTTAATTTGAAAGATTACTCCTCAAAATTTCAGAAAATTCTTCCCTAAGATGTTTTGCATGCTATGCAAAAACACGGCAAGTAAAAATCTCATTTACCGACACCAGAAACATAAAAACAATATATTACCATTTTACGAAATTCCACCTTCTTGCAACCAAAGTTCTTATATCAAACCATGCCGCGTTCTAACTTAAATAACTTCGTGTATTGTCGTGAAAAGTTTAGGTCGCGATTTACGGAGCGACACGCAATGGGCGGGCGGGACGACCCCACGCGGGATACTGAGGGCTGAACCGAGTCACCACGAGTTTATAAACAGGGAAATGTAGTATATGCTAGCTTTATAGAAGTAGCGAAGAGAATCAAAAAGTATTACATGTTTTATTATTCGTATTTTGATTATGTTTTAACGTTAGGTGTATTTTTTTTTGGATGATCGTATGGTCCGCACATAATACTTTTATGTGTATTTACTTGTATATTATTATAAACACTTAAATACATAATTATAAGTGAAGAAACATAATCAATAAGACTTAGGGTGAGATTCAGGATGAGATTCAGAAACGAGTCTAAGCGTGAACTTACGCTTCCATATGTCAGAATGCACTACTTACGCCCCTAATTTTGACAGATGGAAGCGTGAACTTAGCTTAGACTCGTTTCTGAATCTCACCCTAAGAACCCTCTAAGCCAAGTAGTGGCTAAGCGCATCTTCAAAATTCGTATTCAGAGACACAGTCCCTCTCAAACTTACGTCGGTCTTGGCTAAGTTTGAACTCTGTTCTCTATGGCGATTTTTAATACGAGAACGTTTATCGGTGAGATACGGTTTTTAAAAAACTGTGTAGTCAGGCATACATAAAAATAAAAAAGGATAGCAATATATGAAATGCCATTGGAGTGAGCGAAACAAAATATTGAACACAAATCTATTTTTATGTTGTAAATCGCAGGAATATATGAACATTTTACGAGTAAAAATGACTATTCGAAACTCCACATCCACCGTACTAGAAATAAATACTGACGCATACTTGAATAAAAATAAATTTGGGGATGTGGAATGAAATAACAAGGACATATAATAATCAGATAAGTTTATTATTCTATACATAATTATAATTATTCTAACATTTCTTTTTTTTTTAAACGTTGCCCCACACTAGGATTTATCCTGTGTCGTGGGTGCGTTTACAAACATATATTCCACACACAATACACCCAGATCCGGAACAACTACCTGCAGATCATACAAATATTTGTTCCGTGCGGGAATCGAACCCACGAACCAGAGCGCAGTATCCGGCTGTATCAGCCACTGCACCAACCGTGCCGTCACATGCTGTATTACTGCGAGTAAGTAAGGAGGATATTTTGTTAAATAGTTGAACATATTAATAGCTAATTAGAATTATGACAATCAAAGTAAACAACTTTCTCATATATCCATATAGTTCCTGTTGCAAGCACACCTTTGCCGGCTTAGTGGCGCTAGATTCGCCCAAAGTAGTTGATTTTCACTACCTGGCTTAGCTTAGTTTACGCTAAGCTTAAGTCGTGGTCCGATGGAGAGGTCTTGCCCTGCAGTGGGAGATCACGGGCTCTTAATAATCAGAACACATAACATACTAACTCCATCCAACCGCAGAGACAAGACATAATTGAGGCGATTGTGTGTATGTAAAGCGATCGAGTTATAAAATTATAGTTAATAATCTAATACTAAAAATGTTAAACTAATAAATACATTTCTCGTTGTCGAAGACCGAGAGTCGTTAGTTATGCTTTGTACATCTCGGTTGGGCCTTCGACTACGGGAAATGTATTTATTAGTTACTAGCGGTTTCACCCGCTGTTTAATATAAAAGAAATCAGATATTTGATTATTTAAGAAAAAAAAAAGGGTATCTTTTTTTTATTTTTTTTATTGCTGTCCAGTGGAAATTCTACATGGAACTTTCTTCACCCCGGGGAAGGGTGAAGGGGTATGCCGGACTCCTACCGGCTAAAACCACTGGAGCGGTCATCTTCGGCACCGAAGGGTGATCCAGGTCCTCGTAAGATCACATTAGAGCCGCCCATTGGTGCCACGCCTTTAGGCACATCTTGGAAGAGATGACTGCAAAGTGGTCACCCCTCTAGCGGACGGAAGGCGACTGTAAAAAGGTCGCCCCCCCAGGCACTTCTCGGGGAGGATTGTACAGGATCCCCCCAAGCCTCGCTTTGCGCTATGCTGCACACACGGCGGCACGTGACCACGTGCGCGCCACCGTCTTCCCGGGGGTATTTAAGCATATACCTATATATACCTATACATATATATATATATATATTTTTTTTATTGGTGCCCAGTGGAAATTCATCATGAACTTCCTTCGCCCCGGGGAAGGACGAAGGGGTATGCCGGACTCCTACCGGCTAAAACCACTGGAGCGGTCATCTTCGGCACCTAAGGGAGGCTCCAGGTCCTCGTATGATCACACTAGAGCCACCCACTGGTGCCACGCCTATTGGCACATCTCGGAGAGGGTGACTGTAAAGCGGTCACCCCCCCAGGGGGATTGTAAAGGATCCCCCAGTGCGTCCCACGGCAGCGCGTGACCACATGCGTGCTACCGTCTTCTCTTGGGTCGCTTGGTGTGGGCACGCAGATTCCCCAATCTACGCACCCGCGAACCCAGAGGTCCCCCACCATATAGCAACGGCAGGGGTTTTCAGGCGTATCGGAATTAGGCGCCAGGGCGGTTGTTACCCCGGCGCCGTCTCCTTCTTCTTCGAGCGGGATCGGCCCTCTCCCGATCCCGCTCTGCGGTCTCCTTCTGGAGCATGACGCTCTCACAGAAGGAGTTAAGCATATACCTACTCTTCCTTTTTCTTTTCTGATTAATTTCGGTGCGGGTTCCAAGACAGCTATTTATTTCTCTGGGACACACCGAGCTTCATTGATCGGTGTTCTTTTCGGTGGTCGCCATTGTAGATCCTGGCTTACAGGAGTTGCAGTGGTTGGGAATGTGTGGCGGGATTGTCCCAATAAAAAAAAAAATTACCTAGGTAGGTATATTGGATTTTATTCTTTTTATTTTTCTTATATTAAAGTAGCCTAAGTTATTCCATATAACATCAGCTATACGCCAGTGAAAGTCGCGTCAGAATCGGTCCAGCCGTTTCGAAGATTACCCGCAACAAACAGACAGACAGACCGACAGACAGACAGACAAAAAAACTGTTTTATTGTTATATGTACCATATATACTTTCATATGCATTTAGTAAAAACCTGTTATATAGACATTTTGCCGTGTGGTGCCGGCTCAGAATGCCACCACCCCATCTCCTCCCATGGGTGTCGTAAAAGTCGACTAAGGGATTAGTCGGAGGATGGGCAGCAGCGTCCTTCGAGTACATTAACAATTCAACTGCGATCGCCAACCCGCCTGCCAAGCGTGGCGATTATGGCAAAACCCCCCAATGAGCTCAAAACACAGCCATATCGGTGGTTGTGATGATCTTTGGGGGAGGCCTGTGTCCAACAGTGGACTTCATTAGGCCGAAATGATGATATAGACATTATAAACAGTCACTTCAATTTTATTTATTTGTATAGATAACATTCTTTTGTGAATTTTTCTTTAAATCGTTTTGTGCTTTTCCATAGTCGGGTTTTAGATTCTTTTTTCTTATTTTTATTTAAATTATTTTGAGGTTTTAGATCGTTGTTGGAAAAGCGTTTTAGCCAAATTAATTAGACTTAAAAATTATAAAGTATATGTATATAAAATTATAGGTAATCTGTGTATTTTTGATGAAACAATTGTGTTTGTAAATCTGAGGCCTTTGTTTAGCAGTGGTTGTATAAATGGCTGAAATGATTCACCAACAGCAAGTAAGCGAGCAAGCTCGGCAGTAATGATAATAATGATTGACTCATTTAATCCAATCGTTAAGTATTGATGATTGTGACACACATATTTAAGAAATTATTTATGTATCTAGTGTTAAAATCATCATCTTCATTCATTTATAAAGTAATTATAGATTAAAGATATACTTAATCATAAAAATCGTATAATGTACTCAGCTTATTTTATAGTCATATCTGGTCACATCGTAATATCTAATAAGTATAATGTTATCGCCTGTATGTTTCTTATGCGTCTGTCAAATATCCGGTTATAACATAAAACTGTCTTTCAATAACTTGACTTAAAATATATTTAAAATTCTCTACACATCGAACCCACATTCGCCTTGCTAAAATATTAAATTTCTTAAATGGAAGTACTTTAGAACGTAAAGTACCTCTCGCCAGCCATTCTCGATTTCCCTCCAAAGGCCATAAATATGGCGCGAATTTCATTATGTTCTAAATTCAAATTAAAGTCACGTCAAGTTCGCACGTGCGCCGTACTACGGCGGAGTATAGATTAAAAACTAGAGTGCTCTTCACTTTAAGTTAAGGAGGTTAAATTAATTCGTTACCAGTCTATACTTCCGTTCGATATTTACAAACGAGGCAAGTTATATTAATCTAGTAGAATAAAATAAAATGAGAAATCGAGATAAAATCATGTAACAATGTGGTTGCCGTGTGGTGCCGGCTTTGCCGCGTGGTGCCGGCTCAGAATACCACCACTCTATCTCCTCCCGTGGGTGTCGTAAAAGTCGACTAAGGGATTAGCCGGAGGATGGGCAGCAGCGTCCTTCGAGTACATTGACAACTCAACTGCGATCGCCAACCCGTCGGCCAAGCGTGGCAATTATGGCAAATCCCCCCAATGAGCCCACAACACACCCATATTGGTCATTGTGGTGATCTTTGGGGAAGGCCTGTGTCCAGCAGTGGATTTCATTCGGCCGAAATGATGATGATGAACAATGTGGAAATAATAATATTAATTCAGTTTTATTTTATGCCCATTTTAGAATAATGGCCGTTAGTGACAAATGACAATACGCCGCAAATCTGTAATGCTGTATCATTACAAATCACAATACAGATATATCAAAGTGTATGAGGTGTATTAATTAAATAATTTATTTATCAATAAAAAAACATTGATAATCATGTCACTAAATAAACAACTAATAAACTGATTTTAATCAAAAAGCTGCATATCAAAACTTTTAAAATCAGAAATTTTAAGTCTAGTATCTACTGTAAAAAGTTCGATATTCGCATGTAGCTAGCGCTCTATGATGCTTTCATTTACAAATATCATTTCGAATATAGTCTTGTCTGCTGATGACACGTCACTTATATTTAAAGTAAATAGAAAGGAATAGCCATCTTATAGAATCCAATGATATACTTCATAAGATATCTGATTGGTTTTCGGCGAGTAATCTTCTATTATACGCAAAAAAAAACCAAATGTCTAAGATTCTCTACAGCAAATGTGACCCACGTAAGGTCACAAGTAAAACTTGACGGAAAAGAATTAGATCTGGAGACCAACTCAACTGTGTTTTTGGGTGTTACTTACTCAAAATTGCAATGGGGACCCCATATAAAGGCACTTTCAGGCAAACTAAGCTCTGCTGCATTTGCCGTTAGGAAAATTAGACAGGTTACGGATCTGGCTACAGCTAGGTTAGTATATTTTGCGTACTTTTACAGTATTATGTCTTATGGAATTTTACTGTGGGGCTCGGCTGCTGATGTTGAGTCTATTTTTATATTACAGAAAAGAGCAGTGCGAGCTGTCTATAACCTGGACTCTCCTGAGTCACTACGGCAACTATTTAAGGAAACAAACATTCTTACTCTACCATCCTTATATATTTTCCAAAACATTATGTATATCCGCAAAAATATAGCTAATTTCAGTAAGAAAAGTGACGTGCACAGCTTAAATACTCGCAACAAGAACAAGTTGGTTGTACCTGGCTTTAGATTTAGCAGAACCAGCAAGTCGTTTATGGGAAACAGTATTAGATTCTATAACAAAATTCCTTGTAGTATTACCGACTTACCAGAAATAAGATTCAAATAATTGATTAAGCGCATTTTAATTTTGAAAACCTACTATAACATAAATCAATATTATAGTATCTATGGAGTTTCTTGCCGGCTCTTCTCCATATATCAACTATTTGGAACCGTGCAACTTAGATTTCATAACTGCCAATATTTGGTTTATTTGAAATAAAAATATTTGACTTCGACTTTACTGGAAACTAACTTTATGGGACACTTGAAACTCAGCAATTTCTTTTCTTTTTATATTTTTATTAGAATGTTATCGGTACACCCTACTTATGGAAGAGGTATCTTAATTATAAGACTATTTCTCATTACTCTTAGGTCTTATCTAGCCTTTATTTATCCTTTCCGATTTCTAAAACCAGCGAAAGGGAGATTGAGCGGAATTTTCTGGTTACTTGTTCGCTAAAACCGGCTAGCATATCAAATTTAAGCTTTTTAGTAAAGTGTTAACCGATTGGTTAACTAAATTTAGTTTAATCTACATTTTCTGTATGGAAAGTAACATTTGGTCAGCAGTGGGAGAGTTACAGGCAGATTTTATCTGTGTATCAAATGAATTAATTACCTGCTGTCTAGTCTGATTGTCCTCGTCGCGCCTCCCAGTCCGCAGGTCTATGGTATGGAAGCCATCGTCGGCACCTTCAAACGCCTTGTTCACGCACCCCCCGGACACCTCCGATGACATCGTTTTCTGAGGAAAACAAATATTTACATTATGAAATCCATAGTGAGAGTAATTGATATGTTCCTGTAGTATGTTTCTTTTCAAAACTTATCTTGTTCAAATAATATATTTCTTAAATTGTAATAATAATTCCGTGTGGTGTTCGGATTAAGAATGTAGCACCACTCCATCTCCTCCCGTGGATGTCGTAAAAGGCGACTAAGGGCATCTAAACCAGAGGGATGGGCAGCAGCGTCTCTTCTGTGGAACGATAGCCATACTGCGCTCACCAAACCGCCTGCCAAGCGAGGTGAGTATTGGCAAATACCCCCCAAAATGATGACACAGTTGTGAAAATCTATGTGGGAGGCCTTTGTTCAGCAGTGGACGTATAAATGGCCGATATGATAATGATGATAATCATCACACCATATTGTGACATGCCTACATTGACAATACAAGAAGTTACAATGAATAATCTCAATAGAAACTGCTATTTGAAAACTATACGCACAATACAACAATGGTTTGTGGGAAGCGTCATGGGAGTCGACATATTCTGTTAGGCGCATACGCATGCTGCTATTAAAGCTGTGTCGTGCAATTCCGATATTGCTGGCTAGTTAAGGGAGAAAAGAATCGATAATAATGTTTTTAAGAATAATTTGCTTATTCATGTGGCCTCTCGCAGCTAAAGTCAAGTGAAATATTTTTATTTAAAATAAATCATTACAGGCACTTATGAAACGTGCGAATTTATTGCACGGTTCCAAATGGTTGGTCCCGCTTGATTTTATCGATACAATTTTATCATTCATCGAACACCTCTTTCCCATCCCAAGTTGAGTCCGAGTGCGTGCGGTACATGTCGCTACGTGTTTATGCACCGCCCAATTTTTGCAGTGTGCTGTCTATGAATCTATTAGTGTGTAAGTGTGGCAGAGTTTGGTGTAGGGTGCGTTACACATTATGGATAAATGGGCTGCCAAATTCAAATTTAAAATATTTTTAATCATATACCTAAAAAGTTTGAAGGCTCTTATGAATAGGCAGAATGTAGTTGCGTGGTTCCAAGAAGTTGGTTCTACGGAGAAGAACCGGCAAGAAACTGCATAGACACTATTAAAATAATAAAAAAATACGTACATACGTTAATTCTGTTTATAACTTTTGGCTGATACAGTCGGCTGCTGCGCTCTGGTTCGATTCCCACACGAAACAAATATTTGTATGATCTGCAGGTAGTTGTTCCGAGTCTGGGTGTATTGTGTGTGGAATATGTGTCGGTAAAACGCACCCACGACACAGGAGAAATCCTGTGTGGGGCAAAGTTTTATAAAAAAAAAACTCACCAATGTAATGTAACAATTTTTTAGAATCATGTACTGCCAGCGTGAAATACAGTAAATTAATAGTGATGTGCCATTCAACAACATTGCATGGTAGTAGTAGTAGCAGTAGTGGACTGACCAGTCCCAAATGACGGCACGGTTGGTGCAGTGGCTGATACAGTCGGCTGCTGCGCTCCGGGTCATGGGTTCGATTCCCGCACGGAACAAATATTTGTATGATCTGCAGGTAGTTGTTCCGGGTCTGGGTGTATTGTGTGTGGAATTCATGTCTGTAAACGCACTCACGACACAGGAGAAATCCTAGTGTGGGGCAACGCTTCTTAAAAAAGAAAAAAAAAAATGACGGCACGCGTTCACGAGTATGAGGCAAGTATCGGCGTCGCTCAGCTCAACCACATTGCAGGGAACTCCACGAATCGACACACAACGCCACCATCAGCAAGAAATTGTTACACGTACGTGTTTGGGTCGCAGAAATCCATATGTGTACCAAATTTCAATTTAATCGGTCCAGTAGATTCGGAGCAAATTGGTTGTGACAGACACACGAGTGATTTTTCCTTCGGACGTTCGGAACCCTAAAAACGTTTAAATCAGCAAATGCAAATGAAGAAAAGCGTGCCGTGTGATGCCGGTTACGAAGCACCAACCCATCTTATCCCGTGGGTGTCGTAAAAGGCGACTTCGGGATTATCCGGAGGATAGGCAGCAGCATCCTTGGAGTACATTAACAAGTCAACTGCGATCGCCAACCCGCCTGCCAAGTGTGGCGATTATGACAAATCTCCCCAATGAACGCACAACACACTCAGACCGATCGTAGTGCCGATATTTGGAGGAGGCTTGTGTCCAGCAGTGGACTTTATTATTGATGAGATTAAATTTCGAGTGGTGTCCGGAATAAGAATACAGCATCTTGCATCTCCTCCCGTAGATGTCGTAAAAGGCGACTAAGGGACTCTAAACCAGGGAATGGGGAGGGAGGAATGGGCAGCAGCCTCCCTTCTGTGGAACAGCAGCCATTCTGCGCTCACTACCCCGCCTACCAAGCGTGGAGAGTACTGGCAAATTCTCCCCAAAATGCACACTACATATGTGTGTAAATATGTGGGGGAGGCTTTGTTCAACAGTGGACGTTCCTTGGCCGACATGATGATGATGATGATGATGACAGATTTTATAACCATGCTAAATCTTGAGATGTCGAGAGTAAATCTAAAAACACAAATGAGATCTCTTTTCCTCGTTTAATAAATATTTGCAATGATTACACCGGCGACACACTTTCTAGTCTATTTGTGGAAGCGTAAAATTGAAGAAGTTATTGGTATTTGTTGAAATCATTAATTATATAAATCATGTATTATGTCAGCGATGACCCACTGCTCAACATTGTTCTCCCGATACCTTTGTACAGAGGGACACGCTTCCATTTTTTTTACGCTCACTGGATTAAATGCAGATTATGGCTAGTCTACATGTGCCTTTTTTTTTATTGGTGCCCAGTGGAAATTCTTCATGAACTTCCTTCGCCCCGGGGAAGAGCGAAGGGGTATGCCGGACTCCTACCGGCTAAAACCACTGGAGCGGTCATCTTCGGCACCTAAGGGAGGCTCCAGGTCCTCGTATGATCACACTAGAGCCCCCACTGATGCCATGACTATAGGCTCATCTCGGAGAGGGTGACTGTAAAGCGGTCTCCCCCCCGGGGAGCCAACATGTGCCTGATGTTATTATTTAATTTTTTTACTGTTTTATGTTGGATTGCTGGCTGCACCGTTTTTAGGTCAATCCCAGTTACCAGTTGGGAAAATGTTATACTTAGTTCATTTTATTTTATTACATTTCTTTGATATCGTTTGTATGTATTTTATAACCACAATTGTTGTGTCCATAAGGTGCAAAACGAATTATTTGTTTTATTTCTTTTCTTTCTTTCATTGTGTGTATGATCCTGGCCGATATTTCCAAAATCACTCATGCATTTGCAGACAGAAAAACTATACTGCTAGGCTTTATCCTGTATGTTATAATTATCAGACAAATCTCACAGGCACCAACACCAAGACCCTGAACAACTGTCTATCACCATATGTTTTTGAGGGTTGGTGTCTGTGGGCCATACACATATCTGGTCGGTACGAGGAAGGAATCCGTGACCGCACAGTCCAGAAAATACTTGATGAGCCTCTGAGCCACCGAAAAGAGGTTGGCGCAATCTGCAAAAATATATTTGGTAGACAACTGAAAATCAAAACATGAAACAGTAATTTCAACTTTAAGTTTCACATTACATCTAAATAAAATAAAAATTGTTAGTTCAGTTTAATTGACGCATAAAACAATCCCTTACTTTTCATTTTGTAATTAAGTAAAAATTACATTCTCTGCACCATTTATGTGCAAAAGTTATTTTAACTTTAACTGCATCATTGTTGTCAACCCTAGGCCACATCCGACTGGGTGCGCACGCGCCGGGCGCACGCCTTTCTCGTGTGACGTCATATCGATCCGGTTCTGTGTCAGCGAGCAAACATAACACACCTGTTTGTTACCTGTATTGTGTAATGACAGCTCACTTTAGGCTCTTAGGCGAGGCAACCAAGTATTTGCGGTGAGCTTTGGTTATTGTTGTTGGAATAGATGTGAATTGCCATGATATTATGGCATTTTCCGTATACTTTCCGGATAAGGAATATTGCACCACTCCATCTCGTCCCGTGGGTGTTGTAAAAGGCGACTAAGTTACTTTAACCCAGAGGGAAGGGCAGCTGTTTCATTTCAGTGCATCAGTAGCTTTACTGCGCTCACCAACCCGCCTGTCAAGCGAGTTGAGTACTGGCTAAATGTCCCCAAAATGACGACATAATTGTGGAAATCTATGCAGGAAGCAGTGATAACCTAGCGGTTAAACGCTTGCCTTCCACACGGGAGGGTCTGAGTTCGATCCCGGCCCACACCTCTGACTTTTCGGATTCATATGCGGATCAGCATTTGATTATCATTTGTTTTAAAGCGGTTAATGGTACGCAACGGGTTCCAAACTCCCTATAGTCGTCTTTTACGACACCCACGGGATGCGATGGGGTAGCCGTATTAGTGACCGGAGCTACACGGCTTATTCCCTATATTATTTTATTCACCCTTAAAATATCAACGAACTTTTGATGATTATAGGATTCTGAATGAAAAAACGGCGGAACCCTTTTAGGATCACTCGTGTGTCTGTCTGTCTGTCCAGCCACAGCCAATTTGCTCCGCATCTACTGGACCGATGAAGTTGAAATTTGGTACACATATGGATTTCTGCGACCCAAACGTAAACAAATGAATTTTGAAGGGGGTCACTTTTGGGGGGCAATATAAAAATTAAAGCATACATTTTTCAAACTGTACCGTGTAACATATGAAATGAACGGACTTGTTGTAAGGGTCTTAAATGTATTATTTTATAATTGTAAAATATATAGTTTTAAAGTTATTAAAGGAAATAGACGAAAATTTCCCGATTTTTTTACCTTTTCTTTGAGTTTTGCGCGCCGTTTAATATGGATGTAACATATCTATAGTACAATATCATTGACTGGGGTTAAAATTCTAAAAAATATATGTAATAGCTCTTTACCTATAGATTACAGGAAAACCTATAAGAAGTCTATGGTCTTAAAATAACATGGTAAATCTTTCGATATTGTGCGTACAAACTGTTTTTCGGTTGTAATGTATGGGAAAAAACATGTTTTTCAACTACGATGTTAAGTTTGTTCTTGGGATAAGTTATTGTTACAAGACCGAATTCAACAACAGACAATATATTCAGTAATTTCGGAACCCTTTCAGCGCGAGTTCAATTCGCACTTGTCCGTTTTATTGTTTGTTGGCACATCGTGACCATACTTTTGTAAATATAATAACTCAGATTTATGATAGTAATGTCTTAGGTTTTCGCGATTATTACACATTATAATAAAACAATTTAAATGGATTAGATCACGTATATTATAGATTTTATGTTTTTCCCGACGTTTCGAATACTATGCAGCATTTGTGGTCGCAGGATGTCAGTCAGCCTTAAGTTGTTTTATTATAATCAGATTTATCAAACGAAGATCCAACGGTTCACCATCCCTGACCTAGATGATGATCTTCAATTCGTGGGACTCCAAGCAGAATAGTGTAACACAATAGCCGATTTGCTATCACTTCCCGCAGGCGCGGCAAACTCGACCCGAAGCGATGCGTGACATCGATTCTTTCCACTCAACTCAACATCGTCTTTTACTTGTCACTGGTGATTTACGCTTTCTAACTATGGGATCAAGACTCATATCGATTTGTTTGAAGTGGAATTTGGAAGGTACTATGATGTTATTAGTATTTTTCAGAGCTATTTTATAGTAAGAATATGACCTTTGATCTAAATTAACGGTTGGCGTCATAGAATCATCTATTAGGTCCAGTTATCAAGGCCTAACAGACATATTTCATATGGAGGCGCTCACATCCAGTAGCACTCACTGATCTTTATTTATTTTTATTGGTATATTGTTATTGTACAAATTTATTGTGGAAGACTGGTGCCTAAACTAGATTGAAGCCTGAATTTCAGGTCACCAGGCCTTCCACTCCAGAAGTCCAATTTCATAGTCCTTAAATAAACTGTGCCAAGCGAAAATTTACCATTTTCTTGTTCTTCGTGTATCTGATTCGATCAAGTTGTTTTCTCTTGTTAGGGTTCTCTTGATGAATACTCTCCAATACGTTGCTATAACTTTATCAGACCCCGATACTGGTTGATTTTGTCCTTTATACCCAGTTATCATCTTGCACCCCATGAATGCGCACTTTCACTGCAGACAACATCTTGATATAAAAATAAACTCGCTGTTTTAATAAAATGTGTACATTATTATGGCTTTGATACACCCATTATTGACGATTTATCAAAATTTCTTTTCAATTTTTCATATTTTTGTTGCACATTGCACATTGCGGTCAGTCTATAGATGGATCAGGGTAGTGGTATTTGAACGGAGCGTCCCCGTGAGAAAGCCGCGTAGAATCGTCGGTCCCGGTTGTTGTCATTAGACGGTAGTCGTTAAACCAGCCGTCGTCGGAGGCTTTTCGGAGGCATGAACAACTCTGACATAAGGCCACACTAACACGAAACGATAAAAAAAGGAAGAAGACACTCTTATTTGTCTTATTGAAACGAAATTACAACCTCTAAGAAGAAATAAATGCATCATTCATTCAGTCATATCAGCCACATGACGTCCACTGCTGAACAAAGGCCTCCCCCTCAGATTTCCACAACGAGCGGTCACATGCCGCTCTCATCCAACGACTCCCAGCGACCTTCACCAGGTCGTCTGTCCACCTCGTTGGAGGTCGTCCCACGCTGCGTTTTCCGGTGCGCGGTCTCCATTCGAGAACCTTTGTGCCCCAACGGCCAAAAAAATTGACGCAGTTAATACGACTAAGTTTCTAGGACTCACAATAGATAGGGCTTTAAGTTGGAAGGCTCACATAGAAATGATAAGTAAAAGATCTAGCACTAGTTCGTACGCTTTATATACCCGTTAATATAGATGCGCTCCTTACGACTTATTATGGACTGGTTGAGTCTGTTCTCAGATTCGGCGTCATATTCTGGGGCGCACAGAGAAATTATATTTAAAGCTCAAAAAGATGTCTCAGAGCAATGTTCCAGTTGAAGACGACAAATAGCTGCCAACCTTACTTCAAAAAACATAAGTTATTGACCCTGCCGTCTTTGAATATTTTAGAAATATTGGTATTTGTTAAGGCAAATCCTAGCCTGTTCCTGAGATTGGCAGATTTAGTTCCCCGAAACAGACGTGACAATAGTAGGTTATGTCTAAACCCGGCTAATACAGCACTTATGCGCAACAGTGTATTTTGCATGACGCCGCACATTTACAATCAACTCCCTAAGAGATGGAAAGACTTAACAAATGCCGCAATCAAATCAAAGGTCAAATCCCTTTTAATTGATAAAGCATATAATAATATTACAGAATTTCTAACGGACCAATTTATTTTTTCTTGATATGTTTTTATATGATTGATTTTTGTCTAAATCGGATTAGTGTATATATTTAGTGATTCCGTTGAAACCGTTGTGGCTGAATTGTTATGAACTATTTAATTGCTTATTGTTATTGAACCCGTGAATCGTATATCTCAATACCAACATAACATTTGCACGCCATTTTATAATATGGCAAACATGTTGGAACAAAATAACATATTAGGTTTACATCTTGCATGTAATTGTATGTATACACATGTTTAAGCAAATAAAATTATCTTATCTACATATATTTCAGTTCACGAATCTCTCTTTTATATTTAGAAGAGCAGTTGGCTTGAGCAGTTAAAGTGTCTATAATCGCAATAGCGTCACAATATTAACCGTTATAATAAAACACTTATATTATTGATTTTTGTTTATGACGTTTCGAACACTTTGCAGGGTTCATGGTCGCAGGATGACTAAGGTGACAAGCGTCGTTGCAGATTTTAAATAGTTATTTTATCTACCGTACAAAACTAATCAAAAATTGTTTCGATGCACGCAATAATCACTCACTCACTAGTTTTTCGAAACGTCAGGAAAAACAAAAATATAAAAGAGGTATACGCGAATTTATCCGTTTAAAAGTGGTTCATTATAATGTGTAATAAAATCGCAAAAACCTAAGACATTACTATAATATTAACCTATTGACGATTTCTCCCTGCTATCGGTTACGGCTACTTCAACAGTTGTCTTTATTTTTAAACTTCTTCTTAGCTTTAAAACTTATAGTCGATTATTTTCAAGAGTGCTCTATAAAATGGTGCCCCCATTTCGTAGAGCACCCTTCAACATAAAATAAAATCATGACTGTAAATGCTTACAGCCAAGTTTTTCATACTCAGTAAACAAAAAGTTGGAGGCAATAGGTAAAATACAACAACTACTGCGCATTGGCGAGTCAGCAATATTGTTTATGGCAATGTCAACCATTTTGCATTTACGTGTTTAGTAGGCTACCAGATAAGACTTTAAATGTAAGACACAGCTGATAATAGGGTTGAGTTAGCGTATTTTTCATGAAAACATTGAAAAGCTATCGTTGTCTCTCAATGGTCTCTCTTTTTTATCTTTAAACATATCCTAAAACTCATTTCCGAAATTACTAAACGGCCCCGTTCGACGGAGCACCTTCAAAAATAGTCAACTACTTATAAGTTACACTAAAAAAACCTTAATAATTGAACGGGATTGGTATTCTCGTTCACATATAATGTTTAAATGAAATACAAAACATTATAACATGAATAGAAATTTATTTTGTGACACACATCAGAAAAGACAAAAGACGACAATGAAGAAGTCCCAAAGAAAAACAATATGTGATTATTAAAACCTCTTTGCTTTAATACTCCTCCTTAATCTCATATCTCCTGGCACTCCTCTCATCACTCATCATCATCTCAACCCCATACTACTCACACGCCACTCATACTTCTGTCTTAACAACGCCTTGGTCAGAACATCCGCTACCATCCGCGCTGTCTCCTTGTACCTTAATTGTAGATCACCTTTCTCTATTGCCTCTCTGACAAAGTGATATCGCACATCCACGTGCTTCGTACGTTGGTGGTGCACTGGGTTTTTAGCTATCGCCATAGCCGACTGACTATCAGTGAATATAGTAATTGATGGTAGCGTAATTGATTCTCGCCCCATCTCTGCTATAAACCTGCGAAGGAATACCGCTTCCTTTGCAGCCTCAGATAGTGAAATATATTCTGCCTCCGCAGTTGATAAAGCAATTGTTCTTTGTTTCTTGCTCTCCCAAGAAATCGCTCCTCCTTGAGACAAGAACAACCACCCTGAATTAGATTTACGATCATAGTCTCCAGCATGATCTGCATCTGCATATCCTACAACAAGTTCTTGTCGATTACCTCTCGTGTATCTCAATGAATAATGCATGGTTCCTTTTAGATAGCGTAGTACTCTCTTTGCAGCTATCCAATGTTTTTCATCATAACAGTTGTTAAACTGGCTTAGCTGATTTACTGTGTGAGCAATGTCGGGCCTCGTGCACACTGCCAGATACATCAGTGATCCAATTAATGCTCGATATGGAATAGCTTCATTCAATTTATGATCAGGTTGCGGCTTCTCTAGACGCTGTCCTGAACCTGATACAGCTGGAGTGGCGACTGGCTTACAGTCCTCCATTCCGAAAGATCGTAGGATCTTTTCTATGTACCGCTCTTGGTCTAACTTAATCCCTTCACTATCCTGAGTTATACGTATTCCCAACATAAGCTCTGCTTTGCCTAGGTCTTTCATCTCAAATTTGTTGGCGAGATCTATCTTGACCTTCCGCAAGTCTTCAGCATCGTTCCAGAATAATAAAATATCATCAACATATACTGCAATGATGATGATTTTTCCTTCATTAAATCTGGTATAAACACAAGGTTCATTTTCAGATCTCTTGAACTGAAGTTTTATCAGTTCGTCATGAAGTCTTTTGTTCCATGCTCTCGGAGCTTGTTTAAGTCGTCTAAAGATGAAAACATTGACAACAGCCTAAGTAGCTGTAACCGAAATTACCATTTCGGGCGTTAATGATTTTAGTCCTATGGATTAGGGCACTCCCTAATTGTCCGATAAATGGTCATAGGTTAGGGAACCTATAACCATTTACTGACCATATTTTAGAACCCTGGGCTGATGCTGAGAATTTCTTAACAAACCCCGCAAATCTGGCCCAGGAACTCACGCTCAACATCCCCCTCAAGTACTCCCGGGTGGAATTGTTACGAGACAATTCTATATTTGCGGCAAATTTAATTTAAAACAGCATAAGACTGTAATGGTACGAAACCCTTTTACTGCGCGAGTCATGCTCGCAATTGACCATCTTCTCTTTACCCGTCCACAACATCTTTGAAAACCTCATTGCTATTTGTCGAAGATTGCCACGACACCGCATTTCTCGCCATGACCTCTCGAAATTATTCATACCAACACTCATTTTTACATAAATTAGCAATATAATACATACATTACAAACTACATAAGCAGGTGTACAGACCTCGCGTCACCACAGCGCGTTTGACGTGCTTCTATGTAACTTTGCATATTCATGATACGCTCAAGCCGGTAAAAAATAACTTTGTAGGTAATACGGTATTATGTTATTTTTATTTTTGTCGCTGTAAAAATGCTTTTGCTTTAGTACGGTCGGATTTTGTGTTGCTGCTTGGTTGGAGACCAATTTAAAGACTTACCTTAACATGACCGTCATGCCTGTTCTTTGTCGTGGGGAAATTCTCAAGGACTGCCTCGATCCTGGGAAAGGCGAAGAGGCATCGTCGACTCTTACAGCCCACGGTATAATTCTACTTACTCATGACTGGCGGTGCGGAGTTTACATGGGTTCGGGCACACCGAGCGCCCTACGGGAAGACGGTGGTGCGCACGTGGGCACGTGCCGCCGTGTGCGCAGCACAGCACACAGCACACAGAGACTTCGGGGGATCCTTTACAATCCTCCCCGAGAAGTGCCTAGGGGGCGACCTTTTTATAATCACCTTCCCTCCGCTAGAGGGGTTGACAGCTTTACAACCACCCTTCCGAGATGTGCCTAAAGGCGTGGCATCATGGGCGGCTCTAGTGTAATCTTACGAGGACCTTGAGCCGCCCTTCGGTGCCGAAGATAACCGCTCCAGTGGTTTTAGCCGGTATGCCATAAGTGAGTTCATGTAGAATTTCCACTAGAGACCAATAAAAATAAATAAAATAAGCTATCGACCCGTTACTTAGTTTAAAGATACCCGTCTTTGTGCGACCTGGGGGCCTAAAAAGGCGCTTTATGTGAATCATAATACGATTCACATCAGAATTCACAAAATGGTCACGTTAATGGTCCGTTATCATTAAGTGACCATTCTGAGATTTCTAATATGAATCGTATTATGATTCAACTAAAGCGGCCTTTGTAGGCCCCCGGGCTAGCCGTACATTCCTGCCAAGAACCGTACGTAGAACTCTCGGGCCTCTTCTGGTCGGGCGACGGACTACCACTTCAGGTCCGTCACCCGCCATAACCGTCATGCCCGCGTACATGACTGGGTAACCAGTGGAGTATTGTCGCACACGCTATTTGTCGACCTGAATGTAGTATTTACTAACAAAAATGCTCTATTACATGCTACCCGACCTGGACATCAGACCCAGAATCATTATTCTCGGCTGTTGGGCCCGCCAGATGTATCTAATCTGTCAACATGTTTGTTCAGAATTTCGACCGAATGAAGTCCACTGCTGGACACAGGCCTCCCCCAAAGATCACCACAACGACCGATATGGATGTGTTGTGGGCTCATTGAGGGGTTTTGCCATAATCGCCACGCTTGGCAGACGGGTTGGCGATCGCAGTTGAGTTGTTAATGTACTCGAAGGACGCTGCATCCTCCGGCTAATCCCTTAGTCGAATTTTACGACACCCACGGGAGGAGATGGGGTGGTGGTATTCTGAGCCGGCACCACACGTTAACAAGTTTGTTATTATTTGGTATTTAACTTGACCCTGATATAACCCCGACAAATAGCTCCCAACTCGACCTTACCGCACCACACAACCAACAACGCTGCATTTACAGATATAAATTCCATATAAACACCCAGACCCGAAACAACTTCTTGCAGATCATAAAATATTTGTTCCGTGCGGGTATCGATCCCACGACCCGAAGTACAGCAGCCGACTGTATCAGACACTGCACCAACCGTGCCGTCCAATAAATAACATTTAAATAAAATATTGATAGCAAGACATGTAAAAATATAATTCATTTTAATTATAAATTAATTTCAATCAAATTACAATAACAGATTATGCATAACATTCAAGTTTTATGTTCAAAGTCGCGGTCTATAACAAACTGATAAGAAAAGCCGGAGAACTCATTAAGGGTAATCTATCAGACTTAAATTTATAAAACAGTTGGTATATATTTATATGTATTTCATAGTGTAAATGAAAATTCGTGTGCATGTCGTTAAATGCGACTAAAGGGACTCTAAACCAGAGGGATAAGCAGTAGCGCCCTTCTGTGTCTCCCGCCTGCCAAGCGTGGTGAGTACTGGCATGTTCCCTCCAAAATGACGACATAATTGTGAATATCTCTGAGGGCGACCTTTTCTCAGCAGTGGGTGTCCTTTGGCTGATATGATGATTATAATAAAACACTTTTAAACGGATTCTATCGCGTATATTTTGATTTTTGATTTTCCTGACGTTTCGAATACTTTGCAGCATTCGTGGTCGCAGGATGACTAAGGTGACAGGCGTCGTTACAGATTTTAAAAAGTTATTTTATTTTTAGTCATCCTGCGACCACGAATGCTGCAAAGTATTCGAAACGTCAGGAAAATCAAAAATCAAAATATACAATATAGAATCCGTTTAAAAGTGTCTTATTATAATGTGTAATAATCGCGAAAATCTAAGACATTACTATGATATGATGATGATGATGAAAAGTGAATCCTATTATGTAGATACTTGGTAAAAACGAACACGGCATATACTCGTTAAACTTGTTTACTTTTAGACGATGACAAATAAAACAAGATAAAGATAAAAGATATTTATTTGATCACAGATACATGTGACACAATTATGTTATTTAAAATAACAATAGATCTAGATAAAATGTAACTTGCCTTATAATTTAATTGTGTATACCTTAAATCCACTTTTATTTTACATATTTCATGGTGTGTCCCATGTCCGTATCAAATAGGTATCCAACTCAGCATAATGCCGGGCAGTGATGCCGGGCGCTGATTTTCAGCTGGAGCCCATAGTAACACACGGATACCAATGAGTAAGAACTAATAAGAAGAGATGAAGATTGCATTGCGTGTGTAATTAAATGTCTTTAATTACACACGCAATGCGTAACCATTTGAACGGTGACGGATATGACACCATTCGCTGGGCGGTACGTTAGTCAATTAATTGTGAATTTCATGCGAACGCTACTCCGTTAAAATAATTAAATTATAACAATTTGCGATGTGAAGAAAATGGCGTAATTGTTTAGGTTACGTCTTTGTAACAGCGGTCCGCGAGAGTCGTGTCGTTAGTGGCCAACGGCATGGCATGGCATGCCTCAAGACGATCAGTCTTTAACCAATGTGTGTTACCAGTGTTGACATATGGAACAGAGACGTGGTCACTCATAATGGGCCTCATAAGAAAGCTCAAGGTCACTCAGCGAGCTATGGAGAGAGCTCTGCTTGGTATTTCTCTACGAGATCGAATCAGAAATGAGGAGATCCAAAAAGAACTAAAGTTGTCGACATAGCTGAAAGGATTAGTAAACTGAAGTGGCAATGGGCGGGCACATTGCTCGTAGAACTGATGGCCGTTGGGGCAATAAGGTTCTCGAATGGAGACCGCGCACCGGAAAACGCAGCGTGGGACGACCTCCAACGAGGTGGACAGACGACCTGGTGAAGGTCGCGGGAAGTAATTGGATGAGAGTGGCATGTAACCGCTTGTTGTGGACATCTAAGGGGAGGCCTTTGTTCAGCAGTGGACGTCCTGTGGCTGATATGATGATGATGAATGGCCAACCTAGCATCAGAGTTGTTAAGCCGCTAAAAGGCCTCCAACTTGCGTCTCTAACGTCTTCGCGTCGCGTCGAGACTCTCGGTTCAAATACCACTATGATTTAACCCATCCAGACTGACCGCACCGAGTGTTTCCTAACGTAACGTTGGAGAATTTTAATCTAAAATGTAACGGGACACTAACCGAGGACTCTCAATGACTGCACTATAAAAATGCAGTCTCGGATTGTCCCCGAACATGAAAAATATTACATGAGATGAAAACTACAATTATAAGGCCTATTGCAATTGGTGCTAAATAGATTGAATACTTCGTGAACGGAAGAAAATGGCGCCTGCCTTTGCCTTTAAATTAAGTTCTAGTGCTGATGGTGACTTGCCACTCGCAAGATGGGCCTCCTAATGGCCACCACTATAGGCGACAGATAGCAACACCGGTGTGAGCGGTTCGGGGTGTCGAGAGGTGCGGCACCGGTTTCACCATCGAGCGTCTCGAAGACTCGCAGCGGTTTCCGCGTTATTACGCCATTAGACACTTCCACCCCCATACGTATGCAATATAATGCCTCTAATGTTTGATCACTTTTTTTCTTCCAAAATCGCACCCCTCCTTCTTATCTTATGCCTCAGTTTCAATATCTTTGTTCTACTCACTCTAGGAATTTACGTTCTTCGAACAATCTTCTCCTACACTGTCCCTCTCATACTACTGGTTTTGTACGCTCTTCCGTTCATATTCAATCCATACTTCTGTGAAATACACTTCCTCCGGAAATCAGGATGACTACAGGTGGGTACGCATTTAAGCGGAAAGTTCGTGATTACTTTTTCAACAGAATCATCATAACATCTTTTCATCTGAATATGTATGAATTTATTGGTACTATAAGTGGTGTCCGGATTAAGAATATAGCACCACTCAATCTCCTCCCGCGGAGGTCGTAAAAGGCGACTAAGGGACTCTAAACCAGTGGGATGGGCAGCAGCGTCGTTTCTGTGGAACAGTAGCCATTCTGCGCTCACCAACCCGCCTGCCAAGCCTGGTGAGTACTGGCAAATTCCCCCCAATATGATGACACAGTTGTGGAAATCTATGGCGGAGGCCTTTGTCCAGTTGTGGACGTTTTATGGCCGATATTATGATGATGTATGTATGTATGTGTAGATTATTATATGTAAATTTACTTGTGTATATAATTTGTTAGATTTCTTTCGTTTTATGTTGTTTGGAATATATTGCACCTGCCATGTTGTCTCTTCATCACCATATGGTTGACTGGTGGAGAATGCCTACGGCATTATGTTCTCCTATGTACTGTAATGCAGCATAAAGTTCAAATAAATATCATTATAATGAAAGCAAGTTATCCCACGTACATTTTCTTATCATTAAAGTTACAGGGACGTTATCAATACAAGATCTGCATGCAGAACTATCACCACGTTCACCGATAAGAGAAGTAATGCAGTCGTAATATTTTATGACATGATTTACAATCCGTCGCTAATCAATGCCTTAGGTATTTTCTTTTAATTAACTCTGACATATGTATGTCGGTACCTATGTACGTACCTTTTCTTTCTGTATTTTTTAAATTCCAACGGTTGATGTAATAAGTGTTCAAAATTCAGCGTCTGATCATACGTCGTGGTGGCCCGGTGGCTTACTGAGTCGGTTCTAAAGTACTAGAATGCGGGTTCAAATCCTGGTATGCATCAATGTGACATTTTTCGGCTCGTAACCATGCGCGCGCCGCCGTCTTCCCGGGGGTCACTCGGTCTGAGCACGCAGACTGCCCAATCTGCGCATCTGCGACCCCCGAGTCCCCCCGTTGAGATACGACGGCAAGGATTCAGGTGTATTGGACCTGAGCGATGGGGCAGTTGTTACCCCGACACCATCTCACCCCCCTCCGTGCGGAATCGACCATAAGATTATTTTTTATTTAGTAATGGGCGGTCTCGTTTACCTACTCATTAGATTATTTAAATTCTAAATTCTTTATTGTACACAAACACAAAATACAGTGAAAATACAATTGGAAATTACATGTACAAAGGCGAGCTTAACTCAAAATTGAGTTTTCTACCAGCAAACCTTTGAGTGAGAGAGAGATATGGCAAAAAGCTTAGAGGTTAAGTAGAGTGTACATTATTTATAGAAGCAGAAATACAATGAACATTAAATGTATAACTTATACAAATATAACCAAATTGCAATTTATAGAGACATATTAAAATACATATTAATATATATGTAGGTATATACATATACAATATCCAACCATACGTTATTTAGAAAGAAGATGCTTCTTAATTCTGCTCTTGAAAACGTCCAGAGAAGGGCTATCGCGAAGAGGATGTGGAAGAGAATTCCAAAGGCGCACTGCGCGAATTGTAAAGGATCCGTCATAACGGCTTGAGGAGTGACGCGGAGTTCGAAGGAGAAGAGAAGAAGCCGTGCGACATGGTTCGCCCCTAGGGACTAGATACTCGAAGCGTTCACGAAGATATGCGGGAGAATTAGGATTATGAAGTATAGAATAAAGAGAAGACAGAATGTGTGAATCTCGACGCTGCCGAATCGGCAACCACTCCAGCTTCGCCCGGAACTCCGACACATGGTCGTATTTCCGGAGGCCAAAGATGAAACGGATGCAGAGGTTCTGCAGGCGTTCAAGTTTGTTAAACAGTTCTTCAGTTGCATCGAGATAGCAGATATCAGCATAGTCTAGAAGTGGAAGAAGAAGTGATTGCGCAAGAGTAATCTTTGTATGATGCGGCAGGAATTTTTGGAGACGTTTAAGAGACTGAAACGAGCAAAACACCCTCCTGCTTACTGCTGAGATGTGAGTATCCCAGGAAAACTTAGAATCCATAAATACACCAAGGTTCTTAACACTTTTAGAATAGGCAATGGGAATAGAATCATACACAACCGGTGGGAGACATTGATGATCCAAGAGGTTGAACATATATCTGCCACCAATAATGAGAGCTTGAGATTTAGCTGGGTTAACCAGCAGACCAAAAGATTTAGCCCACTTACTGATATTTTCAAGATCATTATTGATGGCAAAAATAGCTTCCGTGATTTTCTCTACATTAAAGTGGCGATACAGCTGTAAGTCGTCTGCATAGAGATGAAAGTGAGAAGACAAGACCTTTGTGATGGCGTTTATAAAAACGGAGAAGAGAAGAGGAGAAAGAACGCCACCCTGAGGTACACCCGCAGCTAAATCACACCATTCAGAGGAGGCCTCATCTGAGCGAACCGACTGCGAGCGACCCCGAAGGTAAGAGTTAAACCATGCAATTACAGACGAAGAAACATTAAGAGAGGATAGGATTCCTAAGAGGATGTCGAAATCAACTGAATTAAAAGCACTGCTAAAATCCAGTAAAACCATAACTGTAAGAAGTTTGTTCTCCATGGCCAGTCGTATGTCGTCAGTTATTTTAATGAGTGCAGTTACAGTACTATGCCCAGGTCGGAATCCAGATTGGTATGGACTTAGCAGGCTATTAGAGGAGAGGTAAGAAGTCAGTTGTTTCTGGACAACACCTTCAAGGACCTTGGACAGTATTGGGAGAATAGATATGGGTCGGAACTGGATTAACGAGGAAGGATTTGGGACTTTAGGCAGCGGCAAGATGTGAGCCTTCTTCCAAGCTGAGGGAAAGAAACTTACGGCAGAGAATAATTAATTATATGGGTAATGACGGGAACGATTTCGTTCAAGATGGGAAGAAGCATTTGGAGTTGAAGGCCATCATCACCTTTTTTATTTTTTTATTTGATGTCCAGTGGAAATTCTACATGGAACTTCCTTCACCCCGGGGAAGGGTGAAGGGGTATGCCGGACTCCTACCGGCTAAAACCACTGGAGCGGTCATCTTCGGCACCGAAGAGGGGCTCCAGGTCCTCGTAAGATCACACTAGAGCCGCCCATTGGTGCCACGCCTTTAGGCACATCACGGAGGGGATGACTGTAGAGCGGTCACCCCCTCTAGCGGAGGGAAGGCGACTGTAAAATGGTCGCCCCCCAGGCACTTCTCGGGGAGGATTGTAAAGGATCCCTCCAAGCCTCGCCTTGCGCTGTGCTGCGCATACGGCGGCACGTGACCACGTGCGCGCCACCGTCTTCCCGGGGGTCGCTCGGTGTGAGAACGCAGACTCCCCAATCTGCGCGCCCGCGACCCCCGTGGCCCCCCACCGTGTAGTGACGGCAGGGGGCTCAGGCGTATTGGACTTGGGAGCCGGGACGGTTGTTGCCCCGGCGCCGTCTCGTCCTTCTCCGTGCGGGATCAGCCCTCTCCCGATCCCGCTCTGCAGTCTCCTTCTGGAGCATGACGCTCTCGCAGAAGGAGACCACTGCACTCCAATTTTCATGCTCTGCCAACATAGCCCACACTACTGCCGGCAGAGAGAGATCTTGCCCGATCTGATCGACCAGGATCCGCCGCTCGGACGCCCACGCAGGGCACTCCTCGAGCGTGTGCTGTGCGGTATCCTGGTCGCTTCCACAATGGTGGCACTGTGCCGTAACCTCTCGTCCTATTCTGTGCAGGTATGCACCGAAACAACCGTGACCGGTGAATACCTGCGTCAGACGGTAGGTGACGCGCTCGCTCCTTCTGAGCCAGGCTCCGAAGAGCGGCAGGATGGCCTCGACGACGCGCTTGGTCGCGAACTGTGACCGAAGGCGATGTCGCCACATCTCGAGTGCGCGCCGTCGAGCCAGCCGCCTCAGTCTGTCGAACGCCCCTGAAGGCACGCCTTCCCCACTTTGGCGGAGAGAGCGTGTCTGGTCGTAGACCCACGCATCCATCTCCGCCTGGATGTCGAACGGCGGAAAGCGTGCCAGGAGAGTTGCCGCCTCGTAAGACACTGTCCTGTATCCTCGTGCGATCCGTATAGCCACTCTGCGCTGCAGACTGTGAAGTTTGTTTCTGCAGCGCTGGACGCCTGACAGCCGGGATGACCATACAGGCGCCCCGTAGAGGGCCACGGACCGCACGACGCCCCCGTAGAGACGGCGAACTTCCTCGTTCGGTCCCCCGAGATTGGGCAGCACCCGGTGTAATGCACCCACTACCCTCTCGACTCGGGGGACGAGGCGCGCGAAGTGCTCTTCGAAGCCCCAACGACTGTCCAGGGTGAGCCCCAGGTACTTCATGTACTGGCCCACCCTGATTTGCGCGTCACCAACGCGTATCCACGAACTGGGTGGTTCTCTGCTCCGCGGCAGTTTATGGAACCATAGCGCCTCGGTTTTGTGAGGCGCTATCTGCAGACCCAGAGCGTGGATTTTGGCCACGACAATTGCCACCGCTTGCTCGGCAAGCCGGATGGTTCCGTCGAAGGACTCCCCGCTGGCCAACACAAGAGTGTCGTCAGCGTAACATACCAAGCTGACGCCAGCGAGGAGAACGACACGTAGGACCGCGTCGTAGGCGAGGTTCCATAAAAAGGGACCGAGAACTGATCCCTGCGGAACCCCGCACGTAATCTCCCTCCGCTTTACGCTACCGTCCCTGCCCACGTAGCGAATGTGCCTATCACGCAGATAGGCCCCTATAATGCCCTGCAGGTAGGGGGGGCAACGATGATGGACTAGTGCCCCCCTAATCGCGCCCCACGGGATGGAGTTGAAGGCGTTGACGATGTCTAGACTGACAGCCAACGCCACCCCACCCCGCTGGGACACTGCCTGTTCCGACAGCGAGCGGACGCGTAAAATCGCGTCGATTGTGGACCGCCGCTGCCGGAAGCCATACTGACTTTCGGCCAGGTCGGGACCCACTCGCGACAGATGCTCAACGAGTCTTCGGGTAATTATTCTCTCGAATAGCTTCGAAGCCTCGTCGAGCAGGCAAATGGGACGATATGCAGAAGGAGACTCCGCAGGCCTTCCTTCTTTCCTCAACAGAACCAATCCGGCTTCCTTCCAGCCGGACGGGAACACACTTCGACGGAGGCAGCTGGTGAACAGCCGCCTCAAGCGGTCCCCAAGAGACTGCAGTGCATACACCCACGCGCGGCCCGGAATGCCGTCCGGACCCGGTGCGGTGTTGCGACTCTTCAGGCGGCCAATGGCTCGGCCCAGCTCCCCTTCCGAAATCCCCAACTCCTCGGCCCATTCCGAGGCAATCGCGGGTGGAGAGGGACCAGGATGGTCCCGGACCACCGGAAAGAGCGTTGAAAGCACTCCCTCCAGCAAATCCGGGGCCAAGGTTTCGGTCACCGGGGGGACCCACGGGCGCAATTTGCCCACGACCATACGATAGGGTCTCCCCCACGGATTCCTGTCCAGTCCCTCCAGGAGCTCGCTCCAGGACCGAGCCTTCGCCTCGCGAATTGCGCTATTCAGCGACTTCGTGGCCGCCCGGTAGGCCAGATAGGCCTCCGCAGTCTCTCCGGCCGTAGCACTACGCCGGCGTCGGCTTCGTTGGTACCGGCGGCGGGATGCCAGGCAGACCGCGCGCAACTGCGCGATCTCATCCGACCACCAGTACACCGCCGTACGCCGGGAGCGCCTGGCCCGGGGCATTGATGCATCACATATCGACGTCATCGCCTCCCGAAACCAGGCTGCTTCCTCTTCTGGATCGGGCAAGATCCCTTGATCGACCTCTGACCACGCCACGACGTTGGCAGCTGCGACGAGCATCTCTCGATCGAGCTGTGTGAGGGCCCAACGCCGCGACTGCGGGCTAGGACCTAGACGGCTCGGGCCAGGCGGACGGAGGGCCACGTCAAAAACTATGTGGCGGTGGTCGGACAGCGTGACCACCTCCTCCGCCACCCGCCAGCCCGACACCATACTGGCCACAGAAGGAGTCGCCCATGTCAGGTCCACGACCGACTCCCCCTGCCACCGAACGCAGGTGCTAACTGACCCCCGATTCAGCAATCGGAGGTCAAGTGAAGCCGCCCAGTCCTGTGTTATCCTCCCCCTCGGCCCAGGCCATCATCACCTACCGCTTTCGTGGAGATGGATTGGATGGTTTTCGTAATGTCTTGATCGGCAACTGGATGAAAAGAGAAAGAAGTACTTGGCGGCAAAGGAAGATTACAGAGATAGTTAAGGGTAGAAGATTTAACATTGTGATCAATAGAAATTGGAGACTTTGAAAAATGCAGATTAATTTCATTTAGGTCCATATTAGGTATGCTGTTACCTAAAGATTTGCCAATACCTAGAGACTTGAGAAATTGCCATACTTGTTGTGTGTTGAAATTTTGTATTGAGTTATGAATGTGGCGTCTTTTAGCGTCCCTACACATACGACTGCAGCGATTGCGAAGTTTTTTATACAGATCCCAGTTCTCTTCACTAGGTACCTTTTTGTATGTTCGCTTAGCCTTATCCCGTTTTGCCATATTCTTTTTAATGGTTGCGGACAGCCATGGTGCTGGCAGATGTTTAACCCTAACCCTTCTGATTGGCGCATGCACATCATAGAGTTCCAATACTGCCCGGTTGAAGGCAGAAACTTTAGCATCAATATCACCGCAGCTGTAAACAGAAGACCAGTCAATACTACTCGCATCCATCCTCAAACGCTCCAAAACAATGTTCTTAAAACTCCAAAGAAAGAGAAATTTACTCTTGCGTTTGGGGGCATGGATTTTGTAAGATAGGAATATGATATCATGATAGGAAAAAGATGCAGATAGCTGTCCATGAGTGGCTACTTTCTTAGGGTCAGAAACAAGAATGAGATCTAAGAGTGAAGGAGTACAATGAGGAGCCCTATGAGTAGCATCTAGTTGCAGGATTTGCATATTAACAGAAGAGACAAGAGATAGAAGTTTACGGCTGCGAGAATCGTCTTTCAGCAGACAAGTGTTGAAGTCTCCGAGGATAATTGTATGATCATATAGCGAGGAAAGATATTCTAAATTAGATTCAAAAGAGGAGAAATAATTAATATGACAAGAAGGACTATAGAAGACACCCAACAGAAGCTTTGTATGTTGAAATTCTATTTCAATAAAAAGATACTCTGCAGATTTGGAATATTCACTCGGAGACTGATCAACTACTTTATAAGTAATATCCCCGCGAAAATAGATAGCAACCCCTCCATAAATTTAAATGCCAATTATAAAATTATTGTTAAATATATTCAATTTTATTCTTTATTTTTGCGCTTTGTGTAGTTCTTATTTGTATAGTTGTATTTGTTGATTTATTAGAAGGTATAATATGCAATATTTATTTTATATACTGTTTTTACACCCGTGAATCACCGAATCACTGAAGGGACCAGTTGAAAACCAGCGCCAGGCTCTTGTTTGGCAAATGCTGAACTGGTTACCTGTATGGAGCAACTGTGGGGCACACAACAAACTCTAACCTAATATTGTTTTTTTTTTTGTTGTTTATAACCCTATCCAAATTTTTATCGTGTTTTTTTTTTCAGTTTTATATTAAGTTTTATTACCGTTTGTGATGTCTCACTTTGCTGTCAAATAAAAAAATCTTTCTTTCTTTCTTTCTTTCTTCTCTCGTGACCTTACCTTTTTTTATTGGTGTCCAGTGGAAATTCTACATGGAACTTCCTTCGCCACGGGGAAGGGCTGTATATTTTATTTCAATATCGAATCTAAACAGCTTACCGACGGGACGAGCAAGTAATTCATATGTAGTGCCCATAACAATAGTAATGCTGCTCAGGACTAATCCTGCATGACACCACACTGTTCTCGTCACCTTACAGACAATAGTTATTTAGTCTCTTATACCAAAAAACAGTAATGTTTGAAGTTGAAACACAGCTGCTTAGCGGCAGAATACCTGGCATTGCGGTGGTTCCTACCTTTATTTTATTTGTCCCCAGTGGAAATTCATCATGAATTTCCCCCGCCCCCGGGAAAGGCAAAGGGGCATGCCGGCTAAAACCACTGGGGCGGTCATCTTGAGCACCTAAGAGCGGTTCCAGGTCCTCGTAGATCACACTAGAGCCACCCACTGGTGCCACCCCTATAGCCACATCTTGGACAAGGTAACTTTAAAACGGTCATCCCCCGGGGGATTGTAAAGGATCCCCGAAGCCTCACTAACGGTGGTCCCTACATGTTTTTGTTTCCATTGGAAATTCTACATGAATTTCCTTCGCTCCCGGGACGGGCGAAGGGGTATGCTGGACTCCTAATGGCTAAAACCCCTGGAGCGGTCATCTTCGGCACCGAAGGGGGGCTCCAGGTCCTCGTAAGATCACACTAGAGTCGCCCATTGGTGTCACACCTTTAGGCACATCTCGGAGGGGATGACTGTAAAGCGGTCACACCGGCTGTAAAAAGGCCGCACCCAGACACTTTTCGGGGAGTATTGTAAAGGATTCCCCCAAGTCTCGCTGTGCGTTGTGCTGCACACACGGTGGCACGTGACCACGTGCGCGCCACCGTCTTCCCGGGGGTCACTCGGTATGAGCACGCAGACTCCCCAATCTGCGCGCCGTGGGTTGGTACCTACCTAACCGGCCTCTTGCAATAAGAGACCTACCACCAGACTTACAGGAGTTGTACTGGTTGGGAGTGTGTGGCAGGCTTAACCTAATAAAAAATATCGGGTAGACTGTGAAGCCTACCATATTGGATTATGACAAAACGCTAGAATTAGTATGAAACGTTTATAAATAACAACTGTTTTTCACCGGTATTGATTTCGCATTCTGACATCTTTGATGTAGTTATTAGTTAATAACTACATCAAAGAGGAAAGGAGTTAAATAACTTCCTGTATTTGTGTCTATCTATTATTATTACTAATCTTCCGCATTTGTCTTGTGCAACTCGCGCTAAGCACGCGCTTGCAAGATACGTACGTGAGAATTTTAATAATATAACTGGAATAGAATATTTTATTTGTTTACATTTACATCAATCGTCCACTTTCTGTTTTCTCCGTACGTTTGTTATTCTGGGTAATAAAATTCATACAATGGTTTAGAAAACTATAAGATTCATATGGCATACTAATTTGAAGAAAATGATTAGTTTATGTTATTCAAGAAGCCTGAGAAGAATTTAAGCACGGCCGCCTGTACTGGCCGCTTGGGTATGAGAAAAAGTAGAGCCAGCTCTATCCGGAGGACACGGCGCAACACACGTTGGAGGAGTGCCCAGCTTGCGCAACGCAGCACCGTGATCTCGTCGCGGTGGTCGCAAAGGGTAACCTCTCGCTTCCGGCTGTGGTTCACTCCGGAGCGAGAGAGCGTGGGATGCCGTCACCTCCTTTTACGGGGACGAGATGCAAGCAAAGGAAGCAGCAAGGCGGGGATCACCTCTGATTCCCGCTACAGAAAACGCACCGGGCGCGGGTGCCGGTGCGCTGAACGATCTCTAGCCACCATGAGCCGTCTGTCTGTGACTGTCGCCCAGAATGTCGAACAGACACACGCACGAGAAGGCAGCGCGTGTGTACTGCGCGCGCCTCTCTGAAGATATGTGTGGCCAGCCATGTCGCACAGAGACGGGACCCGCCAGACTAAGTGACGGGCCGAAACCTTTTTTTTTATTGCTTCTCAGTGGAAATTCATAACAGACTTCCTTCGCCCCGGAGAAGGGCGAAGGGGCATGCCATCAGCAGTGAGTGACGGTCCGATACCTGACGGAGGTGCGGTCTAATGCTATAAAGGCAAACACCTCACCCGTCAGTGGTAAGTGGAAGTACACCATGAGAGTTTGGCCGGTAAGAGTCCCCTCCACCTTTCCGAAGGCGGAACTCCATGAGGATTACCCACGACAAAAAATGAATAAATTGATCAACAAATGCTAATGCAGCGTTAATGAATATGAATGAAATGATATCATGGATATGACGGCACGGTTGGTGCAGTAGCTGATACAGTTGGCTGCTGCGCTCCGGGTCGTGGGTTCGATTCCCGCACGGAACAAATATTTGTATGATCTGCAGGTATTTGTTCCGGGTCTGGGTGTATTGTATGTAGAATTCTTGTCTGTAAACGCACCCACAACACAGGAGAGATCGTAGCGTGGGGTAACGTTTTAAAAAAAATGAAGATCTTTACAAGATAAAATAACTGTTATAGATGGTTCTTAAGATTAATTGATTATTTGTTTGTATGTTCTTTTCCGTGTGGTGTCCGGATCAAGAGTATAGGACCACTCCATCTCTTTCCGTGGATATCGTAAAAGGCGACTAAGGGACTCTAAACCAGAGAGATAGGCAGCAGCGTATCTTCTGGGGACAACAGCCATTTTACGCTCACCTACTTGCCTGCCTTCTGTTAGTTTTACCCCTTCGGTAGAGGGCTACCCAAGAATATTTGACGATGCAAGAGCATTTCCACCACGGTGAAAAATATAAAGGCTTACTATATATACATATAAATGCAAGCTATTAGAGATCTAGAGCTAGTGAACATGGGCCTCGAATAGATAACTAACATGCTCGTAATATAGATTATATATATATATAATAAATGGGCAGGGCACATTGTCCGTACACTGATGGCCGTTGGAGCAAAATGGTTCTCGAGTGGAGACCGCGCACCGGAAAACGCAGCGTAGGACGACCTCCAACGCGATGGACGGATGATCTGGTGAAGGTCTCTGGGAGTCGATGGACGCGTGTGGCATGCAACCTGACTTTGTGGAAATCTGTTTGGGAGGTCTTCGTTCAGCAGTGGACGTCTTTTTGCCGATTTGATGATATAATAAACATAATTATTGTCATAGTAACCACGTCTACCAAATGATTTGGTGATCGCGGTACGCTATTAGCTCAAGGGAGAATTCTATAGCCAATCTATGAGCGTGGTTTTTCGTTCGAAACTGTTTTACTTGTATATCATTTGGAAGGCGCTGGTGCTTGTGATACAATGTTATTCATTAGTACAGGTACCAACGTTACCTCTTTTTCTGAAATGTTCATTTTAAGCTGTAAAATAAGTTTGTAACAATGTAACCTTTTTTCTGAAAATAAACATTATTATTATTATTCCCTTTATTCAAACTATAAACATATCAATTACATTTTTAAAATATATATCAAAATACATGTTTTAAAAATATAAAAAATAGTGACCAACCAGCATCGGGCACAGGGTCCAAGATACCGGTGGTTAGGACCCCAGAGAGAGGAACCTCCTCACAATACGTGCCGTGTCAAGAAGTACCGCTTTCTGTATCAAGCCCTTGACCCAGCCGCCTAACGAGAGCCTCTTGAGATGATAGTCGAGGCTCTTTGCCATTAGGCCATGGGCAGAAACAACTATCGGCACAATGATTGCCGTGTCTACGTTCCACATGTCAACAATCTCGTGTGCTAAGTCAAGATATTTAATTTCTTTATCTTTTTCAGCTTTCACGAGATTCTCATCATGTGGAACAGTGACATCGACAATCATTGCGCGGCGCTCTAATCGATCTATCACCACTATATCAGGCTTATTGGCAACAATAGTCCTGTCAGTGATGATAGAACGATCCCAGTACAAAGTGATATGACCATTTTCAAGAACTGGGTCGGGCATATACCTATAGTATGGCACCTCAGATTCCACAAGGTTGTATTTCAAAGCAAGTTGCTGGTGGATGATCCTGGCTACTTGATTATGTCTGTGCAAGTACTCGCCGTTAGCAAGACGAGAACAACCAGAAATAATATGTCTAATGGATTCTCCTGGACGGTGACATGCCCGACATATATCAACCGTACCATCCTTGACAATATATTTATTATTATTATTATTATAATCGTCTTGTCATAGCACAACTCTACATCGTACATTAAATCCGGTTGAATGTTCGAGTTTGTTTGCTAAACTTGGCTTCAAGCAGGTAAATTAATAAAAACAAACCGTGTCTCTGCACTTGTAATTCTCCTTGAGAACTGTGCAGGTAAGTCATAATTAACTAATAACTGCCTAAAAGGGCTACTGACGTCTGTCCTACAGCAATTCGAAAGGCACAACAAGGTTATAAGTTTTTAAATAATTTGCAAGCTGCGATGGTCACGACGCGATCGGAATTTAATAAATTTATTGAGTATCATCATTAAAACGGGACAGTTAGTACATACAACATCATCAACATCAGAACGGACATAAAGGACGTCCACTGCTGAGCAAAGTCCTCCCCTGCAGATTTCCACAACGACACAAGTATTTGTATGATTTGCAGCTAGTTGTTCCGGGTCTGGGTGTATTGTGTGTGGAACACAGGAGCGATCCTAGTATATAAAAGGATATTAAAAAAAAGCAATGGAAGCGATACGAGTTTTTATGCCGAGTATAACAAATTATTTCTGTTTGTTATTAATACATAACTATTTAGGACACTCAAATTTAAGCAAATAAAGTGCAACTCTTAGAGATTACCTTATTCTTTTAATAATGTTATCTCTAGTTATGAATCAAATAGATGTATCTCATTTTAAATTTAAATGCTCTTATAACTTTTTGTATAGTTTGTAGTAACCTACTCCATTGTAATATAAAACAATGGAATGATGAAATGAATTAATTACCTATTAAATTTATTTTTGGGAGTGTAGATTTTTTTATAATCATATTAATTATGAATATTACATTTTGTATGTGATTATGAATATATTTACATTTTGTATGTGATTATGAATATATTTACATCTAACAATATTGTAAATTTGTTTCAATTTACTAGAGTCACCCATATCATTTTACCGTATTTTCGGAATGATTACAGCTGACGCCGAGCGTGCTACGGTGCTAAACTTTACCCGTGATTTCCCAAATTTTACGATTTTTGAGACGTTTCTTTTAATTATTAAGCGTGTGAATTATGATAGGGTAGATAATCATTTAAAACGCTACTTATTTTCAAATATTTATATCATAAGACAAATAATTTCGGGATAGTTTGATGGATATATTTTACATTAAGTATAACAGTTACTATTTAAATAATATCTACGAGCACCGTTTTGCTAAAAGGTAAATAAATAGTTCCATGTATATTCCACCGGCATAACCAACCAATCTAATATACGTGGTGGTATTCATAAGTTGCAGTTACATAAACAGTTGTTCTATAGAGCGGGAAATAAAAGAGATGATACGAGTTGAATTTTACTTACATATTTACTTTTGAGCCGATCAAAATCCCATTATAATAATATCACAAACTTAAAAACAAACACTTCATTTGCACTAAAGCACTAGTTGCGTCAGTACGACCGGCAATTACGAAACGTAACACGAGTATGACGTAATATTAAAAAAGAAAGTAAAAGCTATAAACACGCGGGATTCGCGGTGCGAATTTTGAATTTCGAAGCGTTCCTTACGTGCATACGCTCACCTGGCGCACGGCAGACTGCGCGCGCGCTACGCTTTGTGTTACCAGCCTTCAGATAGCATAAGTTCCTACGATGATATTTATCTTAATACCCCTAGTCTTATAGCAAATACACTAGCAAGTACAATTTAATTATGGGTATTAACCGTTTTGAAATGTAAATTTACACCTCGGAAAACACTGTGACTCATTTTACATACACTTTATAAAAATATGTACAGTATAAAGACTAAACTCCTTCGCAAATACATGAGCCAGGTCATGTCCCTCCTTATCTTATGCTACACTTTCACTATCGTTCTTCTACTTATGCTGGGAATCTACGTTCTTCAAACAATCTTCTCCTACACTGTCCTTCTCATAGTTCCAATTTTGTTCATTTTTCGTTTTGTATTCAATCCATTCTTCTCTAGAATGCGCTTTTTTTCAGAAAATCAGGATGGCCACGACTAGATATAAATTTAAGCGGAAAGTTAGGAATTACTTGCTTAACATTACCTTAGCACAGTCTTTCCCAACGTGGGCGATAACGCCCCCTTGTGGGCGCTGCAGGCCTAAAGGGGGGCATTATGTAGGGCTTTGGGGTCGATTTATAATTTCATCTACCTAGCTAGGAAGACTCTTAGACACCGACTGAGCTCTCGACTCTCGACTACATCTTGTGAACATCAACTAATATTAATTAAGATATAGCTCAAACTCGGTTCGATATAAAAGACCGCGGGCAATCATGTTTTAACAAGTTTTTGTTAAATAATCCGAATTGTACATTCCTATACCAATCGGCTGGTTCTATAATACTTGTTCTTGCTTGTCGAGTACGATTGGGCGTCGAATGAGATAAACGAGTTTATGCACGTTTGTCTTATTCCTGTTGGTGCGTGCTGCTTATGCAATCCTATATAAACGACGTAAATTTATTTTATTTTCATTTGCGGTTTCGTGCATAATAGATAAGCAGTACTTGATTTCAACACTTACGTATTTCTTAAAACAAAACAATGTCGGAAGTAAAAAAGAAGAGATGGCAATACTCTGCGGAATATATTAAATTCGGATTTATTGAAAATCCCACAAACCCGTCGTCGCCTTTGTGTCTTCTATGTCTAAAAACATTTTCGAACGAAGCAATGAAGCCTTCAAGACTGCAAGATCATTTGAATAAAATGCATCCAGACAAGACAGAAAAGAATGTAGCATATTTTCAAGACCTAGAGAAGAAGCATAATACTCAGCCAAGTGTATCAAAACTATTTTCGGCGGCTGCTAAGCAAGATGACGACGGACTTCGAGCTTCGTACAATATCTCTTTGTTAATTGCTCAAAAAGGCAAACCACACAACATCGGAGAAGAGTTAATTTTGCCAGCAATAAAGGAAGTAATAACTACTGTGCTTCATAAACCGGCCGCAGATATTATCCGAAAAATTCCTTTGAGTAATAATTCTGTGCAAAGACGAATTGATGAAATGGCTGAAAACATTGAAGAATCATTGTGCAATCATCTGAGGACTAGTCAATTCTCAATTCAGCTCGATGAGTCCACTTTACCAACTAATGAAGCGTTGTTGCTATCTTAGGTGAGGTTTATTAAAGATGAAAAAATACGTGAAGAACTATTGCCAGAAATTTGGAGCCAGATACAAAAGGCGAAACCATATTCAATACATTGGAAAAGTTTTGTGAAGAGAAAGAGATTCCTTTGAAAAATATTGTATCAGGTGCTACGGATGGCGCTCCGGCTATGACAGGGCGCCATAAAGGCTTCATAGCATACTTAAAGAATAAAATTCCAGATGTCCTTGCTATACATTGCGTTATTCATAGACAACATTTGGTTGCTAGAAACTTAAGTGAACGACTATTTCAATCACTGCAATATGTCATCAAAGCAGTCAAGTCAAGACCCTGGATTGTGGTCAATTGTTCAACGATTTTTGATAGCATTCCCATCGTCATATTTGTGTGAACGTGGATTTAGTGCTGTGGCAACGCTGCTTACTAAAAAGAGAAATCGTTTGCGTGTTACCGAACGTGGCGACTTGCGGCTGTTTTTGAGTAAATTGGAACCAGATATCAACAAACTTATTGAACAGAATCAGATTCAACCTTCACATTAGTTTTTATATAATAATTGATTATGTTTGTTTTATTTTCAATAAAAGATACTCTGTCCGAATACTATAAATGTGCGTTTCAATAATCAGTTATAAGTACTTAGCGGTTTTTAAGTATGTTTAAAAAGGGGGGCGTTAAAAAATAATTTATTCTTAAAGTGGGCAGTAGACAAAAAAAGGTTGGGAACCCCTGCCTTAGCAGAATCATAATATAATCTTTTCTATGACTTATATAATAATTATGCATGTATTTTTTTTTTGCTTTTAGGTGTATAGTTTATGTATAGGTATGAATAATTAAATACTTTGTAAGAATTATAAAATTGTATAGTTATCTTAAACATATTGCACCTGCCATGTTATCTCTGTATCACTTTAAAGTAGGTAGAGCCAGGTGATGCCTTAGGCATTTTTTTAAACTTTGCCCACACTAGGATTTCTCCTGTGTCGTGGGTGCGTTTACAGACATGAATTTCACACACAATACACCCAGACCCGGAACAACTACCTGCAGATCATACAAATATTTGTTCCGTGCGGGAATCGAACCCACGACACGGAGCGCAGCAGCCAACTGTATCAGCCACTGCACCAACCGTGCTGTCATTAAGTCCGCCTATGTACTGATACTGCATCAAGTTTAAATAAATAAATAAACAAGCTAAAATCTATTGTATCCATACAGGCCACATTAAAGGCAGTTGTCGAGCTACTTCAAATTCCCGTTCTATGGACAACAAACAAGCATTACACTTTTAAAAAATCATCGCGTTTCTCATACATATGGGCTGGCCTTATGATGAAAGTATCCAGTGCTATAGCAGTACCGAATTGACCTCTCCCAGCGGGCAGAATAGGAGCATAACATGAAGAAAACAAAACAGAATGTATTCTAATATAATCCCCAAGACACAAAAATTACCCAGAAAAGTTGTAAAATTACCCGTAACTATTGCAGCCTGCGCTAGAAGTACGTCGTTTCCCAACAGGTATACTAGCGGTCAAGGACCGAACAAGTTGCCGGACCGGATGTGTAGGGTTGCACGAAGGGAAATGACGGGTTGTTAGAGGTAACGCTCCGCCACCCAGAAATGGTGGAATAGTGGCTCTTAATTAATTCTGTGCTACCGAGCTTGACAGGTAATGCAACCATATTTTTACTTGTATAGTGCAACTTCAATAAGTTATCATACGGTTATATTATTAATGCATACTTGTTTCTGTTATTAATAAAGCGCTTAAGTTGTTTAGCTTTCTGAATACCAGCAAAAACAGAACATAAAAGCGTCTAGAATGCTAATGGGACGAACTGATAACGAGCGTTACCCAGTGCGTGGTTTAATCACTGCGCACTGCCTGCATTGCCGAGTCCGTTCCCTTCACCACACTACACGATATTTTTTGCGTCACTATCCATCTTATCTTACCATAAAGATGGCACGGTTGGTGCAGTGGCTGATACAGTCGGCTGCTGTGCTCCGGGTTTTGGGTTCCATTCCCGCACGGAACAAATATTGGTACAATCTGCAGGTAGTTGTTCCGGGTCCGGGTGTATTGTGTGTGGAATTTGTGTCTGTAAACGCACAGGAGAAATCCTAGTGTGGCGCAACGTTTTAAAAAAAAGGTAATGTCATCCCTAATGAAAAAATGCTCCTGTGGTCTAGATCAGTGTTTTGCAACCTGTGGGTCCCACGGGGGTCGCAAAGACATACTCGGTGGTTCGCGGTCTCTTTGCAGGTAAAAGTTAAAACACACAATTTCTCGGTCAGTAAGTATAGGCCCTGGGGGTCTCTAGAATTTATGTACCTGTAAGGGGGTCGCAAGAAGGTTGAAAAACACTGGTCTAGATAAGTTCAATAACGAAAAATATGCAACTGTAATTAATTAATAACGACTTTAATCTCAATGTCAACTCATTAACATTAACAGTAGGTAGTTAATTAGTTCTTAGTATTTTATGAATTATTTAATGTCGTATAAAATCGCATTCTTTTAGAGATGCGTTCGTAGAACATAATGTGCCATCAGTCCGTCGCCCGCAGGCCGCAACTCATGGAGGCCGGAGATCGTTCAGCGCCCTCCGCCCGATGCGCTTTCTGCGGCGGGGATCGGAGGTGGTCTCCTCCCGGCACCACTCTGTCGCCTTCTTTGCGTGCATCATCAATTCGGCCGAATGAAGTCCACTGCTGGACTCAGGCCTCCCCCAAAGATCACCACAACGCCCGATATGGGTGAGTTGTGGGCTCATTGGGGGGTTTTGCCATAATCGCCACGCTTGGCAGACGGGTTGGCGATCGCAGTTGAGTTGTTAATGTACGCAAAGGACGCTGCTGCCCATCCTCCAGCTAATCCCTTAGTCGACTTTTACGACACCCACGGGAGGAGACGGGGCGGTGGTATTCTGAACCGGCACCACACATGCATCATGTCCCCGCAAAAAGAGGCGACGGCATCCCACGCGCTCTAGCTCTGGACGATGGACCGAACCACGACCCGAAGCGAGAGGTCACTCCCTTCGACCGCCGCGACGAGATCACGGCGCTGCGTTGCCCAAGCTGGGCATTCCTCCACCGTATGCTGCGCTGTGGCCTCGGTCTGTCATCAGTCATCCTGCACCAACGAACACGAACGCTGCAGTATTCGAGACTGTAGTAAAAGCTAAAATCTATAATATACCTACACAATGTAAACCGTTTTAAAGTGTTTTATTAGATTTAAAATATTTTCATTCGCGTTTTGTTATTTCATTATCATTATCATATCAGCCTAATGACGTCCACTGCTGAGCAAAGGCTCCCCTATAGATTTCCACAATTATGTCATCATTTTGGGGGCAATTTGCCAGTGCTCACCATGCTTAGCAGGCGGGTTGGTGAGCGCAGAATGGCTACTGTTCCACAGAAGGGGCGCTGCTCCTTATCCTTCTGATTTAGTGTTCCATGGGAGAAGAAGGAGTGGTACTATATTATTAGTCCGGACACCGCACGTAATGGACACCATATGGAGCGTGTAAATAATTGTTATTTAAAAAATAAACCTTCCCAAAAATTAAATCCGTGGAAAGCATCAAGCAAAGTCCTTTTTTGTGCGAACGAATAATAACGAATGTGATCAGAAATCCTCCTGGTTAGTACAATGTATTCAACAATATTGTTGTTTACTTGTCCCATACAATTGAGTACTCAATTTAAAGAGACCTAAACACAGTAGACTTAACCTAACTCCTCCGTCACCATTTCCTTCCAGAATTCGCCATTCTATGCCCCGATTCTTACTTGTATAGCGGGTTGGTGGAATTAAACGAAAACTTGAGTTTTTTTAACAACCCGCTATGTTTGGCTGTGTAACTTGCGGCAAGGATCCGCACCTTGTATTACGTTTTTAAATGCCACGCACTCGGCGCATTTAGCGTGGCGAAGGTCAGTTAACCGACACCAAAGCCGCTGACCATTTTGCAGACGCCACAACAAACTGCAGTGCCACTGCTGCTGCCGCCGTCGTCAATCCCGCCATAGAGGCATTTAGCTCTACCAGCGACACCGCGATACTGGAGCACATGCAGCGTGTCCAGGCCGAATCAATGGAGAGGATGCTGGGACACGTCCTTGACTTGATTTCCGCCATAATGGCATCGTCGTCGCCGATCCCTAACCCCTCGAGTTCGAATTCGACGGGTAATCTTGCCAGGTACAGCGCGCGGTTCAGCGGGGCACCTCATGAATCTGTGGACGGTTTTATTGACGCTGTCGAAAGCCACAAGGAGTGTGCCAAAGTCTCGGACTCCGCCACGCTCCGAGGATTCTTTATGCTGCTAATGCACGAAGCCGCTACGTGGTTGTAAGGCGTGAAAGCGCATATTACGTCGTAGGACTTCACCCTCGAGAACCTCCGCAGCGCATACGGTGACGGTGGCCACCACGCCGTGTCTACAGAGTGCTCTTCGCTGCCCCTCAGGGTGCAAATCTTCGTAGCCAGAGCGCGCGCCCTCCTCGCGCGCCTCACGAAACATGATATCAAAAAAAAGCTCGCTACACTTGTTATTTTTTATCTCGTTATACTTAGACTTCATAAGGAGTCTTGGTGTTTCCTAACTTGAACTATGGAAGAAGCCATACAACTATTGGTCAGTATTAGTTTTGATATTTTATAGGATTCTAACCGTTCTCTCCGTGTGGTGTCGGGATTAACAATACATCACCATCCCATCTTATGCTGTGGATATCGTAAAATATGTGGACTCTAAACTTCAGGTATAGGCAGCAAGGAATTCGCCCCAAGGAATTTCGCTTAGGAAAGGCGAAATTCCTTGGGGCGAAAGAAGTTCCATGTAGAATTTCCACTGGAAGCCAGTAAAAAAAGGCGGATAGGTGAACACAGAATAGGTCGTGTTACACAGAAAGGAGACTGCTGCCTATATCTGAAGTTTAGAGGTATGCTGAACTCCTACCGGCTAAAATCACTGGAGCGGTCATCTTCGGCACCGAAGGGGGTCCTCGTAAGATCACACTAGAGTCGCCCATTGGTGCCACGCCTTTAGGCACATCTCAGAGGGGATGACTGTAAAGCGGTCACCCCCTCTAGCTGAGGGCAGGCGGCGGTAAAAAGATTGTAAAAGATCCCCCCAAGTCTCGCTGTACGCTGTGCTGCGCACACGGCGGCACATGGCCACGTGCGCGCCTCCGTCTCCCCGGGTTTCACTCGGTATAAGCACGCCGACTCCCCAATCTGCGCGCCCGTGACCCCCGACGCCCCCCACCAAGAACTGACGGCTGGGGGCCACCTATCCACCTACCAAGCGAGGTGAGTACTGGCAAATACCCTCTGAAATGACGCACTATTGTAGAGATCTATGAGGAAGGTGTTGCTCAGCAGAAGACATCCTTTGGCTGATATGATGATGATGATGATGATGATGATGATGAAACATTCTAACTGAACACAGTCTACCTGTTTTACTTTTACGAAACCAAGCAAGTTCATGTTGTGTTATTAATAATACATAACTTAACACTGTTCAGTATGTGTGCCGTAGCATTAAACACCTTGGTGGCCATATGCTACAAAAATGAACGTGCTTATATTTCCGATTGTATTCAGATTCGATTTCGTTTACGAGGCAAACAGAAGGTGAGTTTTCAGCGGGCTTACAAACGGCGGCGTGTGGCCACGCTATATAAGTGTGATGACGACAAGTTGTGGCATTATAATTTGATTGTCCATTTTCAGAAACCGTTTTTTGAGAAGCCGTTTTGAGCAATAGGGTTGCTAGGGTAGGGTTAGGTTAGACTAGGGTTGGTAGGGATGATTTATGTTTACGTGGTTAGGATTAAAAATCATTTAGAATTATCATATTCTTGGAGAAATACGTTTGACTTATATTTCACTTTCAATGACATCAACAGAGGAATTATGATAAAATAACTTAGCACAATTTATAAGTAAAAAAAAACAAAGTCTATCAAGAGTTGTCAGTCAAGCACTAGCGTCAGTGTCAAAAAACACAGATAATATAATACTTTAAGTACTAGTAAAAGTATCACTCATTGTAGTTTGGAAAACAAACAATAACTGCGCTGCGTCAATAGCGTACACTACACATTCAAAAACAACTTTCTGTTTCAAATGGGATATGATTTCAATTGAAAACGGTACAATACATAGTAAAAGATTAATTTATAAACATTTTGAAATGATTTGGTAGATGAAGTGTGGTTGTCAGTTCTTAATACGTAATAGTGAGGCAACGGCAAGGAAAAAACAATTGAACCGCACGATGTTGCCGACATATTTTTATTTTATTTTATACAGGTAATCCTGCGACCACGAATGCCGTTTAAAATTGTTTTATTATAATGTGGAATAATCGCGAAAACCTAATACTTTTTTCTTTAAATAACTACTAGGCCTGCTATGAAAACATTCAAATTAGACTCATAAAATGCTCAATATTTCCCGAAAAAATATAAAATTTATAGAATATAAAATAAATAACCACATAATAAATTATTTTTAAAGGTCAAAGACAATATGGCGAATAAAGAAAGTAGCATGTGGACAGCAAACAACAAGTACATATTAATAATTTGTAGTACCTAATACAAACAAAGAGTAAAAAATAAAACGGGCACCACTACCTGGGACCCGCGGTTTAATTTAAAAGGAATCTAATTATTTATTTGAAGACAATTCATATGAAGGCTGTATGAAGTGGGTTCTTTGCTATTGCGATTTATATATCTCTCGATCTATACATTTGCATAGAATAGAATTGTTTATTCAATATTTAGGTCCATTTTTTTTATTTATTTTTTATTGGTGTCCAGTGGAAATTCTACATGGAACTTCCTTCACCCCGGGGAAGGGCGAAGGGGTATGCCGGACTCCTACCGGCTAAAACCACTGGAGCGGTCATCTTCGGCACCGAAGGGGGGCTCCAGGTCCTCGTAAGATCACACTGGAGCCGCCCATTGGTGCCACGCCTTTAGGCACATCTCGGAGCAATATTTAGGTCCTAAGAGAGACAAACACTTTGAACCGTCATATTAAAACGATGAAGGGCATTTCACTTAAAAACAATCAGGGGTTGGTCTTTTTTTTTTTGGGACAAGCCCGCCACACTTTCCCGACCACTGCAACTCCTGTAAGCCAGGATCTACAATGGCGACCACCGAAAAGAACACCGACCAATGAAGCTCGGTGTGACCCAGAGAAATGAATAACTGTCTTGGAACCCGCACCGACATTAATCAGAAAAGAAAAAGGAGGAGTAGGAAAAAATATACGTTCCACTTCCCTCCGTTGCAAGCAGGAGACTGAGAGGGGTTGGTCTAACAAAAAGAAGTTTTATAATTGTTTAAAAATGAAAACACTAGTTTCTGTAGTCATTTAACAATGTCCCATACAAATATAAACGCCCACATATCAGTGTACATCGCATGAGATCCGGTTCTATTCCCATCGTACAAAACAGGTTGTTTCGCGCCGTGCACAGGAAATTGCTCAACAATGAGTTGCCTGGGAAACGAGAGAAACCTGTGCGTTTTTATTTTATTATAAATTGTATAAAGACTGGTCTAATTGTCAATTTAATGGAATTAAGAGTTTATATTTTCTTTTTCTTTATTGTTGCATTTTATGCGTACTTTGCTTTTTGGTAATTTTGACGTTATACAACAGATTTCGAAATACTGCTTACCTTATTATATCTACGTAAGTCAACTCTAGGTAAAAGGATTATGATTCTTTTATTTTGTTTGTGCAAATCATTCACGTGCACTTATTAAATGCTGTCAAACAAGTAAAATTTGTACATGCAAGTAATGCAATGATTAATTTTACTTTTAAGAATATTTGTGAGCAGACAAATCCCGCGGACGATATCTGACTCCAGGCTCTATTCGTTGTTTCATCTCATACATAAACCTCGATTGTTATCTGAAGGGCTTACCAGAAATTAAGCTATGCTTACATTGACTACTATAAATCTGATGGGTTGGACTTATCAGTCTATTTTACGGGTTATCCTCTAAAATGAGGAACCCGGTCTTTTAATAGGCTTTTTTTAATTCTCTGGGCTTATGTATCCAATGCCTAGAGACAAACAAAAACAACAGCTTATGCCTTTTAACCTTTTAGTGACATTCTGTGGCAGACGATGGCTCGCCACTCATAGGATGGGCCACCTAAATGGCCACCACTACAGGTGACAAGGCGCACGCACGGACGGCACCGGTTTCATTATCGCGCATCTCGAAGACTCTGAGTGGGTTTCTCTGTTGCTACGCTACACTACACTAGCTTTAGAAATTAAAGATTGATGTAGGATAGGATTAAGAATATAGCATCAGTCCATCTCCTCCCGGGATGTCGTAAAAGGTGGCTAAGATTCTCTAAGCCAGAAGGATAAGCAGCAGTATACTGCGCTCACCAACCCGCCTGCCGAGCGTGGTGCGTACTGGCTAATTCCCCCCAAAATGATGACACGATTCTGGAAATCTATAGGGGAAGCCAGATTTTTTGGTTCAGCAGTGGACGTTCTTCGGCTGATATAGCTCTATCTATGAGTATATAGCTCTGGCGGCCCCCCTCTGATCAGTCAAATAAGGCAAGCCAGAGTTGAGGGTGCTGCTGGCACCCATGGCATTCCACTCCAGCGGACCAATAAAAGCAAGCCTCTCTGGGACATTCGAGTATGCAATGTCGCCACTCACATATAGCTTGCCACAAACTGCCCTTTTTTTCGTCAGGAAATCATAAGGGCTTCCTCCAAGGGCCGAGGGGTATGGCGGACTCTTACCGACTAAAATAAAATAAAATTGTCCTTTCACTCACCTCTGGCTAGAGGTGAGGTCCACGCTTTGTCAGCATTGCCATAAACTGCTCTGTGATTTGTATGCTTCTTAATAGATCTCCTTATAATAACTTTTCTTTTCGCCAAACAGTAGTGTAAACTTAAGACACTACCGTATTCTGGTTTGAAGGGCACTGTAGCTAATGAAATTACTGGGCATAAGAGACTAAATAACTAATGTCTCGAGGGGACCAGCGCAGTGTGGTGGCACGCAGGACTACTCCTGGGTAGCATTACAATTGTTATGGGCAGGCGTGATGCTTATCACCAGGTGATTGACTCGCTCGTGACGTCACTAGGTTGTATCAAAAAAACATGATTTAATAACAGCCAGAAACATTAACCTTCAAAGAAAAATTCTCACATGCCAGCGAATGTTCTCGAATGTTAGACAAATATGTCACACAGCATAGTAATGCTCTTCATCTCGCAGGCCTTTCATACCTTTGTGTACCGTCGCGTATATGGGACACCTGGCTTTTGTTCCCTTGCCATCATTGCTATGCATTTTGTCGCTGCATGCATGTTTATTTTGCAATGATTTGCGAACGATAAGAGTAAGAGATTTTGGAAACGTGTGTACAATAAATTGCTAATGTATCACAAGGACTCGCCAGCTTGAAAATAAACGAATATGGTGGAAATTGTAAATAATAAATGTCAACGATCATGCGAGTCTGTTTAATCTATAAGAACATGACCCGCGTATTTATAGAATCATTTCGGCCGAATGAAGTCCACTGCTGGACACAGGCCAAAGCTCACGACAACAATCGAAAATTGCAGTTGAGTTGTTAATGTACTCGAAGGACGCTGCTGCCCATCCTCCGGCTAATCCCTTAGTCGACTTTCACGACACCCACGGGAGGAAATGGGGTGGTGGTATTCTGAACCGGCACCACACGGCAATATAAGTAATAATAAATAAAAATTTCATATAAACTACATTTATTCATTAATGCGTGAAGGAAAAACTTTGTCCCCCTTTTTAAGCACATTGCGCGCACGGAGGAGTGCGAGTTTTGGCATAGTTAAAGTTCACACGGAGGATTGCAGGAAGTTAAAATTTATACATATGTCCTACAATACATTAAGTCATATATTTTTAATTAATTAGGGGCGAATTTCGACTTTTGGGCGACTACTAGCAATAATTCAAACGTTTAGATTCAGTTTTTAAAAAAAGAGTAAATAACTAGAGTAGGTATGTAACACTAAAACATCTCAATCCCAAGCATTTTTGTCAACCATAATAAAAAAATAGAAAATAAAAAATTTACAACCTAACGTTTGCATATTCTATGGACTTCATACTTTCGATTGTTATGGAATTTGTCTATTAACCAAACCTGTGAATTTTTTTTTATTTTTTATTAATTAATCATATCTTGGACTGAATTTTTTAGACAACCCATGTGCAATATATTTATTGACATATTAAATTTAATATAAAATACGTTTCATCCATTAACCAGCTCGGGGAAGGTCGTTATATATCGGGATCTTAGACTATAATAATAACACCCTAATCACAAAGTTTCTGCTTTATAAATAATTGAAATGTATTAATACTTAAAGGACATCGGCCAAAATAGGCCGACCAGCGGACCAAAATGAAATGTATATGAAAAGATTGCTCATATTTTTGTATATTTACTGTAATTTGTAAATAGCTCAAAACGGCGAGATAGTGAAGATCACAAAAAAGAAACTTGACAAAGGAAATTGTTCGACTAATAAATAACTCCCGACTTTAAATTAACATTAAGATCTTTCTCGGTTTATAAAGCACATATTGGTTTTCTAAAACACTTTCGCAACTATCTGTATAATTTATTAATATTTAGTTTTGGCTAAAAGGCTAAATGATAATAATGACTAAATGTTATTAATATGAACATGTAGGTTATTAAATATAACTTTTTATACAGCATTTTTAGTTCTAAAATGTGTAATTAATTTAATATATATCACATTATCTACACTCGTTGTCTTGCAGAATATAGCACTTAATAAGCTCAAAATCTGTATCTTTCCACTCAAATATCTTTGAATTCCCACGGTCAATTTTTGTTTTATAGTGTTTATAATTATTTGCTTGTTTTGGCAGTATTTTGATTATAGTATCGCTCTTGTCCGTCGACATGTCGAAGTGGGCCGGACTTACTATGACCGATGGCCGGTGACCTATGCTTTGGCACTACGAATAGTAATTTTTGGCGTCTGGTCATTGGTCTCTATAACACATATCAAACTAAAAGAGTGTAAGTAAAGCAAAAACTAAAAAAATTGTAAACAGTTTCACAACATCTACTATCACGTTTTCCGCATTCGAGTTATTTTCACATTAATTGGGTATTGACCAAACGGATGGACATGAATTTCACAAGTTTGCTACTAAAATGGTTAAAACTGACTACTGACAGAGTCTTGTGAAACACGGACTTCAAGGAACACGTGTTTGTTGCAATAACTGTCGATCGTTGGTTGGTTAGGTAATTAAGTGAAATGTAATGAAATTAAATAACCTTTATTAAGCAAGATCATTCTCTGCCGTGCGGTGACGGCTCAGAATATCACCACCTCATCTCCTCCCGTGGGTGTCGTAAAAGTCGACTAAGGGATTAGCCGGAGGATGGCCAGCAGCGCCCTTCGAGTATATTAACAAATCAACTGCGATCGCCAACCTGTCCCGTGTGGCGATTATGGCAAAACTCCCCAATGGGCCCACACCCATACCGGTCGTTTTGGTGATTTTTGGGGGAGGCCTGTGTCCAGCAGTGGACTTCATTAGCCGAAATGATGAAGCAAGATCATTAATTTATTTCGCTAACATGTGATCTAAAGATTTTAAATAGGAAAGTAAAAAAGTAATAAACATACTGCCAGTTACGAGAAGCTGCCTCTCTCTTTCAATTTCCTATACAGCTTAATTGTTTGACTCATCCAAAAAGCCACAATATCTACCCATAGGATGACAGCTCCCTTGAAAATATCAAAACCAGTAACTACTTACCTCTTATATAGTAGGGATCAGTGGCCATAAGTAACCTTATTTTCTTCTTTTAGAAATCATATACCTCCTCCGCCCGGGGAAGGGCGGAGGGGCATGACGAACTCCTACCGGCTAAACCCACCGGAATGGTCATCTTCGGCACCAAAGACCCTCTAGGAACTCGCCAACAAACACACTGGAACCGCCCAATAGTGCCACGCCATTAGCCTATTCTCGGGGGGGATGACTGTAAAGCGATCACCCCCTCTAGCGAGAGGAGGCGATTGTAAAAAGGCCTGACCTATTGACCCCATTTATCTTTGTTTTTGAATGGAGACATAAACAACCTTGTTGCCATAGCTACCGCAGTATTGACAAAATTCTGTCCATTTTTGAAACAATTTTACACCGTATAAAAAATAATAGTAAAAACATGGTTTTGTGAGTAGAAGCTTGACTAGTTCACCATGAAACTGTTGAAATTCCATCTCAGATACCATCCTCCTGGTATTATATTGGAATATTTGCAGAAGGGTGTGGTGAAAAATAAAGACATAGATTTATTGGACTTGAACTCCAAGTAAGTTGGTTCATCTGGTTTTATCAACAGCATATGCATATATTGCCGTGTGGTGCCGGCTCAGAATGCCACCACCCCATCTCCTCCCATGGGTGTCGTGAAAGTCGACTAAGGGATTAGCCGGAGGATGGGCAGCAGCGTCCTTCGAGTACATTAACAACTCAACTGCGATCGCCAACCCGCCTGCCAAGCGTGGCGATTATGGCAAAATCCCCCAATGTGCTCACAACACATCCATATCGGTGGTTGTGGTGATCTTTGGGGGAGGCCTGTGTCCAGCAGTGGACTTCATTCGGCCGAAATGATGAAAAAAAAAATGATGATATCTGTCATATTCTTGATGAAAGCCTCTCCAAAAATGTTGTCCGCAATTACCAAGCCTTTGTCGACTGGGGACTGGTGGTTAATGAACATGGACCAACTAACAGTAACATGTATTCGTCCAGGGTAATGAGGAATGACCCGCCGCACCGGTAACATGGACATCTAGAAGGTTCGATCATCGATGGTTTTCCCATCATTTGTTAATATCGAAGTCTCTGTATTATGATAGCCAAGTCATTTGCTTATGGATACTGCGGCGTGGTGAAGGATTTCAGTTTCTAGCTATATGCCGAAATAAAAAAGAGGACATTTTACTGAGGAATTATATATTATTGATTTTTTTTTTATATTTTTTTTTATATGTAGTCAGAAGCGTATACTGATGATACCCTTCATATTTGTAAGTTTGTGTGCAATAGGTACTCTTAACATTTTCGAATGTAAGAAAGAATCTAAAATCTCCAAACAATGAATAATGATGATAATAAATAGGTTTATTGGTGGCGGGTGCAATGCTTCTATGATGAAATTGACTTATAGAGATTCTGGATGTACATAATTATTTCCTTTCATTTGAATTTATTGATATCTCCCTAGGCTGAACAACATTTTATGGCATCGCCTGATATTGTGAAAGTTTTATTTTTAAAATGCGTTGCTTTAGGATGTCTCCTATATGCACTTGAATTTGCTCTGATGTGAGTCATTGCCTCAGTTATTTTTTGCCACACCTCTGCTTCGGAGATTTTCTTTAGCGTTTGCTGTTTCTTGTCTTCCTTCCTTGTAGGTTCGGTGAAACAGCAAGCCATTCGATTAGGCCAGCACGCCGAATCCATCAGTCCGGAAACGTTTCATCGAGGTACTGCCTGAATAATGGCAAGGTGTGCAGTCATTTTGTAAAACATATTATTTCTTATGTTCTCGCTTACATTCTCCAATAATCCATTGAGGTCATCTTGCGAAAGGTTTAAATACTTACGTACATTTAACCTAGAAGGTACCCAATCAGTTCTTCATTTACCTACAATTCCAGACCATTTACGCTGTATCTGGAAATTTGATGCTCTTGCAATGTGCGGGTTCTCAATGGACCAGTTATGGTAATTATCGATCATGAACACTGCATTGCGATGAGTTCTTTCATAACAGGACTCATTAGTAGTATGATTAAAACCAGCTTGCTTACTGCCAGCAAACGTGTACAGCTGCAAAGCTGGATAGTTTTAAGCATGCTGATACTTATCAGCTTACTTACTTTACTTATGCTATTTTATGAGCATGTGTGTGTCAGTGCCTTTGAGCGTGACGTTGTGTAGCTTCGATTAGTCAGTTCAACATATTAATTCTTTTTTAACTGCAGTTTGCAAAAGTGCCGTCATTCTCTTGCATTTGCTTCTATAGTGGTGATAGTGGTTGAAAGCATGCCTCCCATCCTCCCATACAGGAATATCTGAGATCGATGCCTCCTTTTCTGACTTTCGGATCAGATCAGATGTACGGATCAGAATTTGATTATCAGCCACGTTAACGTGAAGGAAAATGTCGTGAGGAAACCTGCACATCTGAGAGAGTTCCAAAATGTTCTCACTGGTGTGTGTAGTTTCGCAAACCGTACGAGGCCAGCGTGGTGGACTTAGGCCTAACCTTTCTCGTTGTGAGTAAAGTCCCGTGCACAGCAGTGGGCCTGTAATGGGCTGATTATGATTATATATTGTTACAATGATATTTATCACTTCTATTTTTACTAACAGTTCAGACATAAAGGAGGTAGCGAAACGACTATACCAGAAGGAGGTTCTAATCACCGAGGAGGTACGCGACCAATTGGAGCAATGCCTGGAGATTCTAAAGAAGAGAGTCGAACACGAGGGCCCTACTGGCAAGAGGTTCTACATCTACAAAACCCTGATGACTCATGTGTTGCCTCTCACGAACGTCGCCTTCGATAAAACTGGAAATAGGCAAGTACTTAGTATTTAGATTAAAGTAAGTTACGCACTTTACTTATGTGGGTGGAAACTGCTTTTAGTTTCCACCTTCGCCTCGGTTACATTAATGTTGACCCTGCGAGACGCCGAACATTGTTGCTAGGTATTTCGTTAGTGATCATTGTACATTCTGGCGTACAGCAAAAGCACTAGTGGGCTTAATCACAAAAATATATTTAATTTCCTACATCTCAGAGTAAGAATTTGGTATTCCCCAAACAGATGTATTACGGGTAGCTACGACAGAACTTGCAAAGTTTGGAATGTAGAGTCTGGCAAAGAGTTGAAGACACTGTCTGGACATCAAAACGTCGTGTACTGCGTTGGCTTTAACTTTCCAGCATGGTATGTCTTATTTAAATTAACAAACAAGTTAAATTGAAGAAGCATGTGCAAATGGCAATATAAAAGTTGCGAAAGTAACTCAAAAGCGCGAAAACTCGATATAAAATAATATAATGTAATAAATTGTTAGGCCTTGCCGCATTTTGCTTTTCTTGTGGTTCCCGTCAAAGAATAGACCACTCCTCTATCCCCATGGGTGTTGTTAAAGGGGTTGATATCCAGTCGCGGGCTCGCAGATTGGGGAATCTACGTGCCCACACCGAGCGACCCACGAGAAGATGGTGGCGCGCATATGGTCACACGTGCGCAACATAGCACAGCGCACAGTGAGCCTTCGGGGGATCCTTTGCAATCTTCCCGAGGCGGTGACCGCGTTACAGTACTCTCCGAGATGTTTTTATAGGCGTGGCACCATTGGACGTCCCTTTCGCCCTTCACCGGGGTATCAGCAGTAAAAGAAAGTTTATGTATTCGTATCCCAGTATCAAATTTACCTCTGAGCACGTTTGGATCCTATAATATGAAGATGGGCACCAGCAGCCTTTCGCGTGCTAATACAACAAACTGTGATCATCTAACCACGGTGATTATGGCATATCTGCCACGTTGTAGTGATCGCTGGGAGGCCCATGTTCAGCGGTGGACACACGTTTAAAGGCTGATGTGCCCGCATTTTAGAAGTCTAAACACTTTTTGTATCATCATCATATCAGCCATTTATACGACCACTGCTATTCAAAGGTCTCCCCATAGATTTCCACAATTGTGTCGTAATTTTGGGGGTATTTGCCACTCACCACGCTTCGCAGGCAGGTTGGTGAGCACAGTACCTATAGCTACTGTTCTGCAGAGGGGTCGCTGCTGCCCAGCCCTCTGGTTTGAAGTCCCTTAGTCGTCTTTCACATCATACACGGGAGGAGATGGAGCGGCGCTATAATCTTAATTCGTACACCACACGGATAACATTAATCTATATATATTTTACAGATTAATGTAAGCTCCGTTTATGTGTGTGTGGTTTGAGAAATTTGATGCTTTGTGCTACTTCACTTTGGTTTATTTTACTAAAATGTTTTTCGCAATCTTCTCAGCGACCGAGTAATAACGGGCTCTTTCGACAAATCTGCGAGGATCTGGGACCCGGAGACAGGTGACTGCCTGGCCACGCTGTGGGGGCATCGTGGTGAGGTGGTGGCTACCCAGTTCAATTCCAAGGGAGATCTGGCCGCTACAGGCTCTATGGATCACACTGCCAAGTTATTTGATGTCCGCACTGGTAATTACTGCCTTCTTTCAGCCTATCAATCCATGTGGTGTTCGGATTAAGAACATAGCAGCACTCCATCTCTTTCCGTGGATGTCGTAAAAGGCGACTAAGCAGCAGCGTCCCTTCTGTGAAACAGTATCATTATGATACTGTTTAGACTGTCTCTCACACTCCTCAATAGCGAAGCTGTTTTTTGCAAATTATCACGAAAAAGCCGTCGGTACGGACTGGCGCCAACATCTCCGGTGCGCAGCAGTAACGAGGCAGTCTCAACAACACCCTGAAAGTATTGTTGTACTGGACACGCAGGACATACAGCGATTATTTGACGTAGCTGATCCATAGATTGCCCGTGTACATAGACTGGCAGTAGGCCTTGAAAAGTGAAATTTGGACTAGGTCAGAACACCGCGCAAATCTACGACCCAACATTATTATTATGGTCATATTGCAAAAGACTACTATTGTTCCCTAGAAGTGTAACTAGTGTGACGAAGTCATCCTTCATCTTCATTTCAATCAACCTCTTTCATGACTTCATACCTTTTATTTCCATCACTGTCCACCTCATGATTCATTCTTTATTCAAATCAAAATTCGAATTTATGTGAGTCGCTCTTCATATTTTGATCATTATCATTACACATTCCATTCTGGACGCTAGTGGTTCGAAACTCAGCTGTCGCTCTGACAAATAGTCTCCTGCAATATTCCAATTACTAATTTTTAAACTAGCTTAAATATTGTGATCATCATCATATCAGCCACAGGACGTCCACTGCTGAACAAAGGCCTCCCCCTTAGATTTCCACAACGAGCGGTCACATGCCGCTCTCATCCAACGACTCCCAGCGACCTTCACCAGATCGTCTGTCCACCTCGTTGGAGGTCGTCCCACGCTGCGTTTTCCGGTGCGCGGTCTCCATTCGAGAACCTTTGTGCCCCAACGGCCATCAGTTCTACGAGCAATGTGCCCTGCCCATTGCCACTTCAGTTTACTAATCCTTTCAGCTATGTCGACAACTTTAGTTCTTCTACGGATCTCCTCATTTCTGATTCGATCTCGTAGAGAAATACCAAGCATAGCTCTCTCCATAGCTCGCTGAGTGACCTTGAGCTTTCTTATGAGGCCCATTGTGAGTGACCACGTCTCTGTTCCATATGTCATCACTGGTAACACACACTGGTTAAAGACTTGCGTCTTGAGGCATTGCGGTATTGTTGACGAAAAGACGTTGCGAAGTTTCCCGAACGCTGCCCAGCCGAGTCGGATTCGACGATTGACCTCTTTCTCGAAGTTGGACCTACCTAACTGGACAGTTTGTCCTAGGTAGACATACTCGTCAACAACTTCGAGAACAGAGCTCCCAACGGATATTGGGGTGGGCACGACATGGACATTTGACATGACTTTTGTCTTGCCCATGTTCATTTTAAGGCCCACCTGTTGGGAAACTCTGTTGAGATCATCGAGCATTGTGCTGAGCTCTTGCAGCGATTCTGCCATGACTACGATGTCATCGGCAAATCGAAGGTGAGTGATATACTCGCCATTGATGTTAATGCCGAATCCTTTCCACTCCAGTAGCTTGAAGGCATCCTCCATTGCAGCGGTGAACAGTTTCGGGGAAATGACGTCCCCCTGTCTCACACCTCTCTGCAATGGAATTGCCCCCGTGCTCTGTTCATGTACTCGGACCGACATGGTGGCGTTTCTGTATAAGCATTGATAGTAAGCTATATTTTAAAATTTATATAATCATCAGCATGAAGTGTTAAAGTTGTGAATATCAATATACCATTATAACAATGGCCGTGTGGTGCCGGCTAGCCGTGTGGTGCCGGCTCAGAATGCCACCACCCCATCTCCTCCCATGGGTGTCGTAAAAGTCGACTAAGGGATTAGCCGGAGGATGGGCAGCAGCGTCCTTCGAGTACATTAACAACTCAACTGCGATCGCCAACCCGGCTGCTAAGCGTGGCGATTATGGCAAAACCCCCCAATGAGCCCACAACACATCCATATCGGTGGTTGTGGTGATCTTTGGGGGAGGCCTGTGTCCAGCAGTGGACTTCATTCGGACGAAATGATGATTATAACAATATATATGTTAAGTTTCATTGCTCTCGTGAACTGATCCGTTACTTGAAGCCGTGGAGAGAGCCTCCTAGTTGAGTTAACTGGGAAGGGAACACGGAGGGAGGCACTCCGCGACAAGATGACTTCTTGAGCTCTTTAACCGATATTTTCAGGTAACGAAATCCACACTTATACTGGCCACACTGCCGAAGTCATTGCATTGCAGTTCGACCCTAACGAGGGCCAGAGGATGATAACCGGGTCATTTGATGGCACCATATCCTTATGGGACACAAGAGCTGAGGAGTAAGTTGAGTTTAAAGGATGCTCACCATTTCCGATAGAAAACTTCATGTTTACTTGGCAAATACGGTCAATTTGTCCTGGCAAATAATTTACTATCTGTTTTTGCCCTTCTGTCTTTATTCACATATTTATAATCACGATTTCTGTCAGATATAATAACCGCTCTGTCGATACGTTACTTTATTATTGAAGAAAAAAAGATAGATAAAAAAACATTTATTTGACCACAGATACATGTAACACAATTATGTTATTTAAAATAATAATAGATCTAAATAAAATGTAACTTGCCTTATAATTTAAATGTGTATACCTTAAATTCTACATATTTTCATGGTGTGTCCCACGTCCGTGTCAAATAGGTATCCAGCTCAGCATAATGCCGGGCGCTGATTTTCAGCTGGAGCCCATAGTAACACGGATGCCAACCAGTAAGAACGAATAAGAAGAAGCTAAATAAATACTGAGTTGTTTTTTCTGCTGATGAAGATTATACATATAAGTTATATTGGTTTATGTTTTTACATGATTATAAATGTAATTTATTATTATACATTAGATAGTGATCTTGTATGTTCAAAGTAATCTAATTAGTCCTCTTTCTTGAGCACGCCGTCTTCTTCGGAACCGTACAGTTCTGAATAATATTTATTGCTCTGTAAACGCCTTTGTAAAAGAAGTGAGAAATTAGGTATTGGGGACACATTGCTATCATGAAATTTGTTGTTCCACTTTCATAAATGAAATAAATCTTTTAACTCATTATCATCATATGACGCAAAGGACGTCCAATGGAATTTGGCAGTACTCCCCACACAACTTTTAAGGAGTCTGCTCCTTTCAGCGTGCCATTCCATAACCTTAACCGTATCGAAACATGCAAGAAAATATTGATCATTGATCATCCTGCGACCACGAACCCTGCAAAGTGTTCGAAACGTCAGGAAAAGCAAAAATCTGATAATAATACACGCGATTTAATCCGTTTTAAATTGTTTAATTAAAATATTGATTGTATAAATTAACAATAATTTAATATAAAACAGTGCCCACTAGACCGTTCTGTCACCGACCACCACCGTCACCGGAACGTTCAATCACCTAGTGGACCTAGAAGTGTCTGTCGTGTTCTTTTCCTGCCTGTCAACGTTCATAGCATATGCATAGTAATAAAAAATAAAAAAAATATTATACATATCTAAGTAACTTTGTACTTGTTAATTTATGTTATGTTGTACTGAAAATTTTGAATAAAATATAAATTAAAAAATTGTATGGACCGGAGTAGCGGGCCGAGACCTTCAAGAAAATTTTAAAATAAAAAATAATTGTTGGACCGGAGTAGTAGTGGGCCGAGACCTTTAACAACATTTTTAAAAAAAACCAGAAAGTCGTATGGATTGGAGTAGTGGGCCGAGACGTTTAACAACATTTTTAAATAAAAAAAATAGTATGGTACCGGAGTAGTGTGCCGAGGCATTTAAAATGATTTTCCATTTTACGGTCTCGATAAGTATACATAGATGGCTGCTGATAATAGCTAGTTATTTATTATATAGTCTGTCTGTTTCTATGTACAGCCGCGTATCAGTACTGCGAGGTCATGAGGGCGAGATATCGAACGTGCAGTTTAACTGGGACAGTTCTCTGGTGGGTTCATCGTCACTTGACGGCAGTGCCAAGCTGTGGGACGCGCGGCAGAGCTCCTGCCTGGCTACGGTGTCGGGACATACTGATGAAGTAAGTACTCAGACTCCTTAGGTAAGAATGTTTAGTTCAATTGGGGCAGCTCTCTGGTGGGCTCGACAGTCGTCTTCAACTCATACTCAAAGTTTTTATTTAATACTAGCTGGATCCCGCGGTTTCACCCGCGTTTAATTTAAAACAAATTTGGAGTACTTCGACATAGACACTTGACATAGAATATATACCTATATTGGATTTTAAGGGTTTTTTTTTTGCGCGGAAAGTAGCCTAAGTTATTCCTTATAACATCAGCTATCTGCCAGTTACATATGCACTTTCATATGAACTGAATATGGCAATCGAGGATTTTGATAGGTACGTAAGAACTAGCATCTAATAAAAATGCATCGCAGTGCACCAGTAGGTGACATTGACATGGCCTGACATTGACATGGCCTCCACGCCATCAGAAAAATACATTTAACATGATTATACCAACTAAACAGTGAAAATACGTGGGAGTTAAGCTGATGTTATTATGATTCCGTCCGCATGGTGTCCGGATTAAAGGTACGTGTGGTGTCCGGATTAAGGGGCCGTATGTTTTCCGGATTAAGGGTCCGTGTGGCGTCCGGATTAAGAATATAGCACCTCTCGTCCCGTGGAGGTCGTAAAAGGGGCAACTAAGGGACTAAACCAGAGGAATGGGCAGCAGCGTCCTTTCTGTGGAACAGTAGCCATTCTGCGCTCACCAACCCGCCTGCCAAGCGTGGTGAGTACTGGCAAGTTCCCCCCAATGTGATGACACAGTTGTGGAAATCTGTGGGGGACGCCTTTGTTCAGTAGTGGACGTTGTACGACCGATATGATGATGATGAGTATTAATTGCTTTTATTTGGATCCGATGAAAGCGAATGAAGAAGTGTATTTAGTTATTGAGATTCTTCGGCCTAAATTACACCATTTTATGAAACTACATAATATGAAGAACTTAATAGTATAATTACTCGAAGGTGCTAGACATCTGCTTCGACTGGGCGGGTAATCGCATGGCAACGGCGTCCAGCGACTGCTCTGCGAGGATCTACGGCGTCAAGTCTGATTTCAAGGAGCTGGCCGTCATGAAGGGACATAGGGATGAGGTGTCCAGGGTGAGTCAGTGTTATAAGTGTAGTTAATGCTGCTATAGTATATATATATATACTAGCTTGGACACGCGGTTTCAACCGCGTTTAATTTAAAAGAAATTTAGAGTACTTCGACATGGACACTCGACATAGAATATAAATATTGGATATCAAGGATTTTTTTTGCGGGAAACCCTAATGATTTTTCTAAAATAAAATTAGCCTAAGTTACTCCTTATAACATCAGCTATCTGCCAGTGAAAGTCCCGTCAAAATCGGTTCAGCCGTTTCGGAGATTACCCGGAACAAACTTAAAAATAGTTTTTTTTTGTATTATGTAGGTACCGTATATACAGACATATGCATTTTGTAAAAAGCTGTTATTTTGACATTACAAACAGACACTTCAATTTTATTTATTTGTATAGAAAACTAGCTATTGTTTTGGGGACACCTGGATCGGTATTATTTAAAATCTACTAAGGGACGTCGTGTGGTGCCGGCTCAGAATGCCACCACCTCATTTCATCCCGTGGGTGTCGTAAAAGTCGACTAAGGGATTAACCGGAGGATGGGCAGCAGCGTCCTTCGAATACATTAGCAACTCAACTGCGATCGCCAACCCGTCTGCCAAGCGCGGCGATTATGGCAAGACCCCCCAATGAGCACACAACACACCCATATCGGTCGTTGTGGTCATCTTTGGGGGAGGCCTGTGTCCAGCAGTGGACTTCATTCGGCCGAAATGATGAAGGGACGTCGGTGAGGCTGTGGTGGCGATTTGACGAACGAACTGACTTTGTACGAAAATCATGACTGTCATAAGTAGATATGTGGCACAGTGGCGCCCAACCACGCTGAGTTATGCTTATCAGACTGTATATAACACGTTTTCAACCCTACCATCAATGTTACCAGGTTTGCTTCAGTCCAGCTGGAGGATGCCTTCTTACAGCATCAGCAGATAGAAGTGCAAGGGTTTGGAACACTGACACAGGGAACTGTATACAGGTAGGTGCTTATATGTTCCCTGGGGGGGTGACCGCTTTACAGTCACCCTCTCCGAGATGTGCCAATAGGCGTGGCACCAGTGGGTGGCTCTAGTGTGATCATACGAGGACCTGGAGCCTCCCTTAGGTGCCGAAGATGACCGCTCCAGTGGTTTTAGCCGGTAGGAGTCCGGCATACCCCTTCGTCCTTCCCCGGGGCGAAGGAAGTTCATGATGAATTTCCACTGGGCACCAATAAAAAAAAAAAAAAAGGTGCTTATATGTTTTGTTTAAAAGAAAGTCTTTTTTTTCTAGTCCGTGTTTGTAGCCTGTAATTTAGAGCGGATCTCCGCCCAAAATTATAAAAACGCAAAAATCTTAAAATTTTACGTCCTACTAAGTATTTACGTCTACAGCGTTTTTTACATTTATATCGCGTTATTCCTCTACAAACCAGCAGCATACGTGGATTATGAATGCACCTATCGCATCTATTACATCACCCACAAAAATGTAGCATAACAACTTGAGGTGTAATTGTGCCAATTTATTATTTAGACGCCCTCTCATCTTCTACCCACAAAGAGCCTATTGGATTAATAATAGCAAACATTACAGGCATAGCGAAACAGTGTTGCAAATACACTTACTTACACTGTGGTACCGGTACACGTCCACACAGTGTCTAAGCAGGTACAGATTTACAGGATTTAGACGTCTGGGATTGAAGCCCACGGTCCGCTCCTTTCGGTACCCAGGCAATTAAGATCACAATGTCTCGTTGCCAGTACTGTAACATCTTACTGCAAAAATGGTTTTCTTAACACCTATCAGTTATACACACAATTCAAACAAACCAAAAAAGCCCAAACTCGAGTGGTTTCCAAGTTTTTTTATTTTATTTTTTTATTAATTAATGTACACACTGAAATATTTAAAATATAATTACATAGGAAAGAAAAGTACAAAGGCACTGCTTATTTCTTTAAGAAATCTCTTCCAGCAGACCTGCAAAAGGAGAATTCGAAGACAAGAAATGCAGACATGGTGTGTAGAGAATATAATAATAAATAATATAATAATTTCGGCCGAATGAAGTCCACTGCTGGACACAGGCCTCCCCCAAAGATGTCCACAACGACCGATATGGGTGTGTTGTGGGCTCATTGGGGGGTTTTTGCCATAATCGCCACGCTTGGCAGACGGGTTGGCGATCGCAGTTGAGTTGTTAATGTACTTGAAGGACGCTGCTGCCCATCCTCCGGCTAATCCCTTAGTCGACTTTTACGACACCCATGGGAGGAGATGGGGTGGTGGTATTCTGAGCCGGCACCACACGGTAGAGAATATACGATACATATAAATATATACACACATACATAAAGAGTACTACATACTATACATAGTATATACATCTACTTAGACATAAATATTAATACATACATAAACAATTAAGTGGATAGAGAGAGATAGTGCTCTTTAACTAGTTTTTTGAAACTATATGTTTTGCAATCTCTTACGTCAGGCGGTAACGAATTCCACAACCTAACCGCATGTACAGATAAGGAATAGGAGTAGAAATCAGTTTTGTGGGATGGGAATTCAAGAAGGGTTTTAAGATGCGACCTGCAGGGCGCATCAGGCAGACGGGTGTAGGAAAAGCGTTCCCGCAGGTAAGATGGGGCCGTAGGATTATGTAGGATATTAAAAAGGAGACACAATATCCGAGTATTCCTGCGAAGACGAATCGGGAGCCACTTGAGAATCTTTCGGAAATGGGAGACATGGTCATATTTTTTAAGATTGAAAATTAACCGGATACATAAATTCTGTAATCTCTCATAAAATCTCTGTATGTAACTTGATAAAAGAAACTAAAGGAGCACAAACTCGAGAGGTTTACTGGTAGCTGTTGACGAGTTCTACTATCCCCTCCCGCTCTATTATCAGGCCCTTGCCACCAAGTGTAATGTATGGGACACGTTCAAACAAACCAAATGAACCCAAACTCGAAGGTTTTAATAGTAGCCATTGAAGAGTTCCAGTATCCACTTCCTGGCTCCATAATCGGCGATACCATATAATTGTTGATCCATCTCGATAACATATATTTGCAAAGTTTCAAATCGATACGACAGTTAAAAGTTAGTTAAAATCAACTTCCAAGGTTTGTTTTCATAGCTAAAAGTGAAGGAAATATAAGCGTGTTAAAAAGAGTTGTTGACACGTAGCCAGCTCTTTACTCGAGTGGCTTGGTGACCGTTGTTGCGGACGACGAGCTCAAACTGTATATAAAGTGATTTATGGACACGTAATTAATAAGTTTATATACAAATGTTTGTTTAGTGTTTAGGTATATATAGTGTTTTTGTATTTTATTATGTATTAAGTTTATATATACGTTGTATTTTAATGATGTAAATGGGTTCACGACTCTCGAAATGGTTATATTTTTACAGTTTATGTTTTCATGGTTTATGTTTATGGTTTGCATTGTATTCATGCATTGAACGTTTGTCAGAATGATAGTACAGACGATTCAGATTGTAATTCGTTCGTCAGAATAATAAGTAGTACGAACATTGTTAGCCGGGAGCAGGTTTTAACTTGTCCCTTAAGTGCGAGATAGATGGAAGATCGGTCAGACGCGTCAGGCGTTCTGATTGGTCGAAATAAGATAATTCGCTAGTACCTGGAAACGTATAAAAGAAGGGGTACTACTCTGAATTAATCCCCCCCCCCCGACCCTTGCTCGCGCCGGCCCGTGCCGAGAAATCGAGTAGTAACAAAAGATCCCTATAAACCCCAATTAACCATTGATCCAGCAGTCCCTTATGATTATTACTAGCCCAGTAACTCCCTGAGCCGAGGTCCGTGTCCCGCAGGGGACGCCCTCAGGCGCAGTTACTTAAATATAAAGAAAGCTAGGCTGGAGGCTACTTAATGCTTCGCCAATTTGCCCGGTTAAGCAGATATATCCCCCTTGGGATTACTGCGAGAAGCCCTACATAAAAAAAAATAACTGAATTAATCAGACAGTACAGACAGTACAGACAGTACAGTACGCAGACAGTAGAGAGTCTCAGAGAGTCGAGGTCGAAGAGTCGTGAACAACAAGAAGGAAAAATAGTGGAATAGTGAATAGTGTTTATGAATATAATTATAATCACTGAAGATATTATTGTGAAGAATAAAGTATTACCAATGTATTCAAGATCGTGGGTTTTATTGTGGTTCCTCAAGGCGTCGGGAATAATTCAGCGGAGCGTCGAAACATCTGGAGCGTAATTCAGCGGGGCATCGAAACACCTAGAGCGTAATTCCTAGGGCGTCGAAACGTACTATCCTGTTTCTTTCATGTCCTGTTTCTGGTCAAAGTAAGTGAGCGGTGCTGCCTATCACATGGTTCCATCCCAGCCGGCAGATTAAAATACCTATCTTGGCGTCAAGGTCCAAGCCCCGAAGAAAGTGCGAGTGTACCACCGCAGCTTTCTACCGTTAACAACTACAGTCCACTGAGCTCTTGAGCGTCGACATCGTCGTCAACAACAACCGTTGTGCCAGACTCGTGTGGCCAGAACGTTTCTTGATAACTGAGCTGGTAACTGGGATAGGTATCCATTTTTTTTATTGGTGCCCAGTGGAAATTCTTCATGAACTTCCTTCGCCCCGGGGAAGGGCGAAGAGGTATGCCGGATTCCTACCGGCTAAAACTACTGGGGCGGCTAATCATCGGCACCTAAGGGAGGCTCCAGGTCCTCGTATGATCACACTAGAGCCGCCCACTGGTACCAAGCCTATAGGCACATCTCGGAGAGGGTGACTGTAAAGCGGTCACCCTCCCGGGGGATTGTAAAGGATCCCCCAAAGCGTCCCACGGCAGCGCATGACCACATGCGTGCTACCGTCTTCTCTTGGGCCGCTTGGTGTGGGCACGCAGATTCCCCAATCTACGCACCCGCGAACCCAGAGGTCCCCCGCCTTGTAGCTATGGCAGGGGGTTTCAGGCGTATGGGAATTAGGCGCCAGGGCGGTTGTTACCCCGGCGCCGTCTCCTCCTTCGAGCGGGGTCGGCCCTCTCCCGATCCCGCTCTGCGGTCTCCTTCTGGAGCATGACGCTCTCACAGAAGGAGACCACTGCATTCCAGTTTTCGTGTTCTGCCAACATAGCCGACACTACTGCTGGCAGAGAGAGATCTTGCCCGATCCGATCGACCAGGATCCGCCGCTCGGCGGCCCATGCAGGGCACGCCTCGAGCGTGTGCTGCGCGGTGTCCTGGTCAGGGATAGCTATCCTAGCAGAATCAAGGATTAATAAAACCGAGAAGTCTAAAAAGCTCTGCGTCGAAAAATGCAGCGTGGGACGACCTTCAACGAGCTGGATGGACGACCTGGTGAAGATGGCTGGGAGTCGTTGAATGCAGGTGGCATGTGACCGCTCGTTGTGGAAATCTATGGTGAGGCCTTTGTTCAGCAGTGGACGTCCTGTGGCGGATATTATGATGATGATAATGACTATAATGATAATGGCGATAATGCTCTCTTTAGCACAGCTATGAGACTTAGCTGAACATTATTTTTCATTCTTTCATACTTCGTGACTGTACCGATCACGGTAACGGGGTTTGCGTGTAGTGCGCTTCCCCTGAAGACCGATTATCAGCTTATCACCATTTTTTTCTCCAGGTGCTGTCAGGCCACCAGGGTGAGATCTTCTCCTGTGCGTACTCTTATGCTGGTGATGCCATCATCACGGCCTCTAAGGACAATACCTGCAGGATCTGGAGGTGATTGGACTGGTGGATGTAGTCCACCCATAAATTTGGAAATTACAAACTTTTGAGAAAAACAGCAATAGCAGAATAGATTTAATTGTAGACTAATGTAGAAATATTGTTGGTAAACTCATGCAGGAACAATGCTCTCATTCCCCAAAAATGAACATAATAGATTTTTAAATGTTTTTGAAAATAACTTTGTTTGTATTTACATGGAAATTTTCCGCGCCCACGTTTTAGCTTAATGCTAGAGTAAGTTGTGTAGACTGTTGACCTCTATTAATTATAAAGTACCTGGATGACCGAGCTTTGCTCGGTATTTTCGTGTTACTTAACAACGCCACCTGCTGTTGTGTCGTTAAAGCAATTAGTTGCTCACAAAAAATAGTATTATTATTCGCCAATAGATGTCAGGAAGAGTCATATTTTTCAGTTGAGACTACTCAAACGCCTATTAAATGACATTTTCTAAAAATCATTCCTAGCTAGATCGATTTATCGCCCCCGAAACCCCCTATATACTAAATTTTATGAAAATCGTTGGAGCCGATTCCGAGATTCCAATTATATATATACAAGAATTGCTCATTTAAAGATATAAGATAAGATAAAGTAGAAAAATACAAATCGTAGCAGTAGCGAATCAATTTATACTCCAGCCTCGGATATTTGTTGGGGATCTTTAATATTAAAACTAGAATCTACGACAAAAATAATGTTAACTATTTTACTAATCAATCTTTCTCTTGTCTCAAAAGACTCTTATTGTTACTGCTGTCGCCATTGTTATTAGGCAGAATACTTTGTCTGTCATTACAGTAGATTTTGCAAAGCCTCTCTTAAATTTTATGTACATACTTACTCTTTTATACATGAAAAGATGAAATGACTAAGACGGTTGTACATTGACTGAGGGTTTATTTCTAATGTGGATCTAATGCGTGCATAGTTTGCTCCTTGTTAGGAAACAGACAGTTGCAGATTATGTTTATGACCAGCAAAATATGAACGAAATTATGAAATGAAATCCTTACCTTTGCACAAAAATATACTTCATTTACAGTAGGTACTGACTGCATTACAATATTTATTTATCATGTCAAATACCGTACGAACCCAATAAACTACCTATTGATGAAGTTTATATATGTAATACGATTACGTCACACGCTGAGTCAGCCGAAGCAAACAGCTGGGGTCGATTGAACCAAGGACGGACGATCATTGTTTCAATGAAGATTGGACTCAGGATGATTTAAGAAGTATGCTCCTAGATGACCTCCTACGATTATAAGACAGTTCGTTGAAAGGCAGGGGTACCTGGTAAGGTTCCAGAATTGCCAATCAATGAAGTCAGTTGGTAAACTGATTTCATTGATTGGCAATTCTGGAACATTCCTTAAAATTTTAAACTTACAATCTGTATTGCTATGTGAGATCCTCTCCTTCGTCCTTTATAAAATATAGGATCTGTTCCTTAATCAGGACTTGGAGGTTCCTTTTGAGAATGAACGACTAGTATAACTTCAGTATAAATAATGGAATATTAGCGCTACCTTCCTGCCACCATTTTATCACACTCAAAACCGATAGCCTGCCGTTTTTCCGAAATCATCAAGGTTAAACTATCTTCATCTGTTTTATGAATATGAAACAAGTTTTAAAGCAAAATCTGTAAAATAATCCGCTCAAAACTAGCCCAATTATTTTTCTCCTAAATAATGAATTTAATACTTTATCTTATATTAGCATGATCTCTAACTACATATTGCTCCACCGTGTTTTGTTTATCGTTTTGAAAGAGCAAATTGAGCAACGAAGTATGTGATTTACAGGAGAAACTTTTCATAGCTTTATGTTCATAAAATACAGTAGTTTCATTAGTAAAGTCTAATATTTTATTCATATTTATTATTAAATGCATCATTTTGTGTACTAGATTAATTACAACCAAAAAACCTTGTAAATGATTGTGTTTGATAAATGAATTTATTGACAAAATGAAATTTAAATAGTTGTGAAAAAAGAGACATCATTTACAACTACATACTATATTTATTATTAATACACAGATTAATTATATATTATAAATATGTTAACATATTATATAGATGAATTGAAGGAAATCAAAACCATTTTGTTGAAAAATTGATTAATTATGTTGTAGTTCTGTTCAAGTAGGTACTAAAATCTTAATTATTCATTGAATATAAATTTTAAAAGGTTTATTTACAATTAGGTACTTAAAATTAGATACATAAATAATGTTGAACTAATTATGATCTTTACATTAATAAACGTTAGCACTCATTGGCTGTTTTACTTATAATTTGGTACCTAATATCTGTTCATCAGTAATCTGTAATCAATAATATAAGCCTTGGTATAATAATAATGTTAGGTTATGAAGTAACTCAGTCGTAGTGTGTTCCCGTCCAGCTGGAAGGAAGCCGGATTGGGTCTCTTGAAGAAGGAAGGAAGGGCCGCAGAGTCTCCCTCTGCATACCGTCCCATTTGCCTGCTCGACGAGGCTTCGAAGCTATTCGAAAGAATAATTACCCGAAGACTCGTTGAGCACCTGTCGCGAGTTGGCCCCGACCTGGCCGAAAGTCAGTATGGCTTCCGGCAGCGGCGGTCCACCATCGACGCGATTCTTCGCGTCCGCTCGCTGTCGGAACAGGCGGTGTCCCAGCGGGGTGGGGTGGCGTTGGCGGTCAGTTTAGACATCGTCAACGCTTTCAACTCCATCCCGTGGGATGCGATTAGGGGGGCACTAGTTCATCATCGGTGTCCCCCCTACCTGCAGGGCATCATAGGGGCCTATCTGCGCGATAGGCACATTCGCTACGTGGGCAGGAACGGTAGCGTAAAGGGGAGGGAGATTACGTGCGGGGTTCCGCAGGGTCGGTTCTCGGCCCCTTTTTATGAAACCTCGCCTACGATGCGGTCCTGCGCGTCATTCTCCCCGCTGGTGTCAGCTTGGTCTGTTACGCTGACGACACTCTTGTGTTGGCCAGCGGGGAGTCCTTCGAGGGAACCATCCGGCTTGCCGAGCAAGCGGTGGCAATTGTCGTAGCCAAAATCCACGCTCTGGGTCTGCAGATAGCGCCTCACAAAACCGAGGCGCTATGGTTCCACAAACTGCCGCGGAGCAGAGAACCACCCAGTTCGTGAATAAGCGTTGGTGACGCGCAAATCAGGGTGGGCCAGTACATGAAGTACCTGGGGCTCACCCTGGACAGTCGTTGGGGCTTCGAAGAGCACTTCGCACGCCTCGTCCCCCGAGTCGAGAGGGTAGTGGGTGCATTACACCGGGTGCTGCCCAATCTCGGGGGATCGAGCGAGGAAGTTCGCCGTCTCTACGGGGGCGTCGTGCGGTCCGTGGCCCTCTACGGGGCACCTGTATGGTCATCCCGGTTTTCAGGTGTCCAGCGCTGTAGAGCCAAACTTCAGCGTTGGACAGGCTAAGGCGGCTGGCTCAACGGCGCACACTCGAGACGTGGCGAAATCGCCTTCGGCTGCAGTTCGCGACCAAACGCGTCGTTGAGGTCATCCTGCCGCTCTTCGGAGCCTGGCTCAGAAGGAGCGAGCGCGTCACCTACCGTCTGACGCAGGTGTTCACCGGTCACGGTTGTTTCGGTGCATACCTGCACAGAATAGGACGCGAGGTTCCGGCACAGTGCCACCATTGTGAAAGCGACCAGGATACCGCACAGCATACGCTCGAGAAGTGCCCTGCCTGGGCGGCCGAGCGGCGGGTCCTGGTCGATCGGATCGGGCAAGATCTCTCTCTGCCGGCAGTAGTGTCGGCTATGTTGGCAGAGCATGAAAATTAGAGTGCAGTGGTCTCCTTCTGCGAGAGCGTCATGCTCCAGAAGGAGACTGCAGAGCGGGATCGGGAGAGGGCTGATCCCGCACGGAGAAGGACGAGACGGCGCCGGGGCAACAACCGTCCCGACTCCCAAGTCCAACACGCCTGAGCCCCCTGCCGTCACTTCATGGTGGGGAGCCTCGGGGGACGGACCCCTTTTAACTTCAAACTAAGATATCGCGGTCGCTCAAGTACCTTGAAGCTTTACCTTCACGAGGGCCGCAATCAAATAAATCAACTATAATTATTATTCTATACAAGTGACAGGTCTGTAAATATCTTTAAATGAATGTTCTGACCATAACTAACAAGATATCATAATAATTAGGGCAAAAACAACAACAAATATACGGTGAAGTGGCAATAGGCGGGGCACATTGCTCGTAGAACTGCTAGCCGTTGGGGCAAAAAAGTTCTCGAATGGAGACCGCGCACCGGAAACTGCAGCGTGGGATGACCTCCAACGAGGTGGACAGATGACCTGGTGAAGGTCGCTGGGAGTCGTTGGATGAGAGCGGCATGTGACCGCTCGTTGTGGAAATCTAAGGGGGAGGCCTTTGTTCAGCAGTGGACGTCCTGTGGCTGATATGATGATGGTTATAATCTTACGGCTGAAATTAATAATCAATCTAATCCAAAAATTTTGGATTTGGGATCGAGGATTTGTCTTATTTTATAAACGCTTTTATTATTTTGTCCGGATTAAGAATATAGCACCACTCCATCTTATGTGGATGGCGTAAAAGGCGACGAAGGGGCTCTAAACCAGAGGGATGGGCAGCAGCGTCCCTTTTGTGGAACACTAGCTATACTGCGCCCACCAATCAGCATGCCAAGCGTGGTGAGTACTGGAAAATTCACCCAAAAATTTAGTATTTTTTTCATACCTACCCCAACACTAGGATTTCTCCTGTATCGTGGGTGCGTTTACAGACAAATTCCACACCCAAAATGATGACACAACTATGTAAATCTATGGGGGAGGCCTCTGTTTAGCGGTGAACGTCTTTTGGCTGATATGGTGATGATTTTTCATTTTTAATGGGTTTGTTTTTTGATGGTGATTTGTGATTTTAAATGTGATCTTAACACAAAAACGGATGAAGTTCAAAATCTAATGTAGCAGTAAATCAAAAAAAATTAATTTTGATCGAATATTAATTTTGGCCGTTGATCAACACGTTTCTTGTGGGTAAGCGGGCGTTTCACTTAAACTAGACTAACTCTAAAACTTATCGCTATCTTACGTAGTTAATTTACTATCACTTGTAAGTCACGTATTTACTTGATATTATTGTTCTTTAACACACTGTCACCATAATCATTTAATTTGGCTGTCCTACACACTTATGTTGACGTTCAAATAGAACTTAGTTTTAAGTCTATTTTGAATAAATGATCATTTCACGAACTGTATTGATACAGTGGCGATTTGACGGCACGGTTGGCACAGTGGCTAAGCAAGCGAGTGGGACAACGTTTTCGTATAAATCTTTAGTGCCTGGATGACCGAGCTTTGCTCGGTATTTTCGTGTTACTTAACAACGCCATCTGCTGTTGTGTCGTTAAAGCAATTAGTTGCTCACAAAAAATAGTATTAGTATTCGCCAATAGATGTCAGGAAGAGTCATATTTTTCAGTTGAGACTACTCAAACGCCTATAAAATGACATTTTCTAAAAATGATTCCTAGCTAGATCGCTTTATCGCCCCCGAAACCCCCTATATACAAAATTTTATGAAAATCGTTGGAGCCGATTCCGAGATTCCAATTATATATATACAAGAATTGCTCATTTAAAGATATAAGATAAATGTGAATATTTGTATGTTTGAGACTCCATCATGGTAAAACGGCTGAACGGATGTAAATGAAATTTGGTATTGAGGTGGATTATGTTGAGGAATAGGATATAAGACACTTTTTATTTGAACTGTAAAATAAAATAAGAAAAATAAAAAAATTACAGCCCAGCGTAACCAGCTGGTAACGACTAAGACTTAAAAAGTCCAACGCAACCCAACGTTCTGTTATTCCGTACTTACCATTCTATTTTTTTAGCGTGGGGAATTTCTATTGGACTTCCTCGACCCTGACAAAAGGCAGCGGAGCCTACATGAATTACACCGGCTAAAACCACCACGGTGTTCCTCCGTGCACATCTGCACATAGCGCCAGGGTCGCGGGACGTGCTTTCGCAACGCTGAAGCCTCCTCCATAGATTTTCACAATTGTGGAGTCATTGAGAGGGAATTTGCCAGTACTCGCCACGCTTGGCAGGCGGGTTGGTGAGCGCAGAATGGCTGCTGTTCCAGAGAAGCGACAGTGCTGATTATCCTTCTGGTTTAGAGTCCCTTAATAGTTTTTACGACATCCACGGGAAGAGATGGAGTGGATGGAGTCTTTATCCGGACACCACACGGATAATGATGTCGTCATATTTTCTCCTTATTTTGTTGTGTGGGTAAACCTCTTCTTATTTTGGATTATTCGCTGATTCAATCAACAATTTACCAAATAGTTTCTACGATACTCAATGGGTCGCGATCATAGCTGAGATTCGTGGAGTCGGTAAGTGTTTCCCCGGGACGGAGAACGGACCACGATACTCGATAATAAGTGACTTTCGGTCCACCCAATAAGTCTCTGGGCAGCAGCGCCTCTGTGCTAAAAACAATAGACTGTGATCACCCATCCACCTGCTAAGCGTAGCGGTTCGATTAATATAGAAAGAAAACATATATCTCTCGACCTTTCGTTGTAGCGGCCATGTTTAAAGGAAGAAATAAACATTTACAATTAGTCTCGCACAATTAAAGAAATAGTAAAAAACAAACAGCATAGAAATAAACATAGTACGAGGTCAGAATAGGCTCTGTCAGAATTGTGCTACAACATCTAACTGCTGCAACGCTGGTTCTATCATCAACCTATTAACCAAAAGAAACAAGGCCGGAATCAGGCGGCGGATAGCTCGATGCACTCATTTACATAGTATAATTTCACGTTTTCTTAGATAACTCCCGGAATATGAGAGATAGGAAGAAATTGGTCAGAACAAGTTTTGAAGACATTTGACAACTCATTAAGATAGCGTTAATAGTTTTTTTTTTATATTTTTGATTTTCGGAAATGCAAAGTCCAAACATGCCGTGGTGCCGGCTCAGAATACCGCCACCCCATCTCCTCCCGTGGGTGTCGTAAAAGTCGACTAAGGGATTAGCCGGAGGATGGGCAGCAGCGTCCTTCGTGTACATTAACAACTCAACTGCGATCGCCAACCCGTCTGCCAAGCGTGGCGATTATGGCAAATCCCCCCAATGAGCCCACAACACACCCATATCGGTCGTTGTGGTGATCTTTGGGGAGGACTATGTCCAGCAGTGGACTTCATTCGGCCGAAATGATGATGATGATGATGATGATGAAAGTTTAACCTCTCCCATGCATTCGTTCTATTGTGAGGCGCCCCGTAATAACATCGGCCCTACCGGCTCTTCGGAGAAATGTGATTTTTAACAGTAAATCAGCATCATATCAAGCAAAAGTCCACTGTTGAACAAAGCCCTACCCCATAAACGACTGTTACATGGCTACAGGCCATGTGTCGTCATTTGGGGGGAATTTGCCATTACTCTGCACGCTTGCCGAAAGTGTTGAAGAGCGAAGAATAGCTTGTGTTCCACTGAAGCTACGCTGTCGCCCATCCCTCTGGCTTAGAGTCCCTTAGTCGCGTTTTACGACATCCGCGGGAGGAGATAGAGTGGCGATATATTCTTAATCCGGGCACTACACCGATAATGGTATGGCTGGTATTCTGATAGGGCCTAATTATAGTGACGAGTTTACGGGGCGACATATTGGTATATATATCTGCCTTATCCTTTAATATGCACAGGCGTGTTTATACTGCGGAGTATTGTCTAGTATAAAACTGGAGAACTTAGAATTATCATTATATTGATCAAAACAAAATTGTGCCAAAAACCACAATTTTACCGTGTTTTATTTTCCCCGTAGATAAGGTGAATACTATAGAATACTATAGCGATAAGGGTACCAACATAGTAGAATGGTATGCAGTTCAGTAGGTAAGTACCTTTTTTTTTTTTTTTTTTTATTGATGTCCAGTGGAAATTCTACATGGAACTTCCTTCACCCCGGGGAAGGGCGAAGGGGTATGCCGGACTCCTACCGGCTAAAACCACTGGAGCGGTCATCTTCGGCACCGAAGGGGGGCTCCAGGTCCTCGTAAGATCACACTAGAGCCGCCAGTAGGTAAGTACCTACCGGCTGTCGAGACAGGGGTCAAATGAACTCAGATAATGACGACACTGGTAAGCAAAAGTGGTCCCATAAATAGATACATCTTAAAAGGAATCTTCATTTTCACATATCCTTTAAATGTATCTTATCCTATTGTAACAATATTTGTTCCAACTTAATTTGATGTGCAAACAGTGTTTTTGATTTGCTATCTGTAACTTTAGTAACACAATATTGAAGTAGTGAAATAGTATATATGAAAATATAGACAAAAAATTACAATAAAATAAAAAGGTCACAAGTGGTCAATGGTGCAGTGAAATACAGTGCAGCGAACGACATTGTTTGTCACACTGTCTGTCACGACACTTTCACAATTCACAATTCTCGTTTGGCCAAAGGACTTGGAATCCAGTTGTGTATTATAATACAAGTTTCACTTCTACCGCGTATGAGCGCACATTCGAAAAAATTTTTGAGACATTTGAAAACTGTACGACGTTGCCGACATATTTTATAGATTTTTTCATTTTTGAGAAATTTTTATGAATTTGTAAAGTTTTATTAATTTAAACACCGTACGACGTTGCCTTATACTTGAAATTGACGAAATTGTGGAAGATACTCTACAGAAGCCATAATCTAAGAGAAGAAGATTTTTTATTGAGCTTCCCGACATGAATATTTGTCTTAAACGCACAATTATTCGGATACACGCATATTTATTTTGGGACTTAATGCGTTATGTTGTGGGGACCATATTATAGTAGCAATTTAATTTATGTTATTTAGCGTGCGTATAAATTGCACCCGTTAAAACAGTTAACAAATGACACAATGATTTATTGTTACAGGACGCAATTATAGCAGATTTTTCCTTAACCCACGGAACTAAAATAGTTTCTTAGTAATGTCTTAGGTTCGCGATTATTACTCATTATAATAAAATACTTTTAAACGGGTTACATCTCGTATAGTATAGATTTCTGTTTCGTCGCAGATGACTATTGTGAAGTTAGTACGAGTAGTATGTGTGAGCGATACAGGAGAAATCATAGCGAGGGAAACGGCTCACGGAAATATGTCGCGTTTATTTCATTCATTCATTTTACAATCCATATATTTGTGCATTTATAAAATAATTATTGTATGTGTTAGGGTTGCACATTGCACATATGTACAAACGGCACATATAGATTCCGTAGGTACGTAAGTATATAGAACTGATTAAATAAACGCGATATATTTCCGTAAGTTATTTGGATTCGTTGGATTCCACTCTTCAGAAAAATCTTAAAATTATAATCAGACTAAGGGTGAGATTCAGAAACGAGTCTAAGCGTGAACTTACGCTTCCATCTGTCAAAATGCACTACTTACGCTCATAATTTTGACAGATGGAAGCGTAAGTTCACGCTTAGACTCGTTTCTGAATATCACCCTTACTCTTAGTAATCTTGCGACCATAGAATATACACTTATTTAGACCAGCGACCACGGAAGCCGCAAATGCAATAAAGTAAACCACCAACCATCAACGTATCTCTTGTGGGTGTCGTAAAAGGGGGATTAGGAGGTCGATGGGCAGCAGCGTCCTTCTAGTATATTAACATCTCAACTGCTGTACCGCCAACCCGCTTTCCAAGCGGGGTAAAATTCCCCTATGAGCAAACAACACACCCTAACCGGTCATTGTGTCGATCTTTTAGTAGAGGCCTGTCTCCAGCAGTGGACTTTATTTGGCCGAAATGATGATGATTATGAATCCGTTTAAAAATATAATAGACACCTATCAATATTCACTTGTAAAAGCCGAAATATAAATAGGCGTGTACGCTTTTCTTTACAACAGTACATAACATTGCATAAGCAGTGTAAACGCTTCGCCGGCGAGCGGGATCACTCATTATCACATTGGAAACTAAACAGAATGGACGTGTCTTTGTAATTTCGTATATTTGACAACATGTTACAGATAATATTTTATATCATAGTGTGCTTAAGTATAGTGCGGTCGGAGTACAAATATGAGACTAAATTGTTTCGAGTGCCGCTCGACCATTTCGGATTTCAAAGGAATGAGACTTTCGAGATAAAGTATCTGGTTAATGAGGACAAGTGGGATAGAGGTAGCGGCCCTATCTTCTTCTATACCGGCAACGAGGTAAGGCACCAGTGACCTTAATTCTTTCTTTCTGAATACCCACATGCTTCTCCAGACCGAAAAAGTTATCTTTGATTTTAACACAATATTGATTCTATTCGCGCACTGATTAATATCAAAATAATTGCATTTTGCCTGACTTTGACGTTTCGATCAACTGGTCACAAGCACTGAGTACAATATTATATATCTACGATCACAAGTAGACTTTATAATCATAATCTAAAGAGTAGTCCGTGTACCTCTCGCTTCCGGCCGTGGTTCAGTCCATCGTCCGGAGCGAGAGCGCGTGGGATGTCGTCGCCTCCTTTTGCGAAGAACTGATACAAGCAAAGGAGGTGGCAAAGCGGGGGTGGGAGGAGACCAAGTCTGATCCCTGCCGCAGCTAACGCAGGCGCTGGGGTAGGTCGCTGAATGATCTCCGGCCACCATAAGAAGCGGCCGCCGAGCGATACCTACCGGGGGCGCGGTCTAAGGCAGACAAAGCGTGCACCTCACCCTGGTAAGAGGTAAGTGGAAGGACACCGTGGGGGTTTAGCCGGTAAGAGTCCGGCATGTCCCCCCCCCCCCCACCCCACTTCCCAAGGCGGAGGAAGGTCATGAGAATATTCCCAAGACAAACAAAATAGGAATATGTCATGTCTTAAAACGATGTAAGTGCCTAAGTATTCAATTTACGAAAGTTTAAGAAGTATCTTATTTATAATAATGTATTTTTCTAAGTTACAGTCCCCTTGCTCAGCTTGCCTATGGCCCATGGTGTGTGACCATTTCTGTTCTTTTGAGAACCTGTTGATAACAGAATCTGTCTTTTTGAGAGCCTGTCCATGAGCGAACAATCCATTTTATTTAATTAGTGGGTTAAAGTTCAGATCGTAGATATCGGAGTTTAAATACAGTAAACATTTCCATATGTAGTTCTTGTAATATTATGGTATAATATTAGTGCTTATCAGTATTATGTACATATCGTAAATAATTATATTGTATAAAACGAATCGTTCAATTCAAAACGGTAGTAAAATTTAAAACTGTTTTGGAATTACGAATGAACTTATCTAATGTGTGGCACTTACTTACCCTATGATAACTTACGTTTCATATCATTTCTTAGTTTAAAGTCTTCGATCAACAAGTTTGGAGTATTCTGGAATCGTATATTCGCTTTGTTAATTTCACTGTAATGATAAGTTTTAGGAAACGTCCCGTGGTCATAGTAAATTGTTTTTTTTTTTTGCTTTTGTTATGTACTTGGTATGACATTATTTAGGAAGTTTGAATAAGAGATAATCATCATTTCGGCCGAATGAAGTCCACTGCTGGACACAGGCCTCCCCCACAGATCACCACAACGACCGATATGGGTGTGTTGTGGGCTCATTGGGGGGTCTTGCCATAATCGCCACGCTTGGCAGACTGGTTGGCGATCGCAGTTGAGTTGTTAATGTACTCTAAGGACGCTGCTGCCCATCCTCCGGCTAATCCCTTAGTCGACTTTTACGACACCCACGGGAGGAGATAGGGTGGTGGTATTCTGAGCCGGCACCACGCGGACTAGCCGGCACCACACGGACTAAATAAGAGATAAGATATTTTTTTTTACTGATAAGAGACAACCTTATAAATGTTACTAATGAACTAGACAATTTAAAATTAATTTATTAATATTATAAGCAGCGCAGTTCCACTACATTCAATGTTACACAAGAAAATTCTAGATCTTGGCCCTTCATTATAAATTGGAGTTAACTATAACCTACATACCTATACCTCCCGAGGTAACGGGCGTGATTAACTATCGGATGCCCCCGAGGAATGTCCCTCTGGTACTTGACTCAAGTGGTCATTGTAGCGTCAAACTGAACCATATCAGCGCTGCGTCATCCAAGAATGTTTACATTTTTGTAATATAGGACGCTACTCGCTAACAGCGTCGCCGATTGTTTTGACCTCATATAAAAAGTTTACTCCGATCGAGTGGTAAACAATGCGCAATTAGTCTCGTGTTCGATGCCCAGCACAAAAAAATCCGTTACTTTATTAAGTGGAGGCGCTTTACACTTTCAAAGTTAAACTAACGTTTTTAGTTTTTTTACATCGTACATGTATGAACTGTTTAGGTCTTATTCAGATTTTTTATTATTCTTATCATGAAGAGAATGTACACTGTTGTGTACATTAAAGCATCAATAAAAAAAATACGGTTTGCACTCCGGGAGTGCCGACCGAAGTGAAAACTTTATAGCAATAAATGTTCTGTCGGCACTCCCTGAGTGCAACCCGTATTTAAAATTTATTTATTATTTATCTAGACACTTTCGCGGTCTGCTATATGACATGCATATATGCACACACTATAGCTGCGTCTCGTAACGGTGTCGCGAATTCAGAGATTTTATCTCATCTAAAAATATGCGTACCGCGCTAAAAGAAGTTTTCACTTCAAAAATTGTTACGCGCTCATTGCCAGTTGCACTCAATGATCGGTAAACGATGGGTGAGGTTAAGCAATGCTCAACGCGGTCAGTCTATGGATGGGTGACCGCATTGTGGTATATGAACTGTGCGTCTCCGTGGTGTGGAAGGGACGTAATATCGTCGGTCCCGATTGCTTTTATTAGAGCTAAGGCTTTTGGGCAGGTTGGACAGCTGTGGCACAAGGGTGGCCACTAAGTAAACGAAAAATAATAGAAACAATATTAGTTATTTACACTGGTACTAAATATACCGTATACTACATGTGTATTCGGTGTATTATAATTATAATGCAATGCCATTTATCATTATTCATCAATAGCGAACAAACACAAAGGGAATTGCACATTATGTAAAGCAAATATGTAGCTGTAGTAAGCACTGCATACCATATTGTTTTGCCAATGAATTAATTTATGTTAATATTGCATTATCAGTAAGTTTGAAACTTTAATAGTCGCAAACAAAAGTAATTTGTGATATAGTAATGTCTTAGATTTTCGCGATTATTACACATTATAATAAAACACTTTTAAACGGATTCTATCGCGTATATTTTGATTTTCTTTTTGATTTTCCTGACGTTTCGAATACTTTGCAGCATTCGTGGTCGCAGGATGACTAAGGTGACAGGCGTCGTTACAGATTTTAAAAAGTTATTTTATTTTATCTACCGTACAATTTTAATCAAAAAATTAGTTTCGATGCACGCAGTAATCACTCACAGTGTCTCTAGCCGACCACCTGGCAGGGGAGCTTAACCATGCGAAGCAAGTTCTTCAAAATAACAATTTGAAAGCTCCACATCCCTGTCGCAGAAGCCGCCCGAAACCCACCACGGTTGATCGACGGCCCGCTGTTTTACCATTTATTAAGGGAGTCACGGACAGAATTGGTCATATCTTAAAGCGTGCTTCTATAAAAACCTATTTCAAGCCGCACAAGAAGATCAGCTATGCAGCAGGGTGGCTTCTTTACAGTCACCTAACCTCCGCAAGAGGGGGCGACCGCTTTATAGCCATCCTCTTCGAAATGTACCTAAAGGTGTGGCACCAACGGGCGGCTCTAGGTGTAGATTTTTCGAGTTCCTGGAGCCCGCCTTCCCCGGGGCGGAGTAAGTACATGATGAGTTTCCAACAGGGCAAATAAAACAGGTCTCTTATTGCAATAGTCCACCTTTTTTTATTGATGTCCAGTGGAAATTCTACTATGCCGGACTCCTACCGGCTAAAACCACTGGAGTGGTCATCTTCAGCACCGAAGCGGGGCTCCAGGTCTTCGTAAGATCACACTAGGCTGCCCATTGGTGCCACGCCTTTAGGCACATCACGGAGGGGATGACTGTAAAGCGGTCACCCCCTCTAGCGGAGGGAAGGCGGCTGTAAAAAGGTCGCCCCCCCAGGCACTTCTCGGGGAGGATTGTAAAGGATCCCCCAAGCCTCGCTTTGCGCTGTGCTGCGCACACGGCGGCACGTGACCACGTGCGCGCCACCGCCTTCCCGGGGGTTGCTCGGTGTGAGCACGCAGACTCCCCAATCTGCGCACCCGCGACCCCCGATGCAATAGTCCACCTAAAGAGATACCACCGCAGTGCGATTATATTCTGCCGCCTTTTTTGTTATTGGTGTCCAGTGATTTCTACATGAACTTCCTTCTCCCCGGGGAAGGGCGAAGGGGCATGCCAGACTCCTACTGGCTAAAACCACTGGAGCTTTTTTTTAACTTTGCCCTACACTCCTGTGGCGCTCATCTTCGGCACCAAATGGGGGGATGTTCCAGGTCCTCGTAAGATCACACTAGAGAATATTCTGCCGCCTAGCATTCCTCTCCTGGGTAGCATTACAATTGTTATGGGCAGGCGTGATGCTTACCACCAGGCGAATGATTTGCTTGCCGAGCACTAGGTTATATTCTTGAATTCAGATATGATTGACAGCTCGATTTGGCCGAGCGATTGGCTTTGTGTGCTACAGCAGAGGTAGAGACGTTTATGCATTTATTGAACAGATTCCTAAATTAAATTTCGGAGGTCCCCATTGTTGTCGAATGTCGAACTACATCGTACACACGGCACGGTTGGCGCAGAGGCTAAGCAATTGGCTTTATGCGCCAAATGTCGTGGGTTGGATCCCCGTATGGAATATTTATATGGCAAAAAAACTTTTGGGTCTACATGTTTTACCTTTTTTTTTTTAACGTGGGGTAGTCCTCTTGGACTTCCTCCACCTTTGGAAGGGTGGAGGGGCATGCCGGGCTCAAACCGGCTAAAACCCCACGGTGTCCTTCTTCTTACCTTTAGCCGGGGGTGAGGTGTACGCTTTTTCTGCATTAGTTACCATATGAGATTTACGTCTGTAAAATTGTACCTTCGGCAAAGGAGAAATTGTGGTAGCGTTTAAAAAAAACTAGGTACCTGTAGTATCTATATATACTGACGGTATGGTTAGTGCAGTGACTGATACACTCGGCTGTTCGTGGGTTCGATTCCCGCCCGGAACAAATATTTGTATGATCTGCAGGTAGTTGTTCCGGGTCTGGGTGTATTGTGTGTGGAATAGATGTCTGTAAACGCACCCACGGCCACGACACAAGATAAATCCTAGACTTCCGCCATAAAATAATGCCTTATTAATTCTTATGCTTCAGGGTCAAATAGAGTTGTTTGCAAAACACACGGGCTTCATGTGGGAAATTGCAGAAGAATACAGAGCGAAAATAGTGTTTGCTGAGCACAGGTTAGTAATAACTCTTAAACAGCCCAAGTAACTACTGAAAGCTGTCCTCCAAAATACTTGTACGAACTATTATTAACTGGGTGAATCGTTGTCCACTTCTAACTGGCCACTGGCCTTTTTTTTTCTTTTTTTTTATTGATCCGGTGGAAATACCTCTTGTACTTCCTTCGCCCCGGGAAAGGGCGAAGGGGCATGCCGGACTCCTACCGGCTAAAACCACCGGAGTGATCATCGTCGGCACAGAAGGGAGGCTCCAGGAACTCGAATAATCTCCATCTAGAGCCACCCGTTGGTGCCGCGCCTTTAGGCACATCTCGGAGGAGATGACTGTAAAGTGGTCATCCCCTCTAGTGGAGGGAAGGCGACTGTAAAGAGGCCACCCCCCCAGGCATCTCTCGAGGGGATTGTTGGCCAATGGCCTAGCCCACAAACGAAGGAGTCGGTCTGACGTCAGTCGGCTACGGTGCTTTGACCTTGCTGCGAACAGTGGCATTCGATAGATGCAACCTTCAGTATTAACAAAAGTATCCTCAATTCCAGGTATTATGGGACGTCAATGCCTTTCGGGAACAAGTCTCTGGACAACGAGCACATCGGGTACCTGTCGTCTGCGCAGGCGCTGGCGGACTATGCCGACCTGATCAATTACCTGCAGGGTAATACCATCAAGCCTACATACCCTGTCATCGCTTTTGGAGGTAATTAAGCACTGTTTTGCGAGTATAAATCGATTTTTTTTTAAACGTTGCTCCCCTCTAGGATTTCTCCTGTGTTTGCCGTGCCGGGCCGTGTGGTGCCGGCTACGAATTGCACCAACCAATCTCGTCCCGTGGGTATCGTAAAAGGCGACTATGGGATTAGCCGGAGGATGGGCAGCAGCGTCCTTCGAGTCCATTAACAACTCAACTGCGATCGCCAACCCGCGTCAAAGCGCTGTCAAGCGTGGCGATTATGACAAAGTCAAGTCAAAGTCAAATATTTTTATTTCAAATAAACCAAATATTGGCACTTATGAAACGTCAGAATCTAAGTTGCACGGTTCCAAATAGTTGATCTATGGAGAAGAGCCGGCAAGAAACTCCATGGATACTCTGTTAAAATAATTGAGATTACAATGTTCATCATCATCATCATCATATCAGCCACAGGACGTCCACTGCTGAACAAAGGCCTCCCCCTTAGATTTCCACAACGAGCGGTCACATGCCGCTCTCATCCAACGACTCCCAGCGACCTTCACCAGGTCGTCTGTCCACCTCGTTGGAGGTCGTCCCACGCTGCGTTTTCCGGTGCGCGGTCTCCATTCGAGAACCTTTGTGCCCCAACGGCCATCAGTTCTACGAGCAATGTGCCCTGCCCATTGCCACTTCAGTTTACTAATCCTTTCAGCTATGTCGACAACTTTAGTTATTACAATGTTGATTGATACAAATTATGGTAAAATATATAAGGAGCATGATGTAGGCAAATGTATAAAAAAAACATACTAATGTAATATAATTATTATTCGCCATGGTAGTTAATGGCTGACCAGTCCCAATAGACGGCACCCGTTCACGAGCATGACGCATGCATCAGCATCGCTTAGCTCAACCATATTGTAGGGAACCGAACGACCCGATACACAACGCCACCGCCAGCAAGACATTTTAGTGAGCATGACAGACCGATACTACCAAGACAAAACCCTCCTGAGCTCTCAACACGCCCAGACCGGTCGTTGTGGCGATCTTTGGGGAGGCTTGTGTCCAGCAGTTGACTTTATTGGGTTGAAACAACGATTAATGTTTAATTGTATACATATTATCCTAAGTAGTAAGCTAATAAAACCTCATTCTGTCCAGGGTCATACGGTGGCATGTTAGCGGCGTACTTCCGCATGAAGTACCCCCACATCGTGAACGGCGCCATCGCGGCCTCGGCCCCGCTGCACATGTTCCCCGGGATGGTGCCCTGCGGGGTCTTCAACAGACTTGTGTCGTCCAGCTTTAAGACTGTCGACCGCAACTGTTCTAGCAATATCAGACAATCTTGGAGTGTTATTAGGTAATAAGCCATGCATTCATATTCATATCGGCCATTTATACGTCGACTGCTGAACAAAGGCCTCCCCCATAGATTTTCACAACTGTGTCATCATTCTGGGGGGTATTTGCCAATACTCACCACGCTTGGCAAGCGGGTTGGTGAGCGCAGTATGGGTACCGTTTCACAGAAGGGACGCTGCTGCCCATCCCTCTGGTTTAGATTCCCTTAGTCACCTTTTACGATATCCACGGGAGGAGATGGAGTGGTGCTATATTCTTAATCCGGACACCACGCGGAAAAAGCCACGCATACAAGACTAAAATGCCTAATTATGCTGTTCTGCTCAACATCTCGCAGTTCACTGCTGGACAAGCACTTGCTATCGCCCAAAATGCCTTGAATAGGTACTTGAAAGTCTCTGAAGTACAAACACGCCGACTAAGAACAGCTTTCAGTACGCTATATAAATATATATTCCTTGCTGGTAATAAACACCAGGACCAACCTCGACTCATAGCATTGAAAATGGCGCCTGCTTCGTCGTTAAACATTGTCCCTGAAGTGTAGGTGCCCTACAAACCCCGTGCTGGATATATCCAACATTGGTTACAGGCTGCACTTGTCTTCTCGCTATGCTATTTGAGATAAAAAAGTGATAAAGTTGTCTAGTCATATCGACCGGTCGTCAGGACCGTCTCTCAGAAGCAAAGTGTACTTACAGAATAAGTGATAAATATAATATATATCATGTACTGATGCTACGTAACGATCAACTGGCGAATAGTTAACAAAGAAGATTTTCGCCTATTCATTTAAGCAGAAACAATTCGAATCTATTCTTGATGAAGATAGAAACAGCCAGACACTACAAGAAACAAAATTTGAGTTGCGACAGTTTCAAAATATAACTTTTCTCTTTATAGGAGCTACTCCACAACCGCGAACGGTTCAGCCTTCTTGCAAAAGGCATTCAACCTCTGCAGTCCAATCAAGAACTCAACTGACCTGAACCTAGTCTTAGATTTCCTGGCGACCACGTACACAACGCTAGCTATGGTCAACTATCCGTTTCCCTCGGACTTTTTAACCTCGCTGCCGGCAGAACCCGTGAGAGTAGTCTGCCAGTATCTCAACGAGAGCTTGACTGGTGATAAACTATTGCAGGTATAATTGTTTACTTGTCGAATATATTTATAGAACCTGGTGATGTGGTGGCGAGCTGGTCATCCGCCTGGTTATAACAATTGTAATCCTACTACACTGCTATCGTCACATCTATACATTAGGTTTTTAGTCTTTTATGCCCAGTAATTTCAGTAGCTATAGTCACAGTACCCTTTAAACCGGAATACGGTAATGTCCAAACTTTATACACAACTGACTGGCGGCAGATCGAATTGTCTGGCACTGCGGTGGTTCCCACCTAGTCGATCTCCTGCAACAAAAGACTTTTTTTTGTCTAACTTGGCGAAATTCCGTCTTGGGCTTCCTTCCGCCCCGGGGAAGTAAGCGAAGAGGTTACTTACCGGCTGAACCACCTGAGTGGTCATATACGGCACCGAAATGAGGCTCCAGGATGTTGAGAATAATCGCACCGGAGCCGCCCGTTGGTGCCACGCCTTTAGCTTTACCGCACATGTCGGAAGGGTTGATTGTAAAGCGATCACCCTCTTTAACGAAAGTGACGTGACTGTGAAGAGGCCACACTCTCGCACAGCTCTGGAGCGGAGGAGGGGTATAGAATCACCGAAGCCTGGGTGCAGTGTGCTGCGCTACGCACACATGCAATAAAAGCCTTGCCACCATCAGTGTTTCCCACCATACATCAATGTGTCACCATCATACATCAATGTTGCGAGTTGCAAAAACTATAAAATCCATTACAGTAACAAGATTACACTGAAAAATGAGATGAAACTAGAGAGGGTTTAATGAAAATTTCATTTAATTGCAGGGTATCGGAAAAGTATTAGATATATTTACGAATTACGAGCAGAAGAACAAATGTGTTGATTATAAGAAAGGTGCTGACTATGGGAACCTGGACTCCAGTGGCTGGGATTATCAGGTAAGTTAACACATGCACGCCCGCACGTACAAATACCCGTGCGCACACGCACATCAGCTCGTAAATGTCTTCTCCTATACATCATCATCATTACCAACAGCCCATAGCAGTCCACTGCTGGACATAGGCCTCTGTCATACCACTGAGCACGATCCTCGGCTTTTCTCGTCCAGTTTATGCCAGCCACCCTGCAAAGATCGTCACTCCACCTAGCCTGAAGGTGCCTAACACTACGTTTGCCCCAACAGCCGTCAGTTCTACGGCTAATATAGCCAACCCATTGCCACGTCAGCTTGCTAATCCGATAGGCTATGTCGGTGGCTTTAGTTCTTTGTCGGATCACCTCGTTTTGGATTCGATCCTTCAGAGAAACGCCAAGCATAGCCCTCTCCCTTATCACAACAATGAGCGTTGATTAATTGACCAACATTTGATTCAACACTCTTTTCAGGCATGATCGCAGTATATTATTATTCCGACATGCAGATGGTTTTATCCATCCTCTTTTTACCAACCCTTAGTCGCCTTTTACGACACCCATGGGTAGAGATGGGTGGTTTTATTTTATATTGAATAGGCTTGTGTTTGACCTTTATCTCAATTGATGTTAAGCAACGATGAAGTCAAAGATGGTGATGGGGAAGTGTGAGTTGCTGCATTTCGCACAGTGAGTGACGGAGACCGGAAGACCAGCCTCGTGAATATTCTGTCATATGACAGACGTACGACATGGGGTCTTCAAGGAAAAAGTATATGTCTGCCCCAAAGATCGGCAACACATCAGAAACTCTGGTGTTTCGAATGTTTAAGGCTGGCAGTAATCGCTCACCATCAGGCGATCCTCATGCTTGTTTGCCCCCCTGTATCATAAAAACAAAAGTGTTCCGAGGTTACTGAATTCTTACAACAGTAAAAACCTATCGCCCCTCGGTAGCGGTTATATATCCGACTGTGATCACACTTGTAATTATTATCAGCATTAATACCTTGTCCTAAATATACGAGGATAGGCTTCATTCGATCTAGATGCTCCTAAATGCGTATTACTTTCTTCAAGGCGTGTACAGAGATGGTGATGCCGATGTGTTCCAACGGGCAGAACGATATGTTCGAGCCAGAGCCGTGGAACTTCACGTCTTTTGCCGAGGCTTGCCATAAGAAGTACAACGTGTACCCTCGGCAAGACATGGCGAGGCTGGAGTACGGAGGCAATAGACTACAGGCAGCTTCGAACATTGTATTCAGTAATGGTCTGCGAGATCCCTGGACAGGAGGTAAAAAATTGGTTATAACTTCATATTAGATTATAATTATATCAGCCAAACGTCCACTGCTGAACAAATGTCTCCCCGTAGATTTCCACAATGGTGCCGTCATTTTGGGGGGAATTTGCCCGTACTCGCCAAGCATGGCAGGCGGGTTGGTGAGCGCAGTATGGATATTATCCCACTAAAAGGAATCTATTGCCCATCTCTCTGGTCTAGTGTCTCTTAGTCGCCTTTTACGATACCCACGGGAGGAGATGGAGTAACGCTTAATTTACGGGCACCACACAACTTTGATTTTTATAATTAAAGTTACAATACGTGACTGTAATTTATTTCGTAATGAGATCTAGCTGAATCTTTACGTTACGGGGCCAACAAAATCGTAAGATGGTAAAACAGTTCCACACTATAATTTCAATTAGTGGAAGCTGCCTACAGTTATTTTCCAATATATGGGGCTCTTCAAAAACGGCGAGAAACGTTTGTCGGGAACACGCGAGTGATACCTCTGGTGTTGCAAGCGTTCATAGGTTACGGTAACCCTAGAGGGGGTGACCGCTTTACAGACATCCCTTCCGAGATGTGCCTAAAGGCGTGGCACCACCGGCTCTAGTGTGATCTTACGAGGACCTGGAGCCCCCCTTCGGTGCCAAAGATGACCGCTCCAGTGGTTTTAGCCGGTAGGAGTCTGGCATACCCCTTCGCCCTTCCCCGGGGTGAAGGAAGTTCCATGTAGAATTTCCACTGGACATCAATAAAAAAAGGTTACGGTAACCGCTTACCATCAAGCGGGCTGTATGCTTGTTTGCCACCTTAGTTAAAAAAAAACCCGCACCCGCCATTAAATCTACAATATACTGTCTGGTTCTCTTGCAGGGGGTATTCTCGACAGTTTGAGTGACACAGTAAGAGCGGTGGTAATAGTCGACGCGGCTCACCACCTGGACCTGATGCCCAGTAACCCCAGCGACCCCGAACCGGTGAGGGAAGCGCGGAAATTCCACAAGCAACACATCACCAGGTGGATAAACCAGTTCCGCGAACAATATGCATCTACGCGTAAATTTTAATTAGCACTGTGATTGTTGACTATTAAAAATAAATATATTATTGTTTATTAAACGGTTTGTTTTTAATTAAGGTCCACTACAACTTTTCGTTCAGTAGCCCACGCAGGACACTCTTCGATCGTGTGTTGTATGGCACCTTGGTCGCTATCATAGTGGTGACACTGTGCCGTGAGCTCGCGTCCTACCCTGTGCATGTACGCACCGACCCACCCTGATTTGCGGGCTCCACCGCATATCCACTGGGTGGTTCTCTGCTCCGCGTCAATGTGTGAGACCGTAACGCCTCGGTTTTGTGAGGCGCTATCCGCAGACCCAGAGGAAAAGTTCCATAAAAAGGGGTGAGAACTGACCCGAAGAAAAACAAACATCTATATAAAATACGCGACATAATCCGTTTAAAAAATGATTTATTATAATAGTAGCAATATTTTAATTTACTGTTTATGAAAAGTTATGACATTAAAGTAATTTCCAAAATCCCTTGCCAATTTTATAACGTTGCTAGCCTAGATGAATGGTAGCGGTCCGCGTTTCTTCCATAAGAACCGGCGGTCCCAGACAAAGAGTATAATAACTATTGTCCCAGGGCATCGCCGTTTCTATTTGGCCAAAGATTCAGTGGCCACACACAGCATTTTAAGTGTAGCTTAACACCCAACTTTACCTATTGTACACTAGGGATGAGTCGTACTAGGTAAATTTTGTACTAAGTGTACCTGGTCCAGTTCCGTACAAATACTGTTGTTCCACCTAGTCCATGAAGTACGATGAAGTTTTATATGGTCGGAATAATTTACACATTATAGTATGCTTAGTTTTAATAATTTAATAATTATTATTTGTATTACGTGTAATCATGTAAGTACCGACGCGTACGTACGTATTTAGTCATCATATTGGCTATTTATATGTCCACTGCTCAACAAAGGCCTCCTCCATAGATTTCCACAACTGTATCATCATTTTGGGAGGGATTTGCCAACGCACCACGTTTGGCGCCTGCCAATCTACCTGGGTTGGTAAGTGCAGTATGGCTACCGTTTCACAGAAGGGACGCTGCTGCCCATCCCTCTGGTTTAGATTAGTCTTAGTCGCCTTTTACGACATCCTCGGGATGACATGGAGTGGTGCTATATTCTTAATCTGGACACCACACGAACGTATTTAGTAATAAATTGTAATCTTCCCTTCATACTTTACACAGGCTTATGACGTTAGCTTAGGACAGTCAACTTGAAGATTTATCTACTTTGTCATGAATGGATTTTTACGTTTTATGTGTTTTGTAAGGTTTGATACCAAAAATTTAAAACTCAATTGTATTTTTCAAAATTTACACCTCAGTCACTTGTTGGCCTTTTATTTGTTCGTAAAATGATCCCAAGCAACACTACTTCCTTTTGGAGCTATTTTTAAAAACAATAAACACTTTAACTTCCCAATAAGCAGTTCGTTACGACAACTACGAAATAGTTAAATAAGTCTGATATGCGTGTCTAATTGCGATGTCGAGTAGGTATCGATATGGCCGGTGCCATATATGATTCGCAAAGATCACATACGTATGAGTCCCCACTTGATACTCGATTGCATGTCAAAATCAGATACTAGATAGTCTTCATTTGCATTGAGTATTTCCAAATACCTAGTGTATAGAATCTACCTACTATTTGATAATCATCAACACTCGGGACTGCAAGTCCCAACTACTCTCAGACAAATATAGAAACACTGCGGATTAGTGTAGTAGATAGAACGACAGAATATATTCTTATATATGTGCATACACATCATGGCACACTCGCACAGTGAGACTATGTGGATCAAATATTTTCAAAGTTAGAATAGGTGCAACCTAGTCTCGTTACATACCTTGTCCCTGGACCTGTTCTAGTATATACGCTGCATCTCTATTGTAAACTGTCAGTGTTACTGTCAAGTGTCAATGTCATGTCAATAAATATTAGTTTTTTCGGTTTTTTTTTGTAGTCCATCGACTACTGCAGTCTAAGGTTTTAATTTGGTTAATAATTATGAGTGTAATCGAACAACGTAGTTAACACAGAGTTGATTATCCTGAACACCGTACATCGTTGCCTTATTACATGACATCGGCGAAATTGTGGAAGACACTCTACAGAAGCCATAATATAAGAGAAGAAGAAGAAGATGAACGTGATGGCGGGGGAAAACGATTTTTGTTTACAAGAAGTGATGATGAGCACTACATGTAAATATTGTAATGAACCAGAGAATAAACAGGATAAGCCAGGTCTTATATGCGATAGCTGCATATGCTTTGTACATCTGTTGTGTCTCCGGAGTTCGGGTACGCCCGGAGACTTTGCCTGCGATGTTTTCTTTGATTTTACTTGCGAAGACTGCTCGCCGGATAAAAAGGAGGTGTATAAGCGGAACAGGTTTCCGTGGTAAGTAGCTACAAATATTTTTTGCGACATTGAAAAGACCTAAGCCATTAATTTAAAACAATTTATTTTTCTGTCAAAAGAAGGAAGCTATTTTCTAAATATTTCGAAACGAATAAAAACATGTGGATGTCCTTGCCCAGCAGCAGGCAACCATATTAATAAACTGGTAGCTCAAAAGTATTATTTTAGGTTTTCTTGATTGTTCTTTCAACAGTACATGATACAATACTATCTCTATAAATATTAAAGTTTAATAATTTACAGGGTCAATGTGATTCATATGACACTACACCACTTGAATATGCAGTCCTATGGCATCAGTAATCATGGCTACTTCCACTATAAGACCCACATCTGTTCCTTTATTGACAGATACTGGCAATCACTTTTTGGATCACAAACGTAAGCACTTTATATCTCATAATTTAGTTTATATAAAATGTAATAAAATAAAAACTAAGGAGGATATTGTCCGGGATAGTACAATATTGCATAACTAGCATTAGTAAATATAGCAAAAGTAGCATAAAAGAGATGTCGCGCCAGATTATTTTTACTCTGACATACTCAGTTATTTTGGCATCATGAAAAAAGCTATAAAGGACATTTATGCAGTATTTACCAATGGGAATTTGCATAAGCCATGCTACACAATACAATTCAGTCCGTCGTTGCTACATGGCGGGGGGCCTCGGGGGTCTTGAGCATGCAGATCAGTGAATCTGTGGGCCCACACCGATCTACCCACCAGGGGACGGCCCGCATGTGGTCATATGCTGCCATGTGCGCAACATAGCACAGCGCACAGTGAGGCTTCAAATGGGTCCTTTACAATCTCCCTGGGGGAGGTGACAGCTTTACAGTCATCCTCCCCGAGATGTGCCTATAAGCTTGGCACCAGAGGGCGTTTTTCTGGCGTTTTCTGGCGTTAGTGTGATCATACAAGGTCCTGGAGCTCAACCTAAGGGGTTCGGTGTTGAAAATGACCACCTCCACCTCCACCCCCTTTTAGCTGGTAGGAGTCCATCATTCCCCATCGCCTTGCCCCAGGGCGGAGGACGTACATGAGGAATTTCCAGTGTGAAAAATAAAAATAGGTCTCACTGGGACTAATAAATTAAATTAAAATAATTTAGGCACTTACGCAGTGCCAGATATTCTGCCGCCAAGCAGTAGTGTTTAAACTTTAGACATTACTGTGCTCCGGTTATAACTGGGCATAAATAACGAACTGAGACTAATAACGAATGTCTCGACCAGCGCAGTGTGGTGCCACGCAGGACTAGTCCTAGATAACATTACAATTGTTATGGGCAGGTATAATGCTCTTCCGTGTGCTGGCTACGAATAGCACCTACCTATACCACCTAGCACCATCCCGTGGGTGTCGTAAAAGGCGACTATGGGATTAGCCGGAAGATAGGCAGCATCGTCCTTCGAGTACATTAACAACTCAACTGCGATCGCCAACCCGCTTACCAAGCGTGGCGATTATGGCAAAACCCCCCAATGAGCATACAACATACTCAAACCAGTCGTTGTGGCGAACTTTGGGGAAGGCCTATGTCCAGCATGACTTTATACGGCCGAAATTATCTATTCTATATCTATCTATCTATCATATTATTAGCATAATGCTTACCACGAGGTGAATGACTTGCTCGTCTTGTCACCTTATAAAAAAGAACACCACAGTATCATATTCAGTAAGCTTCGTAAGATAATTTTCAAATTAGAATTTAAAGATTTGTTTGCATGTTTCATCTCAAATTCTCTTTACAGCAAACAGAAAAAGAACTGGGTTGGCACAATAGCAGGAGTCCTATCAGTATACAACAAGCTATTCTTCAAGTCAGGGTCAGCAGCACTTGGGGAGACAGGCTGGTGGAAACTGCTGCATAACTTCTCGCCTGCAGTGGCAGCTCATATTGGTAAGATAAACAGTTAATTATGATAGTACTTCTAACCTGCACCAGGAACCACTTTATTTTTCTTTTCAATAACACTAGTGGTTTACCTATATTGTGGGTACAGTTGCTTGGCATAAATCTCGAATGCTCAAATAATCAACTGGAATTACCTCAACCCCACACAAGTATTAGTTTTATATCCAACCTGCAATCCATGTTCTATATCCAACCTGCAATCCTAGTGTAGTAAGACAATGGCTTATCCAAAGCGACAAATGTCATTTATAAAAAAAACTGCTGAAGCATTTTTTAGTTAGTATATAACTGTAATGGGTGTAAGTGACATCGTAACGAAAACTGATACGATGGATACAGCATATGACTGTGGAACCCTCAGTGTTCGAATTTTGTGTCAGTCTTACCAGTATTTTTACTGATTTCAGTATATAATATTTGTTTTGTCTATCCTAAGCTATTTTGAATAAAAGAAATGTATTTAATTCACGGATGACGTCAGCGCTCGCAGTAGCATATTAATATCATATCACAGTACAGTGATCACATAGCGTTTCGATCGCATTGTTTACGGTACATTGCGTGCTCAAAAAGTCACAAATGTTTCCGAGATCGCGAAGAAAAGAAGGCTTTTCTATTTTTATTATAAGCCTAAGTGTAACCTCTTCTTAAAGTGTTCGGTATGTTGTCACGTACAACTTGTATAACCTGATGTTCCAGTACAAGAAATTGCGCGAGACAAACCCAAAGTTCGTCCTAGGAATCATATGTCGATTGACAGAAATCTGTTCCTGGCTAAAGTCACTGAAATGGGTATGTATTATTATTAATATATTATAATACCACTATGCGGTCACCCATCCGTAGACTGACCGCGCTAAATGTTGCTTAACCTTGCCGAACGTTTACCGACCAGAGAATGAAATGGTATATGCCAATACCACTATGCGGTCACCCATCCTTAGACTGACCGCGCTAAACGTTGTTTAACCTTGCCGATCGTATCTCAGTTCTTAGATAAATAAGATACGCTGTGTAATGTATTCCATCTCATTCTTTTGCACGTTCAATCTTACAGATAAATATGTTTGTCTCTTTCTACGTAACGCCTCAACTTTCGGATTGTTACACTTGATTTTACTCCTCATAAAATTTTCGTACCAGGCCTTATAACTCGTTTCTTAAGGAGTAAACTCCAAAAACAAACTGCCTTTTTAATTTTTATACATAACTTAAAAAAAATATTATAAATAGTTATTCACAATACTTCATTGCTTTTATAATCTCGTCATTAAGAAAAAAACTTCCTTACAGGCTACAAAGACTTAATCAACAATGAAAGTTGTCATACTCTGGGATCCGAGCCAGTGCCTTGTAAGAAGAGGCGCGTTGACTCCGACGAACTGAGTGGCGTGTCCAGTACTTCCTTCTATGATCAGCTGGACTCTGATAGCAGGTAGGCTCATTTTATACTAACCCGATTACACCCACTGTTAATTACGTGCCTACAAATTACATTACACATAATGTATGTGGTTACCTTTTAATTATTATAACACTTTTATACGAATTACATCGTGTATATTACAGACTTTTGATTTTCCTAACGTTTCATACACTTTTCAGCATTTGTGATTGCAGGATGACTAAGGCGGCAGCCGTTGCAAAGTGTTCGAATCGTTAGGAAAAACAAAATCTGTAATATACGCGTTGTCGTACATTTTAAAGTGTTTTTATAATCAGTAATAATCATGAAAACCTAAGACATTATAGATAGATTGCCTCAAATCTTAGATGGATTTTAAAAGCCTACATTATTTATTAAAGGCTAGCTGCCCATCCCAGCTTCACACAGGCAGGTCCAATTGTGAATCTAAACCATCCAGAGACCCACTCAAACATGCACAAAACATTAATTATAATCGGTCCAGCCATTTAGAAGGAGTTAAGTGTCATATATACGTACAGAAGAAATATATATATATATAAGATAAGAGTAAATTATAAGAAATAGTTGGGGGGAAGAATTCAAGAAACGATGGCGAAAGCATATATTTGCATTTAATAACTAATTTGGTCTGACTAATAACTTCAAAATTGTCAAAGGCAATTCAAAAATGAAGGTTTGTTTAAAACTATGCCTCACTTTATGATTACTCCTGTGTCATGGGCACAGTTTACAGACATAAATCTCACATCACAAGCATCCAGGTCCGAAAAATCTATCTGTTGATCGTGCAAATATTTGTTCAAGAACTGAATTTATTTAAAAAAACATTAGTTCTGAAAATTTGATACAATCTGTCTCCTGAAAGCTCTTGAACAGAAACAATCATCATTAACATCAATATCTTACATTCAGGAATGAAATAGGTGACGAGAGTACCTTCGAAGAGTCGTTGAATATATTGGCGCCTAAGGACTGTCCCTATTCAGATATGGAATTCAGGGGCTTCGACTTTACGCCCAGCCACCGTATAATACCTTTACAAGTAAGTCATTCTCAGTTTTATATCGATCGTAAGGTAATATTGCTACTCGGGGGTCACGGGCGCGCAGATTATGGAGTCTGTGTGCCCATACCGAGTGACCCCCGCGACGATGGTGGTGCGCATGTAATCACGTGCCGCCGTGTGCGTAGCACAGCGCACAGCGAAGCTTGGGGGATCCTTTACTATCTTCCCCGATAAGGGGGACGACTGGGGGGCGACCTTTTTACAGCCGCCTGCCCTCCGCTAGAGTAGTTGACCGCCTTATAGTCATCCCCTCCGCGTGGCACCAATGGGTGGCTCTGTGATCTTCATACACGAGGACAGGACCTGGGGCTCCTCTTCGTAGGAGTCCGGCATACCCCTTTGCCCTTCCTCGGGGCAAAGGAAGTTCATGTAGAATTTACTCTGAACACCAATAAAAATAGGGCAGATTGGATGTGAAAGAGCGCTGAACTGAGTGTTGAGCCCCTTCTTGGGAGTGTTCTTCTGTGTCATGTGATAGGTTAAGCTGAGGTGTTATCAGTCCAAAGATATTCAATACTGAACATTTATGCCTTCCATAAACTGCGACATTGACTGGCCTTCAATGGTAACAAACCCCTCGCTTAGCAAGCGCATACGTGATCGGAGTACGGTATTAGTTTTTAGCTCGGGGCTGCAGATCATACTCCTCGTTTAAGACCCTTAGCCAGAACATTCGGGAATAGACTTTGTGGCCGAATTGAAGATAACTGACCAAAGAATTGCTCGAAGAACAGATGGCCGACGGGGCCGATAAGTTCTTGAGTGGTACCGTACCGGATGACGCAGCGTGGGTATACCCCCCACGAGATGGACCGACGACCTGGTGAAGGTTGCGGGAACCCGCTGGATGCGAGTGGCGCAGAACCGGTGATTGTGGCGATCCTTGGGGGCGATCCTATGTTCAGCAGTGGACGTCTTTCGGCTGAGATGATAATGACCAAAGAAATTCGAAATGTCGAAAAGATTGCGCTGGAACATGCGCCTCCGCTAATAATAACGAATTGCGATCACATGTCCTCAACACATCAGGGTCTGTTTAACAGAAGCAGCTAATTATATGACATCCTCTTGCTTCCAGAGTGACTCCTCAAGCATCCACTCATTCCAACAATCAATGCTATACTACGACTCAGACTCCCGGAGTGGCTCTGAACACGACAATAGAAAGCTGGTCTTCGAAAGAACCAAGAAACAGGTCGTAGAAGACCAACCAATCAGAAGAGAGTCTCTCTTCTCTAGCGAACTCAACTCTATTGACAAACCCTGGGAGGATGAGCTGCCCAAAGCAGAACCTGATCTAGTGCAAATGAGTCAGTACGAGGAGATACAGCTGTTGAAAAAGGTGGAGAATCTGATTCCAAAGGTCAAGGACCTGAATAAGAAGGCTTATTTAAACCGGCTGAAGGCTAAATTGGCGCTGAGGCGGTTAAAAAGGCATAAACATCTGCCAATATTTGATTTGGACAAGTAAGTTTCAATTTATATAACTGATAAATGCTACGGGAAATAAATATTATTGTAATGACGGACGGTTGGTGCAGTGGCTGATACAGTCGGCTGCTGCGCTCCGGGTCGTGGGTTCGATTCCCGCACGGGACAAATATTTGTACGATCTGCGGGTAGTTGTCCCAGGTTGTGTGTAGAATTTATGTCTGTAAACGCACCCACGACACAGAAGAAACCATAGGGGCAACGTTTAAAAAAAAACTCGATTATTTTAGGAGTTTTCATGAAGGTTCTTGATGGCTTTTCACCACCTATTGGAACCTTAAATCCTTACGTTCCATAAGTTCCAGTAACTGGTTTATATTTAAAATAAAAAGTTTGGCTATTGACTACATTATATTTGTGCCTTTTGACTGAGGTCAAAAGATACAAGTGGAACAACTTGACCTTACAACCGGATTAGTAATTTGCCCAGTGTAAGGCCTGGAAGCTCTGGATTTTTTGTTATTAGACAACCAGGCTTGTGTCAGAGTTGTTCATCATTCGGCCACTGCTGGACACAGGCCCCAAAGATCACCATAACAACCGATATTGGTGTATTGTGTTCTCATTGGCGGGTTTTGCCATAATCGCCACGCTTGGCAGGCGGGTTGGCGATAGTAGTTGAGTTGTTAATGTACTCGAAGGATGTGCTGCCCATCCTCCGACTAATCCCATAGTCGCCCTTTATGACACCCTCGGGATGAGATGGGTTGGTGCTGTTCTTAGCCGGTACCACACAGCCAAGACCAGAGTTGTTCAAGCCGCTCTAAATACGTTAACGACTACCGCCTAATGACACAGCACCCGGGACCGATCATTATACTGGTACCCTCCGAACTACGAAGACGCTCAGTTGAAATACCACTATGGGGTCACCCATCCCTAAACTATCTAAGTGTTGCTTAACCACAATGATCTTTTACCGATCAGTGAGTGCATCTAACTGTCCGATTACCGAGACGACAACACAGTATTAATATTATATTAAAATAAGTCCGTCGTCCGGATGTCGTAAAAGGCGACTAACGACCGAAAATAATAATCATTCAAATCCAAAATCCTTGAATTTAGGATTTTGAATTTCATTCGGTTTTGTGTCGTAAAACGAGACACAATTAAAAATCTATTGTGTGTACACGGCTGCTGGCAATTGACAGGCAACAGGTTAAACACAAAAAACACATATCCTTAATACCAAATCCAAAAGTTTTGGATTACAATGATTATTAATTTCGGCCGTAAGAGACTTTGAACCAAAGGGATGGGCAGCAGCGCCCATTCTGGGGATCAGTAGCCATACTACACTCGCCAACCCGCCTGCCAAGCGTGGTGAGAACTGGCAAAATCCCTGCATAATAACGGCACAGTTATGGAAATCTATGGGGGAAGCCTTTGTTCAAAAGTGGACGTCTTTTGGCTTGTATGATGACGATGACGATGAAAGTGGAAAGGTGTTTTATTCAGTAAACCATTTACAGGCAATTATGTACGTACATGCATCTTATATTACACTAGCGGCCGGTCCCGGCTTTGCACGGGTGGACATTTAATTTTTTATTTTTTTACATATACGTAAATGTAAACATGGTTCGATTTAGGTCGGCATTTCTTTCTATCAACTTTTAAAATGTAAAATAGAAGTTATAGTTACATATCTACAATAGTTGGATTTTGGAATCGCGAAGTTCTTTGTAGATATTGATATGTTCTTTAATATTGTAGAACATTTTTTGTTCTATCGTGAATAGTTTCCGCAGCGCATGCGATGAAAGACATTTTATGGCGATTTTTTTACACCTTGAGTTCCATTATTGAAGTTTTAATAGATAACCCTAATTTTTTATAGTCTATACGAATAAATAACATTTAAGTGTCTGTTTGTAATGTCAAAATAACAGCTTTTTACTAAATGCATATGAAAGTATATACGGTACATATAACAAAAAATACATTTTAAATGTTTTGTCTGTTTGTTCCGGGTAATCTCTGAAACGGCTAGACCGATTTTGACGGGACTTTCACTGACAGATAGCTGGTGTTATAAGGAATAACTTAGACTTTTATTTTAGAATAAATATTAGGGTATGTACAAGATAAATAAAACCCTTGTAATCCAATATATATATTCTATGTCAAATGTCTATGTACTCTAAATTTCCTTTAAATTAAACGCGGGTGAAACCGCGGGTCCCAGCTAGTAACAAATATAGCTTATGTCACTCAGGGATAATGTAGAATTCTCATGGAGAAAGAATTTTTGAAATCGGACCTGTAGTTTTTGAGTTTATTCGTTACATACATACATACAAAAATACAAATCTTTCCTCTTTATAATGTTAGTGTAGATATTGTATTGTACTTCTGGAAATCGGACCACTAATAACCATGGTCCGGAACAACAATATTGTTTACTAAAGAAATTCCTTTGTTTTGTCGTAAAACCATTTAAAATTATCTAGCTTTTCTATTTCAGGGAAGTAAAATTGCTAGGTGGCTATGTGATGGAGGATCCTAGGGTTGTTACCAATGCAGACAGGGTTCTAGATCGGTTTCAGAGATCGGTAAGTTATGGAGTCATTTTATGCTGATTATCAAGTCTGAACAGCGTAGTTTTGATTGAAAAACCAATGGGATGCAAGCTAAAAAAATAATCGATACAAGGAAGGGTCATCAGCGGAGCGTTTTCTCAACAAATTATGTTCGGCTCTCGGTCTAACCAGATGTGTGATGTGTGTATATTTTTTTCAAAATTTTAGGCCCAGTTGTTTCGAATGTAATGTGGCGTCAATTTTCGTCTACTTTCTTAAATAACTTTAGAACTGTATATTTTAAAATTATAAGATAAATTTATTTGAGACCCTCACACCAAGGCTTTCCATTTCATATGGTACAGTTGGCAAAACTTCTATTATTTAATTTTCTATACTGCCCCTCAAGAGTGACCCCCATATTCAAAATTCATTTATTTAAGTTACACGTTCGTATTTGGGTCGCAAAAATCCATATGTGTACCAAATTTCAACTTAATCTGTCTAGTAGATTCGGAGCAAATTAGCTGTGACAGACGGACAGACAGACAGACACATAGTGATCCAATAAGGGTTCCGCCGTTTTTTCCTTCGGATGTTCGGAACCCTAAAAACCAAAAAGGTCTGCTAACGTGCACTAACACAGCTCATGTATATCTATACAAATAAATAAAATATAAGTGTCCGTTTGTAATGTCAAAATAACAGCCTTTTACTACTTGGCACTTACAACAAAAAAGCTATTTGTATTTTTTAAGTGTGCCTGTCTGTTTGTTCCCGCTAATCTCCGAAACGGCTGAACCGGTTTCTACGGGACTTTCACTGGAAGATAGCTGATGTTATAAAGAATAACTTAGGCTACTTTTATTTCAGAAAAATAATTAGGGTTCCGTGCAAAAAAAGAACCCCATGAAGTTCAATAAATATATACATTCTCTATGTCAAGTGTCTATGCCGTACTTCTCTAAATAAATAATCCACTTTCTTTTAAATTAAACGGCGGGTGAAACCGCGGGTCCCAGCTAGTCTTGAATAAAACAATTTATTTCCTCTGTCCCAGTATTTGATAGATAATCTATGCGGCACCATCGCGAGCACCAACTACGGCACCCTCCTGCTATCAAACATAGAGGCGACGCCCTTCCGCTCGATGTACTCTGGCGCCACGCTGAAGCCCTACATACGGAGAGATGGAGACTCCGCCCCGACGTGGCTGAAGCTTACTGATGAGCTACTCAGGAAGACGAACAGGTGATTTGAACCCTCCCAATAGCTTGATAAGCAGCTCTGGATGTAATTGTGCGCTCGTTAAAAAGTGCACCGAAATCTTTTTCATCATTTCGGCCGAATAAAGTCCACTGCTGGACACAGGCCTCCCCCGTGCCGGCTTAGAATACCACCACCCCACCTCCTCCCGTGGGTGTCGTAAAAGGCGACTAAGGGATTAGCCGGATGATGAGCAGCAGTGTCCCTCGAGTACATTAACAACTCAACTGCGATCGCCAACCCGTCTGCCAAGCGTGGCGATTATGGCAAGACCCCCCAATGAACCCACAACACATCTATATCGGTCGTTGTGGTGATCTTTGAGGGAGGCCTGTGTCCAGCAGTGGACTTCATTCGGCCGAAATAATAATATACAGTATAAGTGGCATGCTTCACCCACCGTTTAATTTAAAAGAAATCGGTTAATTACTTATTTTTTTTATTAAATTCTGTGCAGACACATAAAAGACTACGAACCTCCTCCTCGCGCGACTATTGACTACTCGTACGTAAGGCCTCAACACATCGCAGCTGTCAACAACCTCTGCGCTCAGTTCTTCTGGCCCGGGATTGACCGTAAGTTCTATTTCATTAACGGGATTGAGAAAGATGTACTGATTTCCATATGTATCCTGGAATTGCTAGGCATAAGAGACACACGAATGTCTCGAGGGGACCAGCGCAGTGTGGTGCTACGCAGGACTGCTCCTGGGTAGCATTACAATTGTTATGGGCAGGTATGACGCTTAACTCCAAGCGAATGACTTGCTCGTCGGCTAACTAGGTTGAATAAAAAACGACGTGATACTATCATATCATTATTTGATGGCACGGTTGGTGCAGTGGCTGATACAGTCGGCTGCTGCGCTCCGGGTCGCGGGTTCGATTCCCGCACGGAACAAATATCTGCAGGTAGTTGTTCCGGGTCTGGGTGTATTGTATGTGTAATTCATGTCTGTAAACGCACCCACTACACAGGAGCAATCCTAGTGTGGGGCAGCGTTTTTTGTTTTTCAAAATAGTAAATAATATATATCATACACGTCTCTCTTGATAAATAGTAAATTCTCGCTAAAAAAAACGTTGCCCCACACTAGGATTGCTCCTGTGTCGTGGGTGCGTTTACAGACACAAATCCCAAACACAATACACCCAGACCCGAAACAACTATCTGCAGATATTTGTTCCATGTGGGAATCGAACCCACGACCCGGAGCGCAGCAGCCGACTGTATCAGCCACTGCACCAACCGTGCCGTCAATAATGTCAGCAATATTATGTTATATGCTGGTCTTGAAATGCTCATCCATCGGCAACTCCTCTATCAAGAAAGTTGGTTGTCGAGCCAAAAAATATTGGTGTTGTGTGCTTAACCTATGCCGTGTGGTGCCGGCTCAGAATACCACCACCCCATGTCCTCCCGTGGGTGTCGTAAAAGTCGACTAAGGGATTAGCCGGGGGATGGGCAGCGTCCTTCGAGTACATTAACAACTCAACTGCGATCGCCAACCCGTCTGCTAAGCGTGGCGATTATGGCAAAACCCCCCAATGAGCCCACAACACACCATATCGGTCGTTGTGGTGATCTTTGAGGGAGGCCTGTGTCCAGCAGTGGACTTCATTCGGCCGAAATGATGAAAAATGATGTGCTTAACCTTAGAATCAACCCTAGTAAGACCTTAAAACGGCTATACGATAGTCACTCTTCGGTTTGGACACAGGTTTGATTCAATTTGAGGAGGTCTTAAGTTCAAATTGTACTACACGTGTGTGTCATAGTCACCATGCTTTGCAAACGTATAGCACACATGAGTACAGCCTACACTGTCTTGAGCCACCGTTTACGACACCCGCGATGATCTCTTGTCAATTAGTTCTAACTTGTTCCATCAGTGACGGAAGCGCTCCAGTACCCCGAGTTCAGCTGCGTGGTGACGTATAAGCAGCTGGTGGTCGGCTGCGCCTTCCTGGTGCCCGACGTGGGGCACAACGAGGCCTACATCTCCTTCGTGCTGACGCGGCCCGAGTGGAGGAACGCCAAGATCGCCACCTTCATGCTGTACCACTTGTTACAGGTAACAATCCTAATTTATTATTTAAGTCACAAGCAAAACTGTTAGCTTAGTCAGGCACTTCAATATCGCAACAAATATAGCCCGCGCTAAACTTTTTGGCCGCTCTAAATAGTAAAAAAACATTTTTTTCCCACAAACAATTAAATAGGCAAACATAAACAATAATGGATCAGTAGCGTCAAAAAGGCCATTCACCCAGCTTGATATCAGGGGGCAGTACCAGGTAACCTGACGCTGATTTTCAGCTGCAACCCACAAACGCAATACACTCGAAACCAGTAAGATATATTGCAATAATTCTATATACATATAACAGATAGATACATCTGTGTAGTGTCTGGATCCATCTCGTCCTGTAGGTGTCGTAAAGGGAAGACCTAAACCAGAGATATGGGCAACAGCGTCCCTTCTATGGACAGCAGCCATTCTGCAATCACCGATCCACCTGCCAAGCGTGGTGAGTACTGGCAAATTCCCCCCAAAATGACGACACAATTATTGTCGAAACCTATGGGGGAGGCCTTTGTTCAGTAGTGGACGTCCTCTCGCTGATATGATGATGATGAGAAAAGTTAGAAGTAAGAGTCCATTATGATATAAATACGTTTTTTTTTTTTTAAGAACGTTGCCCCACACTAGGATTTCTCCTGTGTCGTGGGTGCGTTTACAGACACAAATTCCACACACAATACACCCAGACCACTGTTAACACTGCATACCCCAATAGTGGCAATTGCTGAGCTGAACCAAGCAAGAGGCACGCGATACATTTTAGTTCGAAATCCGACAATGTCAACGAATTTTTATATAGATTATCGTTAATCGTATAAAGAAAGTATCTGGCAAGACAAAACTAAAAGAACTCTTGTATGACTAAAAAAACACATGGAGAATGCATATTAACTTACAGAAGAAAAATTCAAAAAAATACTTTAGGTTATCTAGGGAGGAGTTTAAAAATATGTTTCCAAATAGAATCATTTAATTTAATTTTCATATAATCTGGGTGTTTTACATCGTATTTGCTGTGTGGTGCTGGCTCAGAATACCACTACCCCATTTCCTCCCGTGGGTGTCGTAAAGGTCGACTAAGGGATTAGCCGGAGGATGGGCAGCAACATCTTTCGAGTGCATTAACAACTCAACTGCGATCGCCAACCCGCCTGCCAAGCGTGGCGATTATGGCAAAACCCCCCAATGAGCACACAACACAAACCCTCACCGGTCGTTGTGGCAATCTTCGGGGGAGGCTTCTGTTCAGCAGTGGATTTATTACGGCAGAAATTATGTTTTTATAGATTATCCTCCGGCATAGTCGCCGTGGGTGTCGCCACGGGATGAGATGGGGTGGAGTTATTCTTAACTGGCACTATACCATGATTATCAATGATGCGGTTTCCGGAATAATATACTAATATGATGATGATGATGATGATAATAGAATTATTGCAATAGAAAGAAAGAAGAAAGAAAGAAAATAATTTATTTGGCACAAACTCAGGACACTCACAAATTAAATAAGTAAAAAAAAAAAATACAAAAACGCTTCTTAAAATGATTACCTAATTAAGCTGCTATGTGCCCAACAGCTGAGCCAAATAGGTTCAATTCAGCATTATGTCAGACAGCTAGTGCCTGACGCTGATTTTCAACTGAACCTGTTATAGGTAGGCCGTGACGGATGTAAACCAGTTTACATAACAAAAATAAATCTATTAATATATATTTTAAAATAGAAAACGATAAAAAATAAAAATAAAACTACTAGTTTCGAGCATATGGCACTTTTTCCCCTATAGCTCATTGTAGTAATCATTGGGAGAGCCATTTACTACAGTGGACATTTGCGAACTGGTACTCTTGCATTACTGCTTAGGATTGCTTGGTGAGCATAACTTTGACTGCATGGTGGCAGAAGTTTGTACTGCATTCAAGTTACTTACTCAATAAAATGGTTAAAAGGTAATTTCTTCTTTTTCGTAGACTTGCACAGGGAAAGATGTTACGCTGCACGTTTCACCGACAAACTCCGCCATATTTCTGTATCAGAAGTTTGGTTTCAAAGTAAGTATATAATAAATATAAACTTTTAAGTGTCCATGGAGTTTCTTGCTGGCTCTTCTCCATAGGACCGACAATTAAGAACCGTGCAAATTTAATCATTGGCGTACCATAAGTACCTGAAAAAGTCTAATTAAAATATTAGTTGCAGTGGTTGATACAGTCGACTGCTGCGCTCCGGGTCGTGGGTTCGATTCCCGCACGTAACAATATTTGTATGATCTGCAGGTAGTTGTTCCGGGTCTGGGTGTATTGTGCGTGGAATTTGTGTCTGTAAACGCACCCACGACACACGAGAAATCCTAGTGTGGGGCAACTATCCTTAAAAAAAAGAAAAAAGTTTCAGTTCTGTGAAAAGATATTTATTTGCATCTTTATTTCGCCTATAACTCGAGTCAACTTTTTCAGGCCTGCCCATAACAATTGTAATGATTAAGGCGAGGCATTGGTAAACTATTAATCTCAAATCGGGCACCGCATTCTGCTCTCACCCCGGTATTCTTACGCGGCAACTACAGCAATAATAAAATTATATTAACGTTAAGGTACTTAGATTTTCTTAACCATATCTTACTTTTTCAATTAAGCAAGCGTTTCTCATTCATAGTAATGTCTTAGGTTTTCGCGATTATTACACATTATAATAAAACAATTTTAAACGGATTAAATCGCGTGTATTATTGATTTTTGTTTTCCTGACGTTTTGAACACTTTGCAGGGTTCGTGGTCGCAGGATGACTAAGGTGACAAGCGTCGTTACAGATTTAAAAAGTTATTTTATCTACCGTACAAAACTGATCGAAAATTATTTCAGTGCACGCAGTAATCACTCACAGTGTCTTGATGTTTTTTAGTGTGGTGTGTTGTTTGGGATTTTATTAATTTAATAACCGGATTCCAAACAGGCGGTACCTGCCAACCATCTTCTCTATTAAAATTAGGATGTTTTTTAATTTCAATAGCCTCTCGAAACATTCTTGGTACATAACGGTTCTCTTTCGCGAGGACTTGAGGATGATCAAATCGAAGAAAATTGTTTTTCTCATTCGTTTAGAATTTTTAGTTTTTTGTTCTTCATATTTTATAACAAAATGTTACTCGCAATATATTTTAATGCTACGGCTATCGATAGCGCGTGGGAACTCGGCCGACATAGACCCATCGCTGACAGTGGTCGGTTAGGGTGGGACTTGCAGCATACAAAAAGCGCGCGAGCTTGCTTGTGTCGTAAGTTCGTATGCGTCAAACCAGTATTTTTCTTTTAAAATAATAACTTGCTAATTTTATAAAATCCAACTACAATTTTGAAGTGTATGTTTAGACTAGTCTACACACACAACATTTTTAGACTTAAATCGGTCTCGTTTGCCACGACAACATCTTTGTTTTGAAAGAGTAGTTTTTGGTTTTTTTTTCTGCTGCAAAAGTTAACCAATCATATAACGCAATTACATAAATTAAGCAAAGACATGATAAAGGAATTACAAAAATATCAGTTCCGAATGTTTAATGATTGCTGAGAAATATTGACATCCCTGACGTCAATATTTTCAATTCGTCGCCATAAGCCTCACGTGACACCTTATTGCGGTGTCACCACAAGCATTTATTTTTCTTTTCCTATTTATTGCACTTATGTATTTAAAACCTAAATTAAGTAATTCATCTTCTAACATGATAATAATATATAGTTAATTATTATTTCCTTTATTGAATACAACACATATAAATTACATTTTTAAATACATAAAAACAATAATATATATTTAAAAATATAAAAAATAGTAGCCGACCGGCGTCGGGAACAAGGTCCAAGTCACTGGTGGTTAGAGCTCCAGAGAGAGGAACCTCCTGACAATTCGAGCCGTGTCAAGGAGTACCGCTTTCTGTATCAAGCCCTTGACCCAACCGCCCAACGAGAGCCTCTTAAGGTGTTGGTCGAGGCTCTTAGGTATAGTTAATTATAGTTTCATTAATAATATATTTTATAAATTAGAATGTATTTACAAATACAAAACTGCTGATTTTCATTCTGATCAATTCGGCTTTCCTAATTTCTAAGCAAACGTCTGGTTTGCATGTCATCGGACTCAAAAGCTTAACTTTTTCGTTAGTATGTTTGAATGCTGACGAAAGTTAAGGAGTGCCCCCTATTCTTAACATTCGTTAAAATATAAAAATATTTTTATTCATGTAAACCATATATAGGCACTTATGAATCGTTGAAACTTTAACTGCCGCGTTCCAAGATGTGGATTTCCTATGGAGAAGAACGGGCAAGAAACTCCATGGTTACTCTTTTTAAATCATATTAAATGTTACAATATTGTATGAGCACATTGTTGTAAAAATCAAGGTTATGTGAAAACAATGTAGGAGAAAAGAGACTTAATTAAACTTAAACTTCTTAAAAGTCTACAAAACAAGCCTGAATGTATTATTTTTATTAAGTTTTGATTCAGTTGTCATGGCAGCATTTGGCTGACCAGTCCCAACAGACGGCACTCGTTCACGAGCATGACGCATGCATCAGCGTCGCTTAGCTCAGTTAGTACTCAACGGGCTATTTCATGTATTCAGGTTCGAGCGCAGCCGCTGTCATGCAATAATTGTCATTTGCATACCGCACTCCATGGTCCGCCACCGGGTGGCCAGTTTGAGGCAGTCCGTAACAAAACGTGAGATTCAGAAACGAGTCTAAGCGTGAACTTACGCTTCCATCTGTCAAAATTAGGGGCGTAAGTAGTGCATTTTGACACATGGAAGCTTAGACTCGTTTCTGAATCTCACCCTAAGATCCTTGTTCTCCTGATTATCTCAAAAGATTTTTTCTAGTGTTGAGAGCTACCTCTCATAGCCGTAACCTGCGTGCTGCCGTGAATTTGATTCTTCAGTTTCCTTCCCACCGTACAGGTTTTATTTCTAAATCCTTTGCTGTCCCAACAATCAAAATATGGAACGAGCTTCCCCTTGATATAAAGAAAGCGCCAAGTAAGTTTTCTTTCAAACGCGAAGTTTGGGAATACTTTTTGAATTCGCTGGAATCCTAATTGACAATTATGGGCATGGTTAAAATGATAAATAGTACCAATTATATGTAGTATATTTTTAACCTATATATTTAACCGTATCTATAGTATGTAGATTTTTGTGTATGTATATCTTATTATTCAATTTTTGTAATATATCTTTTTTTGTACCTCTTTTCGATACTTTTCTTTTTAACCCAAAGGTTGACTGGTAGAGAATGCCACATGGCATTAAGTCCGCCTTGTGTACTATTGTGCATAAAAGTATAAATAAATAAAAGACCTCCCTTTGGACCACATTTCAAAATTATGTTATATATCCGTGTTTTATACCTTTCATTCTGTGGTTCCCAGCAAAGACACCATCAGACCCTATCAATACGGACTCACGGTATTTCTGTAGCACAAAAAAGAAAGCTAGAGAAATAATGCTAAGACTGATTCATCACCATCATCATTATATAAGCCAAAGGACGTCTACGATTTCCACAAGCGGTCATATCCTACCCGCACCCAACGCCTCCCAGCGACATTCACCAGATCGTCTGACCACCTCGGTGGAGGTCGTCCCACGTTGCGTTTTCCGGTGCGTGGTCTCCATTCGAGAACCTTTTTGCCCCAACAGCCATCAGTTCTACGAGCCAAATTGCCCCGGCCATTTTTTTTTTGTAAATAATCCTTTCAGCTATGTCGGCAACTTTAGTTCTTCTACGGATCTTTTGAATTTTTATACTATTTCGTAGAGAAATAGCAAGCATAGTTCTCTCCATCGCTCGCTGAGTGACCTTGAGCTATCTTATTTAGGCCCATAGTGAGTGACCACGTCTCTGTCCCTAATGTCATCACTGGTTAGACTTTCGTCTTGTCGCATTGCAGACGTTGCATAGTTTCCCGAACGAGGCGGATTGACCCCTTTCTTGAAGACAAGAATTAAGTATCTTTATTTAATACCAAAAAGCAAATACCAATATTCATAACTTCAAAAATTCTAACTTCAAAAATGACTAACTTTAATACAAACTTTCTACCCCTATTTTACCCCCTAAGGGGTGACATTTCCATAAATCCTTTCTTAGTGTATGCCTACTTACGATCTAAAAGGAATATATAATAGTAGATATACTATCAAAATCTCAAGTTTCTAGCCGCAGTGGTAAAGGCTGTGCGTTGATGATGCCTCGAATCCGATACATTAATATATAGATACCCCATAAATCTTTGGTAGTTTTAACTATTAACAGAACTATAGACTAAACGGAGGTTTAATAGAGCTTAGCGGGCCACCGACGGGGACTCGAAGACATGGTCAAAATCAGTAAAAAGGTATGGTAAATAATATATGAAAGAACAAAGAACACTTGGCGCGCGCACAACAATATACCTACCAATAAAAAAATGATAACATTACATTATTCCAAATACAAACTTTGCTAGTTGTTCTTGGATTACCTAATGTTAACCCAAATTATTACCCGAAGTATTATTTTCTACAATTTTCCATTGGATTTTGTGACCGCCAACTCCGCCTTCACCTGTGTTATAAATCCTCCTAACATTCATAATCTCGACAACGTTAAAATATTCCCAACAAGTAAAAGTGTTCTATTCAGTAAACTATGAAAAGAATCAGGCAAGAAAAAGTATTATATAAAAAATTCAACTTATTTATTTACTGTGGTTTGGATATAAACCCTTCATACAACAAGTAGTCATAGATCTTTCTTGTTTTGTTCACATCAATTTTGACTATCCTCCTTGCATCTAACAAACGGAGTGAACCAATCTTGCTGTTTTGGGTTATTAATTGTTGCTTAATCTCTAAGTAATTCTCTGGCAGCAGTCGTAAATTAGAACATAGGACCTTCTCTGCCTCAGTCAGTCTGTTGAATCCTGGTAAATCAACTATTTCTAGTGGCATTGATGTCCTCTTGTACTTCAACAATTGGTTATTTTTTCCGAACATATGCATGTTCTTTATAGGTGATTGACTGTCAAATTTCTTAGACATCACATTTGTTGCATACTTTTGCTCTTTAACCACCAGATCATTTTCACTCTTCAACTGTTTGTATAATTTAGCTGCATACAATGTCCTTATTCCATTTCTTCTATACTCTGATAGTCTGGATATCCTCTGCATTAATTCCTGTTCCAAACTTATTGACTCCATGAAAGCATCAAATTGCATTCCCGTCATGAACTGCATGAATGAGAGTAACCTTTCAGATTTCTGTCTTGTTAATGTTGAATCATACTTCTGCAGCCAAGAAATTAATTTATTAGGCATAATGAGACCATGATGTTGTATTATCTTGTAACGCCTTCGCCTCTCTCGAAGCCTGCTATTTAGAGCACTGACCAGGGACACTTTTAATGAGTCCATACATTCATCACCATCATCGCCATCATCATCATCATCATCTGAGTAACTGTCTTCAATGTTGAAAATGCTTTCTGCATTATGATCATAACTAAGTTCAAATTCTGACCGGTATGCATTGTACCCAGCCAAATGTTGATCTGCATTGTTATTTCTTGGTGGGTTTGTGCAAACTTCTGAACTATATAGATAAGGTATCACGGCTTTTGGAAACAAAGATTGTTCTGTCTCTGGTAAAAGCTTCAAATCTTTGTACTGAACATTTTCGATATAATACTTTTTGTAATGTTCCTGACATTCAAGTTTTGAACGTGTGTGCACACTCTTCGATATTTCTTCCCAATTTCCGTAGCCGTATGTTGATAATGCAGACAGCAGCTTGCATTCTTCCTTAGCTGACCAATTGCAGTTCTCGAACAGAGGAAAGTCATTCCTTCTTACTGCATATTGGTGATCGTTTTTGTGAGCTCCCACTTCCTGACCGGAAGCAAAACAGGTGGTGCACAGATTAGTATCACAGTCAACACATTCTATGAATGGTTCGTGGGCAATCTCACTGCATGAGTCGCATTTACTTTGTAATATATCGTTTGACATTGTTTACAGGTCGAGGAGCTAATACAGGACTTCTACGAAAAGTACTACGACATAGATTACAAAGGCTGCAGACACGCGCTGTTCCTGAGACTTATCAGATAAATAAATGTTTCATTTACCGTGTTACTTTTATTTATACTTATAAAAACATGTAATGATTTACGTTAGAAAATAGAAAACAATTTTACCACTAACACCTGACAAGTGACAGCTGTCAATAGTTCAATGCCGTATTTTCGATTTTTAATTGATTTCTATAAGCACAACCATAAATACTCTGGAGCCTTAACCATCAACAGCGATTAAAAACAGATGAAATCGTTGCTATGAAATGATGTTTTTGGATTCCGAGGCTTGGTTTGGAACAAAGATATAGAATTACCTAGGAGCTAAGGGTGAGATTCAGAAACGAGTCTAAGGGTGAGATTCAAAAACGAGTCTAAGGGTGAGATTCAGAATCGAGTCTAAGGGTGAGATTCAGAATCAAGTCTAAGGGTGAGATTCAGAAACGAGTCTTAGGGTGAGATTCAGAAACGAGTCTAAGGGTGAGATTCAGAAACGAGTCTAAGGGTGAGATTCAGAAACGAGTCTAAGCGTGAGATTCGGAAACGAGTCTAAGCGTGAACTTACGTTAGTAAGTAGTGCATTTTGACATACGGAAGCGTAAGTTCACCCTTAGACTCGTTTCTGAATCTCACCCTTACGCCCCTAACTCTGACAGATGGAAGCGTGAACTTAGCTTAGTCTCTTTTCTGAATCTCACCCTAAGGGTGATATAAGGCTTTGGTTACAGCGAAATAAACGAATGGCACAATTTCGTACTAAAGTAACAATCCACTTTCTGTTAAACCTGTTAGTATCGTGTGTTAACCAGATGGTTTCAGGTAAATATAGCTGTAGGCGCAAAACGCTTCAAGACGTGCGCGAACGGTTAGTGCTTTCTCTTTTTTCACACTTATTACTCACATTATGATGACAAGTATATAATAATGGAAATTTATTCAACTTAATAGGCTCTATTTATGTACGTAAGTAGGTAACTTAGGTAGATAATACTATATCTTTGCCTAGAAATTTGCATTAACACGTTCAGTGCCACTAACACCGAAAAATAAAAGTAGCCTAAGTTATTCCTTATAACATCAGCTATCTGCCAGTGAAAGTCCCGCCGGTGCAGCCGTTTCGGAGATTACCCGGAACAAACAGACAAAAAAAATTAGAATGCATTTTTTGTTATATGGTCCGTATATACTTTCATATGCATTTAGTAAGAACCTGTTATTTTGACATTACAAACAGACACTTCAATTTTATTTATTTGTAGATTAGCGTCATATAAAAATAGCTAATATTGTTCGTTCAGTACCTAGTTCTATAGAAGTAAAAAAAACAAAGAAATTGTATTATATATTTTTTACCATGTGGTGAAAAATAAAAGCGATATTGATAAAATTGGCAGTGTATCTGATTAAATTTCACAAATCATCATTTCGGCCGAATCAAGTCCACTGCTGGACACAGGCCTCCCTCAAAGATCACCACAACTACCGCTATGGATGTGTTGTGGGCTCATTGGGGGGTTTTGCCATAATCGCCACGCTTGGCAGGCGGGTTGGCGATCGCAGTTAAGTTGTTAATGTACTCGAAGGACGCCGCTGCCCATCCTCCGGCTAATCCCTTAGTCGACTTTTACGACACCCATGGGAGGAGATGGGGTGGTGGCATTCTGAGCCGGCACCACACGACACGAATTTCACAAATATATATACAAAATTATATGTTCCTCGTCACTCGACATGATTACGAATGATAGCCTTCTAGTTGATCTGCGAGTCTGCGGCGCAAATCCGTTGAAGTTTGAAGTTGAAGTATCGCATCGCTACATTAGATTTAGAACGTAAGTACGATTCCAGTCGACAATTGACTCGATATCACTCGCATCGAGTTTCGTCATGAGTGAAGTCCCTAATAAGCTTACAATTTTGTGAATTTCTCGTTATAAAGAAATAACCACAGCAAAGAGAACATACTGCATCATACTTGACAAGGAGAACGAATCTTTCTGAATCGGAACGTGATTTAAATGACGTGAACTCCCATTACTTTCCTGTATTTCTGAACGGTGAAATTTATATTCATCTCTTTCTAGCTTACACGGATCCGCTCTGTGTTCTTAGTGTTATGTCCCGTTCTCGCAGCGGGTGAAGGCCCTAGAACGTTCTAGATGTTTTAATGTATATATTTTGGCGCAACGGAGGCGCAGCGTTTCATTCAAATGTGAAGTTGCTACTGTGTAGTGTTGAGTGTTGTGAGTGAATATATAAAATTTTCGCCTATTTAAATTATTTGGACTATACTTGCGAGTTATTAGTGACTAGGTAAGTGTTCCATATATTCCATGTATCTAAAGTTAATTCCTTCAATCTAATTGTAGTCGTCGATTGTTTATTTATAAAGAAATCTGAATTTTATGTTGTGCGGATCATCGCTCCACATTGCCAAAAATGGTGTCAGGCGCAGAGGCTAATAGACATTGTTTCTTGTTCTAGGATAAAGATTTACCATGGGTAAAGACTATTACAAAATATTAGGCCTTGCAAAAGGCGCGTCTGATGACGACATTAAGAAGGCGTACCGTAAGCTGGCACTGAAGTACCATCCGGACAAGAATAAAGCAGCTGGTGCCGAGGAGAGGTTCAAGGAAGTGGCCGAGGCTTACGAGGTGTTGTCAGACAAAAAGAAACGAGAGATCTATGATGCACACGGCGAGGAGGGGCTCAAGGGAGGAATGGGATCACACAATGGACCTGGCGGCGGCCAGTCATTCTCGTACACGTTCCACGGGGACCCGAGGGCGACGTTCGCACAGTTCTTCGGCTCGGCGAGCCCATTCCAAGCGTTCTTTGATCTGAATGGTGGTACCGGAGGCACAACTATGTTCTTCGACCGTGACATGGACGTAGACATGGATCCATTCGCCAATATGGGCATGGGAACAGCGCGGCCCGGAGGCCCGGGTGGCGCTTTCCGCAGTCATAGTTTTAACTTTCACGGATCTCCAAGCAGGAAGGAGAAGACCCAGGATCCGCCTATCGAACACGATTTGTATGTTTCCCTGGAAGATATTGCGCGTGGTTGCGTGAAGAAGATGAAGATATCGCGCCGTGTGCTGCAACCTGACGGTACTTCTAAGAAGGAGGACAAAGTTCTGACCATTCATGTGAAACCTGGTTGGAAGGCTGGGACCAAGATCACATTCCAGAAAGAAGGTGACCAAGGCCGCAACAAAATCCCGGCAGACATCGTGTTCATCATCAGAGATAAGCCCAACCCTCTGTTCAAGAGGGAAGGCAGTGACATCAGATATTCAGCCAAGATATCATTAAAACAGGTAAGCAGCCATAGTAGTTAAGTTTTCAACATTAACAAGTAGTCAACATTGGTTACATAAATATTAGATATTTGTAAATGTGTTACAAAAACTATAACTGCCAACAATATGTAAACACCATATTCTAGAATGCTCTACATAATGAGTTTTTAAACCTTCAAATTTGTAATTCATAATAGCCTCTACTTTCATTAGTTAGGTAAAACATTCCTCCAGTGAGACAATCATCCAATTGTGCTTGCAGGATGACTTGTGTTGACATAACAAATAAATAACCCTTATTTATTTTTTTGTTGCAGGCTCTATGTGGCACTATCATTGATGTACCAACTATGTCGGGTGAGAAACTGACAGTTAATCTACAAGCTGAAGTAGTCAAGCCACACACAGTCAAGAGGTTTCCTGGCTATGGTTTACCATTACCTAAAGAACCAACACGGAAAGGAGACTTGCTAGTTGTTTTTGACATCAAATTCCCTGATCGCCTTTCATCAGGAGTGAAAGAAATTCTCATGGACACTCTACCCAATTAAGACTGAATTTCTCATTAGTTCAGATTTAAGTGTATAATTAAATTGGTTCTGACAGGTTTCCTTGTTTTAGATTTGTTGGTTTAGAGAAAGCCGTACTGATAAGGCCTTTGGTATGACTTTGTTAAACCTAAAAACATTGTTTAGTGGTTCCTTCAATTTGAATTGCATTTAATTGACATTGATTGATGTTAGTAAATTTAAATGATTGTATTAGTAAGATTTAATTTCTGGTCTTTATGTTTAAATAGTTGCCCAGTATGGTATGGACTATACTGGGAAACTATTTGAACATTACAATTAGTCAGAACCATTTAGTTTATATGCTCAAAACTAGTAACGAGACATTCCTACTCGTGTTGTAGGAACTCACTCATTTATGTTGCCTAATTATGTTACTGACTGTATTTTTGTATGAATGCTAGCCATAATTAGTTTGATTGGGTAGACTTCATGCGTTTTAGTATGGGGGGCTAACTTACGATTGAGTAAAAAGTGTTAATTGTATTTAATTCTTATAAGTTGTAAATATTATTTTTTACTGTAAATACATGTTGACAGCAGTAATTGTAAGTTTTAGGTCTGCATGAAAATTTTGAATTGCAGTTGAAATGTATAATATTGTTGTAAAGCTAAGTTTTGTTGAAGGAGACTTGTGTTGTAATAATATTGTAGACATGAACAGTGACATTAACTTATCACTTATAATTGCTGTTTTAAATGAACTAATAAACAAAATACCACATTACTTTAATTTGTTTAATTTTACCTGTCCAGGTATGAGATGTTACATAATAATTTCAAGCTTGGTGCAGTTGGTAACACCACTCTAATCTTCATGTAAAGGATTCAGCAGTAACTGCACCTTACCTTTTAATTAAATGAACTTTTGCTGAAGGAATTTATTTTGTGAGTGCAAACGATTCTTACATTTCGTTTGACGTCATACCTAAGCAGATAACCTACTTCATCAATCCAAGTGCCCAATAAGTGATGGTGTTTACTGGTTGTAGGTAATACTAATCTTTGACTGTTTGTAAAAGGGAATTGCGCTTGTGTACCTGGTCCATATGAAAATTTCCTATTTTAATTATTACAATACATAATGTATGATTTGAGCACAAATTAAAAATCTTTCACATTTTATTATTACAGCAGCGCGTGTTCTTAATTTGTGCGCGTTACGAAATGGTGAAGTTTTGTTTTGTGCTCGTGTATAAATGTTAGAAAAGATAAATGGGCAAATTTGCAGGACCCACTTCGTAAGAATCACCACTACTATAAAACAAGTTGTAATTTCCATTTATTTAATATTAAATACCTACCTACCTAATTGTTTAATCGATGAGAAAGTCGCGTTACTAGACATGAGAAATAAGTATAATCTTTTAACGACTGTTGAGACGGAAATCTGTTGACATGGCCACCGCGACGGACCTTGAGACCGAATGGGGCCAAGAAATCTGCGGGATTCTCGTCAAGCGTTTTAGTAGAGTTATATCAATCTGAAATGATAACAGTACTTTCTTATAGCCTGGAAATAGCTGTACCCACCTAATTAGTTATCTCATCAAATTTAAAGGTATCTTGATTTAACAACTTTCAGTTTATTATACTGCTCGACTAGCGACTGAGTAGGTAGGTGCCTAATTAATGTATTTCTGTAACCGCTAACACATAACACTAACAGGACAGGTAGTTACTATTTTAGATACATTTTATTTATTTATTTTTATTTATTTATTTATTATTATGGACTTCCAACAGAGGATACACACATACATGGGCTATTACAAATTAGTATATAAGTTTGTGTTTGTGTGCACATCCAATTATAGGAAGCCACAGCGTGCTCTTGTATATCTAGGTGAATCAACATAGAAAAATTTACAAAATTTAAATTAAATTGAAATAGTAGAATTTTTACATTAAAATATAAATACTTAATATAAAAACAAAACTAAATAAACATGCAATAATTTGATTAGGAACATTTTCAAAACAGATTTAGATTATAAATGTCAACAACAAACAGTCCCTTTGCCTGTGCCGCTACGTCGACAGCAACACTCGACACACACGGTTCTTTTCATGACCACACGACATGCGGAGGCCGAGTGTCTGACGTCACCGGGTAAAAATACCCGCGGCGCCCGCCCCGCCCTCGCATTCGCACGCTGGAGAAATGCACATACATCGTGATTACCACTGATTCCATGAGATTATCATTATCGATAGAACAGTTCAGTATCTAAGTGCCTATTAGACCGGATGATTGACAGTACATGATGTTACAAGTTGCGTATACACTTGTTGCCGCATCGACTTGGTAATTTATTTTGCCACTGACTGTTTTATTATCAATTTAATATAGGTAACATAATAGGTTCATAAATGTTTTGCCCTATTAGAACCTGTATTCTATCTATCGTATAGAATCGTGATCTATATTTCCAAAGCGAAATAACTGAAAAATGACAGAAGTCTACTTTAAAATTATTAATTCTTTAAATTAGTTTACTATGCTCCGACGCGCGAAGTCTACATATACGCCTACAAGGGTTTATTTATAAGATGAAATATTGATAGAGAAGTTAAAAGTACTCTCGGAAGAAAAATAGATTAATGGTAAAGGGCGACACACTATGATGTATTTTCTTCATGACACAAATTATATAATATAATCATCATGGCCGTCGGCAGCTTTATCAGAAATGTATAACTGTTCAGTTTAAATCACATAACCTTCCTTTTCTTCCTTGTGCTCCGTATTACTGTCAGAACTCAGAAGGGGTGAGACTATATTATTCTCAGCGCAGTGGTTCGATCAGGGGAAGGCTAGGCAGATCTTTCACCTATCCCATTAGCAGTCCGGTGAACGACCGCATGGTCGCTTATTTGCTTCATTGCCCACTATGAATAGCTTTTTCAGTTTACCTTCGAGTTTCTTCGTGTTATGTATCATTTTTTTTCATCATTTCGGCCGAATGAAGTCCACTGCCGGACACAGGCCTCCCCCAAAGATCACCACAACGACCGATATGGGTGTGTAGAGTACTCATTGGGGGGTCTTGCCATTATCGCCACGCTTGGCAGACGGGTTGGCGATCGCAGTTGAGTTGTTAATGTACTCGAAGGACGCTGCTGCCCATCCTCCGGTTAATCCCTTAGTCGACTTTTACGACACCCACGGGATGAAATGGGGTGGTGGCATTCTGAGCCGGCACCACTATATGTACTTATGTACCTACACAAAATAAGTGAATGTTTGTTGATGGAGTCGTTTAGTCTCGTTTTCAGGCTAGCCATGACCAACAGGTCAGGCAATAATACTAGAGTATTGATTCGTTGAATTACTTGCCGAATGCCGTCCAGGGTATACCCGCGTAGCATTCTTCTCCAAAATTACATATTCAAGTAATTTGTTCTATTTCGTTCCGTTGTGAATATTTCCCATTCTAATGTTTTTTTTTTTTTTTTTTTTAAAAACGTTGCCCCACACTAGGATTTCTCCTGTGTCGTGGGTGCGTTTACAGACATATATTCCACAGAAATGTCTATTCAGAATCTGTTATAATTGGGCGATTCGGTCTTAGGTCAACTGAATTATTCACCATATTTTATATTTCAGGTCAACATCGTAGTCAAACACGCTTATAATATCTAGGTCTGAGACTAATCCGGTAAACGTACTCTAAAATTTATTTTACTTTAAACTTCTCTAGTACTTAGATTTTTTCAAGTATATCCATTACCAGATACATACGCAATCCAACGGTACTCAGACAAAGGAAGGCATCTTGAAAACCAATAAACCACTTAGGCAAGTAGCCAGCAGGAAGCCAGGATTTAGAGGGGGGCAGGTAAGGAAAAGGTGTAATAATACGCATACTACAATTTTAATTTATTTATATTTTATATTCTTATAGAGTATAAATATTCTTCGTTTCAGGAGCCCGAGCACCTAGGGGACCGGCGGTAGCTGCCCCACTGCGCCTATACACTTAGGCATTGGTATGTAGAACTCGCGATTTTCTATCATCCGTCACAAATTCATTATTTTGTCCCTGGTAGGATTTCCCTACACGAAGCCCAATTGTCGCCTGGTATATGCCACTGAAGATAAGATTTTAGTCTTTAATTGATTAGAGCATTATCAAGCAAGAGCTTGCACATCTCCCTGAATGCTACATGAAAATACTTAAAATTTCATGATCTTGATCATCATCATCATCATATCAGCCGTTTATACGTCCACTGCTGAACAAAGGCCTCACCCATAGATTTCCATACTTAATTGTGTCGCCATATTATGGTGTACCAAGGCCATGTTGCCAGTACTCATCGCGCTTGGCAGGCGGGGTGGCAAGCGCAGTATAGCTACTATTCCACAGAAGGGATGCTGCTGCACATCCCTCTGGTTTAGAGTCCTTAAGTCGCCTTTTACGACGTCCACGGGATGAGATGGAGCGGTGCTAGATTTTTGATCCGGACACCACATGGAATCCTTGATCAAAGTATTTATAATCAATGATATTTTAAAATCATCTTAGGTTATAATAGAAACTATACAATTAGAATACAGGTAGATATCGATTATATGAGCTGCCAGTTCTGACCGAACGCAATTCAATTTGCAGTCAATATTGGTGGGGCATTTGAACAAAGAACTATTTTACTAGATTATCATCCCGAACGAACTGCATGTCAGTTTAATGAACTGTGTTCGATTGCAGCGATGATAGTAGCGAAACACGTCTATAGTTGGATATAGTATATGTTATGTGTGTAGCGAGGTGTGTAGACATGTACTTACAACAGATATGATTGTTCGTGCAGTTTAAATGCAAAATGTATTGAACATTTGCGGACAGTCGATCCTTCGTCAGATCGTCGGTGCGTAGAAAATCGCAAATAATGTTTACTGAATGTAGATTCATCGTTATTACTATAATCCTTTTTTTGTCGTGGGTTTCCATTAGACCAGTGTAATTGTATGTGGAATTCATGTCTGTAAACGCACCCACGAAACAGGAGAAATCCTAGTGTGGGGCAACGTTTACAAAAAAGGGTTTCCATGAAGAGTCCATCTCTTACCTAAGTTAGGCTATAACCCCACATTATAGTTAGTATTATTTGACATCACGCTGTTCCTTCTACCTACCTATCACGGGGGGTTCGGAGATCGCACGCGCATTGGACTGCAACCCGACAGGTTTTGGCCACTTTGTCTGATGGCCCCGTCCCTGACCTGACCAGTCGCAAGTCGCACATTCGTCTCAGGCGCGCGCTGTCTCGAACCTGTTTCCGGTCGGGCGACAGACTGCATCAAGTTCGCCGCCCGCACGCCGCAATTCATGGAGGCTGGATATTGGTCAGCGCTCTCCGACGCCCAGGGCAAGAGAGGTGGTCTCTTCCCGCCCCCGCTCCACAGCCTACTTTGCCTGCATTACGCAGAAAGAGGCGACGGCATCCTACGGGCTTTCTCTCCGGACGATGGACTGAAGCACGGCCGGAAGCAAAGTATATGAAGATTTTAACACGACAATAAATGGCTCATTGTAATAATCGCCACGCTTGGTAAGGGTTCTCGTATTCGCAATGATTATGTTGCTTTTTGATCACAGAAGGACACGGGTTCACAGTAAATCCTGAAATATTTCAACAGAAAACTGAACAGCCGAAAATGACAATGCCAAGAAATTTATCCAGAAATACATTGAGGTCGGCACGTCATCTATTTGTTTATTTTCGGTCATGATTCGATTTGATGCTGTTGACACGAGTGCAGACACCTGATAGACCATGTCACAGGTTAACGATCGCGATCTAGCTCAATTCATGAGGAAACTATAATACGAGTAATTGCCACTTATCTGTAACGGTAGAACGGACTGTCGAATATGAGATGCAATGATCTAGCAATTTTGAATTGTATACAAATAAAAAAAAATAGTAATTTAGCTATGCATTTTTGCCTATTTGATATACAATGAGATATTTAAAAAAAAACACATTATTATTACATCTAACTTGGCGTACAGCCAACGATTTTTTTGCTAACTCTTCTGCCTAGATTTTGTAAGAAATGACAACAGTGACTTCTGATTTCCGAAGTCGGCCTTCGCGGCGAGACAGCGAGCGCTTCTTAGACCTTGCACATTTATAGACACGTAGATAAATAATATTTTTTATCTTATAGCACTACCAATCGATTAGCGCGTTTATTGGCCGATTACGGTATATACACAATTTTTGGTCTATTGCAGTCCATTGCCTACATGTTTTCTTAGCGGACGAAACCGGTTTTTACATATATGCATGTTATTTAAATTATATTTTTTGAGGTCAAACAAATGTTTTTATTTGCAATGATTGAATTCGTAGTTATCGTGGTCCGCGTGGTCACGTTTCGCTGATATGCTCAAATATTTTTATGAGTTGTAAATTAGTATACTTACTTAGATAGCCATACCTACTTATTTTGTGAGATAGGTGCCTACTTTTTTTTTTATTTGGCACATGCCCGCCACACGTTCCCAACCACTGCAACTCCTGTAAGCCAGGATCTACAATGGCGACCACCGAAAAGAACACCGATCAATGAAGCTCGGTGTGTCCCAGAGAAATGAATAACTGTCTTGGAACCGGCACCGAAATTAATCAGAAAAGAAAAAGGAGGAGTAGGAAAGAATATACGTTCCACTTCCCTCCGTTGCAAGCAGGTGACAGAGAAAAACGATAGGCCATAGGCACAATAAATGGGAGTTTACAACAGGGTTAAGCCCAGTTGCCAAGCACCACGGGTACAATTTTTTTATTTACGGATCCTATGTTGTGCGTTGTGGTGCCTACTTATTGCAGGTGGAAGTAATAATTCAGCTATTTATTGTCGGATTCTCGTGATATTCTCGTTTTACCCACACGGCCACACGTGTTTACCCGATCATTACCCGAAATTTAATTTCACAAGTAAGTAATACTTTTTTTTTCTTTTTATTGTTGCCCAGTGGAAATTCTTCATGAACTTCCTTCGCCCCGGGGAAGGGCGAAGGGGTATGCCGGACTCCTACCGGCTAAAACCACTGGAGCGGTCATCTTCGGCACCTAAGGGAGGCTCCAGGTCCTCGTATATTCACACTAGAGCCGCCCACTGGTGCCACGCCTATAGGCACATCCCTGAGAGGGTGACTGTAAAGCCGTCACCCCCTCGGGGGGATTGTAAAGGATCCCCCAAAGCGTCCCTCACAAGTAATACCTACGTACCTATTTATTGTTAAACAGTAGGTTGTGAAGTTTCCACGGAGAAGGACGAGACGGCGCCGGAGCAACAACTGTCCCGGCGCCCAAGTCCAACACGCCTGAACCCCCTGCCGTCACTTCATGGTGGGGGACCTCGGGGGTCGCGGGTTCGCAGATTGGGGAGTCTGCGTGCTCACACCGAGCGACCCTTGGGAAGACGGTGGCGCGCACGTGGTCACGTGCCGCCGTGTGCGCAGCACAGCGCATAGCGAGGCTTGGGGGGATCCTTTACAATCCTCCCCGAGGGGGTGACCGCTTTACAGTCACCCTCTCAGGGATGTGCCTATAGGCGTGGCACCAGTGGGCGGCTCTAGTGTGAATATACGAGGACCTGGAGCCTCCCTTACGTGCCGAAGATGACCGCTCCAGTGGTTTTAGCCGGTAGGAGTCCGGATACCCCTTCGCCCTTCCCCGGGGTGAAGGAAGTTCCATGTAGAATTTCCACCGGAAATCAATGAAAAAGGTTGTGAAGTTTATTCATGGAATTACCGATTTACGTTTATCTTATCAGATCTTTAGGTATAATATTATAAAGTTGAACTGTTTTAGTGTTAAGATTTTTTAAATATACAACTTGTTGATGAGGCCAGCAAGTCATTCGTCTGGTGGTAAGCGTCATGCTTGCCCATGACAATTGTAAAGCTACCCAGGAGCAGTCGTGCGTGGCACCACACTGCGCTGGTCCCCTCGAGACATTAGTTATTTAGTCTCTTATGTCCAGTGATTTCACTAGCTACATTTCCCTTCAGAGCGGAGCACTGTAATGTGTAAAGTTTAAACTACTAGTGTATTATAATATCTGTGGTTTAAATCTAGGCCACACTGTGAACGCCACGCGAGGGTTGTTTAGGAAACAATTAATTTTCGCTTAAACACTACTGCTTGGTGGCAGAATAACTGGCACTGCAGTGGTACGGTCTACGTAGCCGGCCTTTTGCATTAAGAGACATACTTACTACCAGCATCTACCAGTAAGATCACACTTAACTCTAAAACAGACAAATCCTGAGTCTAAGTCAAATCCAAAGATTTTGGGAATAGATTGATTATTAATTTCAACTGTCGCAAGGTGCTCCAAATATAACAGAAATATTAAAGTTACGCTGTAGAACAGTATTAATACTAAGGAAGTGGTTCATGGACGGTGGAACGAGCCAACGATGGCCTCTAAAATCTGGACATAATAAAAAATCCATATATGACGATTTGACAGCACGGTTGGTATAGTGGCTGATACAGTCGGCTGCTGCACTCCGGGTCGTGGGTTCGATTCCCGCACGGAACAAATATTTGTATAATCTGTAGGTAGTTGTTCCGGGGGTCTGGGTGTATTGTGTGTGGAATTCATGTCTGTAAATGCACCCACGGCACAGGAGAAATCCTAGTAAGGCAATGCTTAAAAAAAAAGTTATTTTATTATTATATGTGTCCGTGTATATAGGTGGTCCGTGTGGTGTCCGGATTAAGAATATAGCACCACTCCATCTCCTCTCGTGGATGTCGTAAAAGGCGACTAAAGGACTCTAAGTCAGAGGGATGTGCTGCAGCGTCCCTTCTGTGGAACAGTAGCAATTCTGCGCTCACCAACCTGCCTGCAAAGCGTGGTGAGTACTGGCAAATACGCTCCAAAATGACGAGTTGTGAGTGCGCGTTTTTGGCTGATAATATATGGTATAAACACAACTGACATTTTTATATCTAGGTGAGTAGATATCCGCGCTATTAATTTCACCTATTGCAAAATTTACATTTGGGTACACAACTTAAAATTGAAGTGTCTGTTTGTAATGTCAAAATAACAGCTTTTGACTAATTGCATATGAAAGTATATACGGTACCCACAACAAAATAAACTATTTCTATTTCCTTTATCTGTCTGTTTGTTCCCGGTAATCTCCGAAACGACTGGATCGATTTCTACGGTACTTTCACTGGCAGATAGCTGATGTTGTAAGGAATAACTTAGGCTACTTTTATTTAAGAAAAATAATTAGGGTTCCGCGTAAAAATTTAAAACCCTTGATATCCAATATATATATTCTGTGTCAAGTATCTATGTCGAAGTACTCTAAATTTCTTTTAAATTAAACGCGGGTGAAACCGCGGGTCCCAGCTAGTATAAAATATTCGTTAACAGCAACAAGGCTACATAACATAATCAGTTGTTAACGATTTACGTGAAAGATCAAGGATTATTTGAATTTTCACAATGTAACTAACATATTGGCGGGGTTTGTTTTCCGTTGTACAGAGGTGCCTAGCCTAGAGCTTCCATGTTCATAGAACATTCGAGATACTCATTGTTTATACATAATCCGTTATCAGAACGTGAACTACGTTTTGTAAAATACACGTTTCCTTGAAGTAGCACCGTGTGGTGCCGGCTCAGAATACCACCACCCCATCTCCTCCCGTGGGTGTCGTAAAAGTCGACTAAGGGATTAGCCGGAGGATGGGCACCAGCTTCCTTCGAGTACATTAACAACTCAACTGCGATCACCAACTCGTCTGCCAAGCGTGGCGATTATGGCAAAGCCCCCCAATGAGCCCACAACACACCCATATCGGTCGTTGTGGTGATCTTTCGGGGAGGCCTGTGTCCAGCAGTGGAATTCATTCGGCCGAAATGATGATTGAAAGTAGTGTTATTGCGGTAATATCTATATAACATAATTCAGCGCGTTACTGTCCCATAGCTGGGCACGGGCCTCTTCTCATGATGAAAATGGTTAGGCCTTAGTCCAGCGGGCTGGCCCAATGTGGGTTGGCAGACTACGCACACCATTGACAAACATTTTGGATCCCTCTCAGGTGTGCAGGTTTCCTCATGCGTGAGTGCATGTTTTCCTTCGCCACTATCGCAAGTCACAATCAAATTTTGATCCGCACATATAAACCCGAAAATTCAGACCCTCCTGTAAAGACAAGCATTCTACCACTAGTCTTACGAGGACCTGGATCTTCGATCTTCGATCTTCGGTGCCGAAGATGACCGCTCCAGTGGTTTTAGCCGGCAGGAGTCTACCTTCGAGGATACACCTTCGCCCTTCCCCGGGGCGAAAAAAGTTCATGTAGAATTTCCATTGGACACCAATAAAAAAAAGGCTATCACTGCTTCTTATATCTGTATAATCTGAAAGTTTATTTCCATTTGTTTGAAATGGTCAACAGAAGCGGGACCGTGTTAATTGTAGATCTAGAACATTTAGAACCACCGAGAAGGCTGTCGGCTGTTCGATTCCGAACACTGAGTGAGATTACCCGAAGCAGCCCGAACTTGTTCCGATCGTTCTAGACTACGTTTGGGTTGCCAGCTTTGGATCTCCACTTGCCGAGAGTAGTTGCCTAGTTCAATTTTCTGAGGTTTACTAAATTTGTAAGTAAAAATAATAATTAAATTCCTATAAATTCTAAGCCGACACATTCTTTAAAATATTAAGTTACTGTAATACGAGTAGGTATGCTTTTAACGATTTTATATGTTATTGCATGAAAAATTAATATTGAACATTTCCAAGTTACCTATATAAAATAGTCACAGACACATTGAAATTGGTTTTTGAGGTACCGGATAAACTTGGGTAAGTAATTCAAAATAAGGTTGAGGGGTTAAGGGATTTAGAAATTAAAGACGACCACAATAGCACAGTGGCCAAGTGCTTGCATTTAAAACCAAGAGAACTAAATAATATTTATATAGCTACTAGTGTGCGCCGTGTGGTGCCGGCTAAGAATAACACCAGTCCATTCTGTCCAACAGTGGACGTTTTTCGCCTGAAATTATGATAGCTACTAGTTTTTGATGTTTTCTTTGGATAAAAGTCAGGTGGGGTGGGGGCTTATCTCCATAGTAGTATAGATTTGACGAATCGATAATCGTTCAGTTCTAGTCGTTTTTTAAATGATATTTATCCAGCAAAATATGTTATATTAAAGTAAATATATTTGAGACGGGCTTGTTGTGAGGACATGCCATTCCATTTTATAAGTCAAACGGCACAGTTTGCAAAACTTTATTCTTTAATTTTCTATATTGCCCCCCAAAAGGGACGCCCATATTCAAAATTCATTTATTTACATTACCCGTCCGTGTTTGGGTCGCAGAAATGCATATGTGTATCAATTTTCAGCTTAATCGGTCCAGTAGATTCGTAGCAAATTGGCTGTGACGGACGGACAGACAGACAGATACACGAGTGATTCTATAAAGGTTCCGCCGTTTTTTCCTTCGGACGTTTGGAACCCTAAAAAACGGAATATTTGTACTTCAAATGGAATAGACATCTGTTTATAAACAATAAGCTGATTATCTAAAGTTGAACAAGTTTCCCGAATAGTCTGGAAACGTCTAGAAGTGAACACACTAAGCAATAAAACAGGCACGTGCGCTGGAACTTCACGTGTCTCATGTTACATGCATGTGAAACGTGACCGGCGACCCGCATTACGCGCGCCGCACTTTCGCGGTAACCACCGATTCATACGACCAAATAAAAAATACTCAAGTCTCAAACACTGTAGACTAAATTTATGAATTGTATTGTTGTTCGGTTAATAGCGTAATTTCCTATCCAAGTCGAACCGGCGCAAAGGTGTTTCAAGACTGGCTGGAGCTTCAAGTTTTAATTCCAAATCAAAACTTAATCGAGAGCCTCTAGAGCTGTCTCCCAAGCAACGCTTTTAAATCACACACACACACACATGTCACATTCTCGGGGCGTCCTTCGCTGCTGTTTTTTTGTTTGTAGTTTATGGTGATAAAAAAATGATTTATTACTAATATTAGTGCTTTTCTAAATAACAAGCGGGTGCCGACGTAAGTACATTGTTCTGGCCAATTTATGTTAGTGGTACGCGTAAAACACACGTTAAGTGATAGGTTTATTTACAGATTTGATTACTAAAGGAAGTTTATGAGAAATTGATGAGAAGAGGATGTTGTAAAGTGCGTTTGTTTTGTATTTCCATTTGTAATAAAATAGGTTGGAACAGTCAGTTTTGAATTTTATATTCCGCGTATACCTAGGTATATTACTACCGGTAGGTGTTCAATCTATACATCTATACAAATAAATAAAATTGAAGTGTCTGTTTGTAATATCCAAAATAACAGCTTTTTACTAAATGCATAGGAAAGTATTTAAGGTACCTACAACAAAAAAACTATTTTTATTGAAGTGAAAACTTCTTTTAGCGCGGTACGCATATTTTTAGATGAGATAAAATCTCTGCACTCGCGACACCGTTACGAGACGCAGCTATAGTGTGTGCATATATGGATGTACATATAACAGACCGCAAACGCGTGTACATAAATAAAATAAGTTTTCACTTCTGTCGGCACTCCCGGAATGCAACCCGTATTTTTTATTTTATCTGTCGGTCTGTCTGTTTGTTCCCGCTAATCTCCGAAAGGACTGGATCGATTTCGACGGGACTTGCACTGGCAGATAGCTGATGTTATAAGGAATTACTTAAGATACTTTTATGTTAGAAAAATAATTAGGGTTCTGGGCAAAAAAATTAAAACCCATTAAATCCAATATATAAACTAATTGTTTGGTATATATATTGGATTACTAGTAGCCTAAGTCACTCCTTATAACATTAGCTATCTGCCAATGAAAGTCCCGTCAAAATCGGTCCAGCCGTTTCGGAGATTAGTCGGAACAAACAGACAGGCAAATAATTACCTTAATACCTTAAATAAGTACCTTATATACTTTTATGTGCATTTAGTAAAAAGCTGTTATTTTGACATTACAAACAGACACTTCAATTTTATTTATTTGTATAGATAAGCATGTTCTAAAAATAAGTAAGTACCTAAGGGATGACGACATGCGCCTATGCGTGAATTCCTAACTCATTTTTAGCATATTGGCACAATTTTAAATGCAATGTGGTATTGGCTGTGCGCATCACTGTCATCTGCCAAAGCCCAGTGTCGACGTCGCCCTGCCAAGCGTTGTCGCACTCGCAACCATTATTTAACAACAAATTAACGACCATTACCTTACCAAAATAAAGTTCAAAGTTAAACAACTGTAGGTTTTATCACGCTCACGGGAGAACGCTATCGATATCAAGCAATATCTCACGTGCTTGTGATAATGTGGAAATTTCTGGATCCTCGATTTAACATATCGCTGACATGCAATAACGTAGGGTTGTCAATGCAAATATTAATAATACAACTGTCCGCACTACCGCAGGGGTTACGAAACGTTGTAAAATGACATTTAAAAGAATAAAAGGTCATGCGAAACGCATTGAACCCAATGATATTATATTTTAAAAGAAGTAGATATGTTACATGCGCGCCAAAAGTAAGAACCAAAACTCCCCCAATTGTAGCACCTCGCAATCAGTTCGCTCAAGACAGGTCAACGAACACACACTGTCACAATCTGTATTGTTTTATTAATTAAGTAATAACAATGCCGTCGTGCGTATAGAAAATGCACAAACTATCAAGCAAAAATAAATAAAGAACAAGGGATCTCATACCACACGAAACTATATAAAATATTTTAATAAAAATACTATTCAAATTATCTATAGAATAAAATTCTCCATCAAAACACAGGCCAAACAAAGAAAAGAGATAACACATATATTCTATCACAGGTGCGACAAAGACAGCGAGTAAACGTGTTGTCATTTTAGATAGCTATCTCTTTTACTCTCGTTGTTTTTGCATCTTATTTCTTACAGCATAGGTGTGTAGTCTTAAAGCTTTATACCTACACAAACAAAGCGAGCTAAGTTTTGCGCGCCATTTAATATGGACGTAACATATCTATGGTATAATATCATTGATTGAACCTAAATCCCAGGCCTGAGAGAATTTCGTACAAGTCAATATTTTGATAAAGATGTAGGTACATGATTTCGGCAGTTATTTATTAGGCCTGGTGAAGGTTAACAGGTTCTGTCAACAAAAACAAACATTCGTGCCAAATGTAGTCAAGCGAGACAAGGGTTCTACAAAGTAATACAGAAATGGTATGCTTATTTAGCATAGTTTTTGTGTCAATTTGTTTGAAACACTATTGTATTCATATTTAAATCTGGCATATGGCAGCCATGGCCGGACATACCTGGTATGTAAGACCACAGAAGACAGAAGGCCTAAATATGATCCAATTATAAAGTTTGCACACGCTGGTATGCGCGTAAACACGTGCTGTGGTCTTGTTTACATAGAAATAGTTTTATTTCTGTCTAAACAAATAAATATTCGATATGCTGAAAAGCGCTTGGTGATGGCCACAAAAATACATATATCAAGATGTGTAGCGCTCTACAGGGAAGACCTAGTCCGTCTTATTACAAAACATGGTTTATCGATAGTCTCGGACTAAAAGTGTGGTTTAATAAAATTTCTTATTACAAAAACTGGTTTAACTGTTAGTCTTGGACTATCTATGGTACTAAAGATAAACCTGATGGGGACCTAGTTTAACTCTATAAACCTTTGGTCTAAGTCAGAAATATACGTCAAATTCATTGTTTTGAGGTTAGATTTGTTTTTTTTGTATGTTACATTGTAATATTTCCTGAAATAGTTTAAATTTGCGTTGTCCTAAAGATAGTAATGTGCCGTAATTACAGTAATTGTAGGCAAGTACTAACTTTTTCTTCAGAATTCCAGTTTTCACTTCTTCATTTTTTCTATTGTTCTATTTTATTAATATTGTTCCCTAACTTCTTATCAATAATCAGTACGAAGAAACGTCCAAATCTCAGAATAGTTGTACCTATGTTTAAAGATTTCCGCGCGATATAGACATTCCGTTACGCATTAGTGTTGTTTGAAAGTACATATTTCGGACATGAAATAAATGTCATAAAAGTATTCCTCAGAAAGAAAATAAATGGCATTTATTGAAACAAGAACAACCATTAGTTTCTAATACTTATCGTCATTAAATACCCTATTATATATATTAAATTATCAATACCATTCATATAAAAAATTTACAGAAATATTCAGCATTGGGTAAACGGAACGATGTAACCGAATGCTATCTGATTGAATGAATGTTTCCAAAGAATTCCGTGTATAATCTGTGGAAATAATTTAAGCCAGAACTAAAGTCAGGTACTATCTAGTCCTGACTTATTTTGATATTTGTAATACGGACGGGTTTAAACCACGGTACTAACGTTAGTTCCGTACTAAGTCCAGACTTCATAGTTCTGGTTTAAACCTGAGTCTAACAAGATTTTTGTAATAAGACTGAGTATGTCTATGTGGGTAGGTAGTTAGGTACTACTTGGAATTTTAATTGCATCGAACAATTTGGTCTGTCAAGGTTAATTCTTCTCGGACAAATCAGTAGTGTCGCGAGGCCCATGTTTCGATTTAAAGCCGAAATTAATTATCAATCTAATCAAAAATTGTTAGATTTAAGATTTTGCATTACATTGATTATTAATTTAACGTTTAACATAAATCCTCAATCCCAAATCCAAAGATTTTGGTTTAGATTAAAAATCTTTAAACAAATAAACATGAAGATTGACACCTAATTAAATATTGTAAACCCCATACATTGGTGGTTATTCTAGTGATTTGCTTTTTTTCTTTTAGTTGAAAACTTTGTTTCTTTTTTGCTTCATAAGTTAAAATTGCTGTGCCAACAGCTAACTTCTGCTAACAGCTTAAATTCTATAAAATAATCTGTGGAAAATGTAGTGGGTAGTATATTCATTTAGTCTAGTTTTAAAACCATTGTATAAGACTTAATATACTACTGTTTGTTTTCCCTTAAAATAAATAAATACATTTTTTTGAGCTATATCAACCTTAGTTATCTTATTAGCTAACACATGAAGCGAATGATAAATGAGGTTTGTTGATAATATGTTTTTCTTTTCCCGCATACGCTTATTAGTTAATATACAATATGCTATAGGTTCACACTGCAGTCGTGACTGACGGAGATACTGGATAGTAGCTGATCAGCCTGTGGCTTAACTTTTGGCGTATCAGGTATCCTGGTAATAAAAAACTCAATTATCATATTTTTTTATTTCAGACGAAAACCGTCCATTCTTGGATACAAGCCTCCCCATGGATTGCAACAACGACCGGTATGGATTCGTGTTGTGTGCTCATTGGGTGGATTTGCCATAATCGCCACACTTGGCAGACGGGTTGGCGAACGCAGTTGAGTGTTAAATGTACTCGAAAGACGCTGCTGCCCATCCTTCGGCTGAATAACCCATGGGAATCCATAGTCGCCTTTTACGACACCCACGGGATGAGATGGGGTGACGGTATTCTTAGCTAAATACAGCCAAATTATATCTAACTGATATAAATAATATGTGACCAAAACACTTCTATACCCAGTTTAGTTTTAGGTGTTTCTTGTATTCCGTACCTAAAAACCCACTGAGAAATTATTGTAAACTGTTTTTAGGTTTTCGAGTATCAAGTTACTGAGAAAGTGTACGTATTTTGTAGTGTCGTCACTGCATTAAATGCAACGTTATTTATGTAAGCGTTTCACAAATTTCAAACCCACGCTCTGTATGCAAATCATTTGGACATTAGTTAGTTACCAGACACGCGCCAAGCAATCCGCCATATTTAATTCCGATCGGGGATGTTTGGAACACCCCGTCCTTCTACATTCGCTGTTTAAACAACAGGTCAACGCCCTTAAATTTATTGCGTACTCTGTTTGCGATTTTCTGATACATATTTATATTTTAATTGAACTCGATCTTTTCATTTTGTTTGGGTCCAACCAACGCGGCGTGTGTGTATGAGCATATTTAAATATATGTAGGTTACGTTCTCACTTTATATTATGTATATTTTTAGCTTTAAACTGTTTTGGAACCTTACCATATTTTTTTTTTATTGGTAACGAGACGAGTAAGTCATTCGCCTGCTAAGCGTCATGCCTGCCTATAACAATTGTAATGCTACCGCGCTGCGCTCATCACCTCGAGACTTTAGTTCTTTAGTCTCTTATGCCCAACTAGCTGGGACCCGCGGTTTCACCCGCGTTTAATTTAAAAGAAATTTAGAGTACTTCCTACTACATAGACACTTGACATAGAATACATACATTGGATTTCAAGGGTTAATTTTTTTTTGCGCGGAACCCTATTTGTTTTTCTAAAATAAAAGTAGGCTAAGTTATTCCTTATAACGTCAGCTATCTGCCAGTAAAAGTCCCGTCAAAATTGGTCCAGCCGTTTCGGAGATTACCCGGAACAAACAGACAGACAGACAGACCGACAGACAGACAAAAAAGTTAAAAATAGATTTTTTGATGAAGGTAACGTATATACTTTCATATGCATTTGGTAAAAAGCTGTTATTTTGACATTACAAACAGACACTTCAATTTTATTTTTTTGTATATTATTTGTATATAGATAATTTCACTAGCTACGGTGTCCTTCTAATAGCAACATAGTAATGGAGTTTAATTGGATATTTATGAGTAAATACACTCTTTCAATAAGAGGCCTAGACCACCAAAGTAAATAGATTTGAATAAGAACTCGACGCTAAAGATCGTAAACCAGGATCCAGTCTCGAAAATACCGGGATACGGTAGGAAAATTGGCAGACGATAAAACCGGGATTAAAATCAACGATAACTGGAGTTTCGGTGATAAAATAATTTTGAAAAAGCGAGCAAAGCTTCGTGAGCTTGCTAGCTAAATTCACTATCGAGCCCGAAGCGCTCAAGGTTAACCGATACATAATGATGTATTGAGGTAGCTTGATATTTTAAGATCTATAACAATAATTGTCTAAATATAACAATAATAAGTTATGTGTAAATTATGTACCTACGTTGAGCACGATCTACTTGATTAAGTACCTAATTATTATGTGATTTTGAGATGTGACACAGAGTTATTAGAAACCTAAATAAGACTAGTCTGGTTTGTTTTAGATACATACCTACATCTATACAAATAAATAAAATTGAAGTGTCTGTTTGTAATGTCAAAATAACAGCTTTTTACTAAATGCATATGAAAGTATATACGGTACCTATAACAAAAAAACAATTTTTATCTTTTTTGTCTGTCTGTCTGTCTGTCTGTTTGTTCGGGTAATCTCCGAAAAGGCTAGACCGATTTTGACGGGACTTTCACTGGCAGATAGCTGATATTATAAGGAATAACATAGGCTACTTTTATTTTAGAAAAATAATTAGGGTTCCGCACAAAAAAATGTAATCCTTGAAATCCAATATATATACCTATTCTATGTCAAGTGTCTATGTCGAAGTACTCTAAATTTCTTTTAAATTAAACGCGGGTGAAACCGCGGGTCCCAGCTGGTAAAGAAATAAATTATAAATGCAGAGAGACTCGTACTAATTATTATTAGCGATTTAGGTTTATGTTTTATTTTCTTAGATATTGATTTTAAAAGGAGAGAGAAATACAGATATTTATTGGTGTTATTCAGGAAGGCCCGTTGTCAGTCGATAAAAGAGGACAATCACATACCTACCTATTTGTTTAAATTATACCGAACAAATAATCTTATTCTGTTTGGTATAGGTAATTTTAATTTGCAAAGGCTGGAGGATTCAAACGTTAGGTATTTACGTTGGATTTCATAGAAATCCTTAAAGTCCCGATATGTTGGTGTTGGCTAAACCTAAAATCCCGAACTACTTGACGTGATTGTAACATTCTCGAAAGAACCGGTTACTAGGAAATTGTTTTAATCTAAGTACTCTATTACGCATCGAATACATACTAATAACACATACAATGATAATAGTGGCGTCAATACTTTGTTAGCGGACTTATAGCGCCATCTGTGCTAATGGATTTGAACAACACGTTCATAATAGAGAATGCCTTGAACCGCCACGCCAGTGGACTGAAACGGGCCTTTATATTTGTTGATGAAGTTTGCTTAGTCAACGACTATGCGGATTTTTCTTGACTCATATGGGGACATGAAGATAGCTCTTTAATTCTAAGTTAACAAATAGCTAACATAACAATCTTCAAATGATTGCGCATATTTTTCCATCAGGAGTTTCGCGAACAATAACAGTTGTGCTGCACTTGGCCTTGTGCGTGTCATGTCGCGACTGACAACACTAATATCATAAATAAACATAATCGCCATTAATACATTGTCATGTGTGGGTAGCTATGACATAATGGCGTCGTCTAGTGTTTGTGCCAATCATTCTGTTTTATCCATGAATGCCAAAGAAAACGAAATATTAAAGCGTTCCGCGTTGATTGCTTAAATGTGAATTTAATTAACACACAATAATACACTTTTAAACGGATTACATCGCGTAAGTATATTAAATATAGATTTTTATTGAAGTGAAAACTTCTTTTAGCACGGTACGCATATTTTCAGATGAGAAAAAAATTCTGGACTCGCGACACCGTCACGAGATGCAGCTATAATGTGTGCATATATGCATGTACATTTAACAGACCGCGAACGCGTCTAGATAAATAAAATAAAAGTTTTCGCTTCTGTCGGCACTCCCGGAGTGCAACCCGTATTTTTTTCCTAACGTTTCGAACACTTTGCAGCGTTCGTACTTAGTGGTTGCAGGATGTCTAAGGGCTGTGTGCTCCAACGCTTACAAGGCTGACACCTCACCCCCAGCCATAGGTAGATGAAAGGAAAAAAGGATGACTAAGGTGACATCCGTCCTTAATTTACATATATGAACAATACAAATTAAATAAATAAAAAGACTTGGGTAATAAAGTAGAGTTTTGGGCGTGTAGGTATGTGGCATTCTGATAGCATCATAATGCACAAACCTAATATGATAAGTGGGTAAACAAAATGCGCTTGCTATATTATAGAAGCATCACTGGAATGTTGAAGGCGATTGACAGAAGGCCGACAAAGCATGGAATTTCATAGTCGCGCTTCGCCTTAATTCTCGAAAAACTCTTTGAAATGTAATGAAATGATCTTTACGGTGAAATGATAATTATTTTACAAAGAGGTTTTATAGTCATTGTTATTTTAGCAAGTAGGTTTAAAAACACTTTTACTCATTTTGTGTCATCATGTGTGATGGTAAGTGCTTACCGTGTGACGAAGTCATCCTTCATCTTTCATGACTTCATACCTTTTATCTCCATCTCTGTCCACCTCATGGTTCATTCTTTATTCAAATCAAAATTCGAATTTAGTATTCTGGTGTCGAATCGTTCATATTTTGATCATTATCATTACACATTCGATTCTGGACGCTAGTGGTTCGAAACTCAGCTGTCGCTCAGACAAATACTCCGCCTGCAATATTACAATTACTTATTTTTAACTAGCTTAAATTGTGATAGTAAGCTGTATTTTAAAAATATAAACATCACCATGAAGTGTTAATTGAAGTTGTGAGTAACAATATACCTATATAACAATATATATGCTACGTTTCATTCTATATCATATATAATAATATCCTCCTAGTTGAGCTAACCGGGAAGGAAACACGGAGGGAGGCACTCCGCGACAACCGTACCTAACCTATGAACGCTTGCAACACCAGAGGTAACACTTGCACGTTGCAGACCTGTAAAAATCTTTTCACGCCCTTTTTGTAGAGCCCTAAGCTGTAATCTCTTGGGAAAACCTCGGTAGGGAGCTGATTCCACAACCTGAGCGTGCGTGGGAGGAAGTTCCTCTGAAGCCGGACGAGACGGTTTGGCTCTAGGGCGTGTGGATGAACTCCCCGCGCATGGCGGCAGGAGCGATGGTAGAAAGTAGCCGTTGGCATAACATCGAACAATTACTCAGAACAACGAGGAATTTAGATGAAGCTTTAAGGCGGCTGTCGGTTGTCGGTTGGTAATTATATTAACGCCTGCTGGGTCTCCTGGTTACGCATATCCTCTGGTTTACAGTCCCTTAGTCGCCTTCTTCGTCATCCATGGGAAAAGAGGGAGTGGTACTACATTCTTAATCCGGATACCACAGCGACGTTTGCCTTCGTAGGTATTCCCTAAAACAAAGATGTTTCAGACATCTCTATTTTTTTTTTGTGGTGTAGAAATGAACAACATCGCGTATAAATACCGCCATTTTTACTCTATTCGTTTTGATTCAGATCGAAGGTTGTTAACCCTTCGCCCACAGTCACTATAACAATCCGACTTTTAAGCCTACGATAACAATTTGTTTCAAATGATACGCAAATGATTCATAATATTTTCCTATACAGCTGTCTTATCTTGAAGTATAATGTTGAACATTACACCATAAGAACAACAAAACATTGGTAGATTCGTCAAATTACTAGAAACATTCGGAAATATCCAGTAACTAGGAAAGGAATTGTTCTGATTAACCAAGGAACTGGTAAAAAACTGTGTGGTGCCGGCTCAGAATGCCACCACCCCATTTCGTCACGTGGGTGTCGTAAAAGTCGACTAAGGGATTAACTGGATGATGGGCAGCAGCGTCCTTCGGGTAGATTAACAACTAAACTGCGATCGCCAACCCGCCTGCCCAGCGTGGCGATTATGGCAGGACCCCTCATTGAGCACACAACACACCCATATCGGTCGTTGTGGTGATCTTTGGGGGAGGCCTGTGTCCAGCAGTGGACTTCATTCGGCCGAAATGATGAAATGATGATGATAAAAAACGGTTGCTGCCTGAACATGTGGACTCGACACTGATGAATCTGACAGTCAGGAGTCACGGTTATTCAATGTGCCTCTTCTTTCTATGTAAAGAATATAAAGAGAAGTAGATACTTTAGGAATCCAAAGCCCATCTTGTATTTTTAGGTGCATAGTCATGTTTGTCTAACAGTTTAGCGTTTGGCATAGTCTTCAATTATTGCAGTGACCTCAATTCGTTGAGCAAGTCTGTCTATACGTGTTTCATACACAGAAGTAACGTTTTATTATCTTAATGCGACCCGCTTGCGCCTCCCGCTTCGCTCACGTGATAAATATAGCATAAATCCATCTAGACTCTAGAGTAATAAAGCTTGCCGACGGACAATTAGTTATCAGAATCGATCCAGAACTTTCCATGATTAAGTCTCACACATGAAGGCATACAAAAAAAAGCCTTGAGAGGTTTCAAGGGACACCTGGATGGAACGAAGTTGCTTTCGATTAATTAGTGAAGGAATTGTATTTTTTTTATGTTATAATTTTTTTATTTTATTATTAACAAATTTAATGTAATATAAACTTAATCAGTAGGCTCAATTTTAGTACTGGCTTGCTTTCTATGAGAGAGAGAGAGAGACAGACAGAGAAACACGCGCACGCCGCACGGCTTACAACTATAGCAAAAAGTGTCGTTACGACTTTTGGTCTTAATTTTTTCCGACTAGCCCCCTTTCGCAACGCGCGATAAGGAACTTCGTTCCAAAAATCTCGCTGTATCTTTTATTACTATGAAATCTCTAGTGGCCATAGGGGATAATAACATAATCACCACGCTTGGCAGCCGGAGTGTGTTGTATAAGCACACAGGAGGATGCTGCTAATGGACGGACGAGGTGGACACCGTGGTGAAGGGTGTGGGAGACGTTGGATGCGGGCATCATGTAACTGCTCGTTGTGGAAATCTATGGGGAGGCCTTTGTTCATCAGTGGACGTCCTTTGGCTGATACGATGATGATGATGGTGCAGCCCTTCCGTCATCCTTCATTTCGGCCGAATGAAATCCACTGCTGGACACAGGCCTCCCGCAAAGATCACAACAACAACCGATATGGTGTGTTGTGCTCATTGGGGGGTCTTGCCATAATCGCCACGCTTGGCAACCGGGTTGGCGATCGCAGTTGAGTTGCTAGTGTACTCGAAGGACGCTGCTGCCCATCTTCCGGTTAATCCCTTAGTCGACTTTTACGACACCCTCGGGATGAAATGGGGTAATGGCATTCTGAGCCGGCACCACACGGCAAATCATATATCAACCCTTAGTCACCTTTTAAGACACCTATAGGTGGAAAGAGGTTGACTTTTATTCACAGAAACCATACATAACAATGCTTTAACTCGTATGCTTGGTAACAAAGCCAAAATACTTCATTGTTATGACAGTAACTTCCTCTAGATCGGATACTGATGCATTCCGCAAGCTTTTAAAACGACCGAGAAACAATAATAGCTATTTTACGACCGTACTGGTTATTACTAAATAGAACAAACATTTACTACGAATGAAGATAACTGCATATACAAATACGTAACACTTGCGCAAATGTGCCTCACTCGAATTAGATATTTTTAGGCGTACATAATATTTTGTCCCGATGACCCGAGTCCGACCGATGCTCGACGACCTAGCCAGCTTTAATTATTTCCGTAAATAATTCTATAATTATCCAGTTCTCTAGATTGTCCCCCGCCGCAGTATATGCCTTAAGGGCTTTATTAAGCTAAGTTTAGACTACGACAGAAATTGCGATACAAATGTCAGACATAATTTTTTTCTGTTTTCACTCAGATTTTTTGGTTTGTGTCTGTATATAAATGTACGAACGGACTTGGGCCGTTTTGGGCCTGATTAGAATCACCTGTTCTAGAAATGAAAGCTTAACAATAAATAAGTTCATATTTTGTATCTATAAATCTTTGAGATTTATAATTAAAATGAAAAGTGCGAAAAAATAAGAAGACATGAATAAACCAGTGACTTTTCAATGAACCGCATATAATAAAAGCCTTGTGACAAATATGTAAAAAATGTTCTCTTGGATATCGATTTGTCTGGAATATTGCGAACGATTCCTTAATTACGTGTATCGATACGCATAGGTATGATAAAATAAACTATAGTAGGTCCAATACCTCATCACCATCACACCGTCATAGTTAATCTCACCGTCACAAAAACGAGGCGTGTACTTAACCGCAATTTAGAATTAAAAAAATAAACATTGTACTTAAATACTCATCAATTTCTTAAATGTAGCGATCAACACTATTGCGTTGTATGGGCGATTGCCAGTCTCCTTTGTGTCCGAGCTATTCACACGCAAATGAATTTTAAGGACGCAACAGTAACTACGTACTACCTACAGTATTATTTATTTTAGTAGAGGGTAACATACATTTTAAAGCCTCCAAACATCCACCACCCCATCTCCTCCCATGGGTGTCGTAAAAGCCGACCAAGGGATTAGCCGGAGGATGAGCAGCAGCATCCTTCGAGTATATTAACAACTCAACTGCGATCGCCAACCCACCAGCCAAGCGTGGTGATTACGGCAAAACCCCCCAATGAGCCCACAACACATCCATATCGGTTGTTGTGGTGATCTTTGGGGGAGGCCTGTGTCCAGCAGTGGACTTCATTCGGCTGACATGATGATGATGATGAAATATTCCCAAGTGTTGCAAGTACCAGAATAACTTCTTCGTATTCTTTTTTTCTTATTTGCCTTACCTAGATTTTTATAGATATGTTACGACAGTAATATATACGTTACATCAATGAGTAAGATGAGTGAGTCGCACGCTGCATTTTCCGATGCGCGGTCTCCACTCGAGAACCAACGGCCATCAGTTCTACGAGCAATGTGCTCCGTCCATTGTCACTTCAGTATACTAATCCATTTAGCTATGTCAGCAACTTTAGTTTTTCTTTAGACTCGTCTTGAGGCAATGCAGTATTGTTGACGAAAAGACGTTGCGACGTTTCCCAAACGCTGCCCAGCTGAGTTGGATTTGACGATTGACCTCTTTCTCGAAGTACCTACGTAACTGGACAGTCCCAGGTAGATATACTCGTCAACAACTTCGAGAACAGAGCTCCCGACGGATATTAGGATGGGCACGACAAGGGCATTTGACATGAATTTCAACTTGGCCATGATTATTTTTATTAAAATGATTTAAGGCCCACTTGTTGGGAAACTCTGTTGAGATCATCAAGCATTGTGCTGAGCTCTTGTAGTGATTTTGCCATGACTACGACGTTGACAGCAAATCGAAGGTGAGTTAAATTCTCGCCATTGATGTGAATGCCGAATTCTTTCCACTCCAGTAGCTTCCAGAAACTCCAGTTTCGGGGAAATGACGTCCCCCTGTCTCACATTTTTTTCTGCAATCTGCAATGTAGCGGCGACATCCGTTCGCTCCGATATCGGTCCAGTGGACGAGCAGAGTATCACTGTCTTTTCTCAATGACAGTAATATTACAATAAAGAATAAAATATTTGGAAAATCCAAAAGTACACGTCTCGAATGCTCATCATTTCAGCTAAAGGATGTCCACTGCTGAACAAAAGCCTGGGAGCCTGGGAGGCTTTTGTTCATATATGTCATAGATTAACACAACCGTGTCATCATTTAGGAGGAAATTTGCCAGTTCTCACTACGCTTGTCAGGCAGATTGGTGACCGCAGTATGGCTACTGTTCCATAGAAAGGACGCTGCTGCCGTTCCCTCTGGTTTAGAGTCCCTTAGTCGCTTTTTACGACATCCACGCGAGGACGCTGAGTGGTGCTACATTCTTAATCCGGACACCACACGGATAACAATTTCAATTCACATTGATAATAACAATATTTTAGTGTAATTTTACTTAAGCAAAGTAGAAATCAAAATTGCTGTTTCGAAATAAAATAGCTGTTAAGCTTAGGTATATGTCACAACTTACATCTAGCTTCCCAACGTAATGGACTTGCTCATTGTACAACGTTATCTAGGTTTTAGCTCACCAACAGATGTTCACACAGTCGTTATTATACCATATGCGGTCATTGAGCTCGGCAATCATAAGTTACTGAGCATCTGGTGACATATTTCAATACACTTATATCCTGACAGGGTGACAGTCACTGCAATTCCTGCCATCGACGAATGTGTCATGGTATTAGGAGCCTGAAGACTCAGACCAGAGGCCGTGCTTCTTTCCAAGATAAGCTATCAAGCTGAAACGAATGAAACTGATGTGATGTCCTCTTGGGACGAATATCCTGTGTCGTAGGTACCTACAGTTTACATATAAATATCAATAATGCATAACTTGACGGCACGGTTGGTGCAATGGCTGATACAGTCGGCTGCTGCGCTCCGGATCGTGGGTTCGATTCCCACACGGAACAAATATTTGTATGATCTGCAGGTAGTTGTTCCGGGTCTGGGTGTATTGTGTGTGGAATTTATGTCTATAAACGCACCCACGACACAGGAGAAATCCTAGTGTGGGGCAACGTTTTTTTTTAAACAAAAAAAAAATAAACCTCACAATCACAAACACCCAGATCCGAAAGAACTATCTGTAGATTATACAAACGTTTATTGCGTGCCCCCGTCCGAGGAAACGCTGAGCCACTGCGTCAACCGTGCCGTCAATGTTTGTATGCAATGGCTGATGCAGTCGACTGCTGTGCTCCGGGTTGTGGTGCGGGGCAAAGTAAAAGTTATAGGGACAAGCAAAATCTTCAATATTAGTTAACAGGCCAACCCTGTGTGTGTGTGTGTGTTTGTAGATAACGAGGAAAGTACCTCCATAACATAGGAAAAAAATAGAGAATTTTAATTAATTTAAAATATTTTTTATTATCTATATATTAGTGTGTGAAGCCCGCCGTGTGGTGCCGGCTCAGAATGCCACCACCTTATCTCCTCCCATGAGTGTCGTAAAAGTCGACTAAGGGATTAGCTGGAGGAAAGGCAGCAGCATCCTTCGAGTACATAAACAACTCAACTGCGATCGCCAACCCGTCTGCCAAGCGTGGTGATTATGGCAAAACCCCCCAATGAGCCCATAACACACCCATATCGGTGGATGCGGTGATCTTTGGGGGAGGCCTGTGTCCAGCAGTGGACTTCATTTGGCCGAAATGATGATGATGATGAATGTGTGAAGATGTGCGCATGGAGGAGTCTGATTTGGCAAAGTAACAGTTCATATGATCATCATTGGGCTACCACTAGTATTCATTTAAAATTTTAAAGCAAGTCTTTAGTTGCCGCGTTCCAAGATGTCGATTTCCTACGGAGAAGAAAGAACAAGTAACTCCATGATTACTCTTTTTTAAATCATAATATGTTACACTATTTATGAATATTATACAGTTATTGAAATTAGGGTTATGTGAAGACAATGTAGGAGTGTGGTGTCCGGATTAAGAATATAGCACCACTCTATCTCCTCCCGTGGATGTCGTAAAAGGCGACTAAGGGAATCTAAACCAGAGGGATGGGCAGCAGCGTCCCTTCTGTGAAGCGGTAGCCATACTGCGCTCACCAACCCGCCTGCCAAGCGTGGTGAGTATTGGCAAATACCCCCCAAAAAGATGACACAGTTGTGAAAATCTATGAGGGAGGCCTTTGTTCAGCAGTGGACGTATAAATGGCCGATATGATGAAACGGATTCTATCGCGTATATTTTAGATTTTTGTTTTTCCTGACGTTTCGAACACTTTGCAGGGTTCGTGGTCGCAGGATGACTAAGGTGACAGGCGTCGTTACAGATTTTAAAAAGCTATTTTATTTTATCTACCGTACAATTACAATCAACAATTATTTCGATGCACGCAGTAATCACTCGATGTTCGAAACGTCAGGAAAATCTAAAATATACGCGATAGAATCCGTTTAAAAGTGTTTTATTATAATGTGTAATACTCGCGAAAACCTAAGACATTATTATAGTTAACGTTCACATTTAAAGCAAGTCTTTAGATGCCGCGTTCCAAGATGTCGATTTTCTATGGAGAAGAAAGGACAAGTAACTTCATGGTTACTCTTTTTTAAATCATCACGTCACACAGTTATTGAAATTAGGTAGGTACAATGTAGGAGAAAAGAGAGTGAACTTCGTAAAAAGTATATACTAAACCATGACATTATGCTGATCACTTCCAACAGACGGCACTCGTATAGATGGTATAGATTTGTATACATTATCTACCTATATTAGTATCTACTTACAGATGAATCTCGGGTAACAACACGAGCATATATTCATTATTCCACGCAGGTTATAGTCACCATCTTTAGTTAGAAACTGCAGTTTAGTACTGCGAACTCAATCGACACGTACCATAAACAGGCATAGTATGGTAATTTCCCTACCATATTATGTATAATACACATTGGAGGAAATTGAGTATTTTTATTGAGTGAGGAAACACTTGTTATCAGTGTATTTTTCCAGGAATATATAAATACACCATTCATCAGGTAAGTGATGAGTAAATATTATTCTCAGTACAGGTAAAACGAAGCATAAATTAAAACACAAGGGTCATTGCTAATTTTGCGAAGTTAACAATCGCTGAACATTGAAGAAAGGAGGTTTAGAGGCCGACCACAATGTGTTGTCCTTGCTAACTGTACCGTCGAGCCGTACAGGAGCGTATTAACGTTATTACTCGTAACTCACTGGATCTCAGCCAATTATGTGCCAAAGACAGATGGACTCAAGGTCCTGACAGAATCATACAGGACACTGAGTCCTGACATCAGCCAGCCTTCATAATTATTCAGCCACGCTTTTTATCATCTCTCAAATACTCTACAACTTTATGATGTTGTGATATGGTTTAAAATTGCGTGATTATCTAGTAGTTTGGGTGTAAATGTAAGTTTGTCGACGACCACGAAGTTGGTTGATTCCGCAAGGCCATCGCCCTCCTACGGTCACCCATATAACGATGCTAATCGTCTGTGACTCACTTTTGTATAGTGATGTAAGAATGCAGAGAGCAAGGATTTTTATTTCGTAAAACGAAACTTACTTCAAACTTTTAGGTACTATTTCATCCGGCTCTAGTGTGGTGATTAACAGTGTTAGATGGGCGGGCTCATACTCGAAGGAGTATAGGTTGCAAAGTGGGGTGAGGCAGGGGGGTCTGACCTCGCCACGCCTGTTCAACCTATACGTCAACGGGCTGATTGAGGAGCTCAGCAAAGCTGGTATTGGATGCTCGATAGATGGTCGGATTGTGAATAACATAAGTTATGCTGACGATATGGCTTTGCTGGGCCCATCAGTCAAAGCTCTTGAAAAGCTGATAGGCATATGCGAGAGGTACGCGAAAGCACATGGCCTCAGGTATAACACAAAAAAGAGCGAACTACTTATTTTTAAGGCGGGAAATAAATTACCCAAGTCAGTTCCACTGGTTAAAATTGGAGGAGAGCCTTTACGTAGAGTCACTAAAGTCAAATACCTTGGTCATTGGGTTGCTGAAGACCTTTCGGATGACCTAGACATAGAGCGGGAACGTAGGGCATTGGCTGTGAGATGCAATATGCTGGCTCGTAGGTTTGCAAGATGCACCAAAGAGGTTAAAATTACTTTATTCAAAGCTTATTGTCAAGTTTTTTACACCTGCAGCCTATGGGTCACATATACTCGCAGATCGCTGGATGCCCTACGAGTACAGTATAATAATGGTTTTAGGATGCTGATGGGGCTGTCTCGATATTGTAGCGCATCAGGTATGTTTACTGTGGCAAATACAGACTGCTTTCAAGCAGTGCTAAGAAAGAGAGTTGCCTCCCTTATGCGGCGCGTCCGGGACAGTGCCAGCAGCCTCCTAAACACCATACTGTGCAGAACTGATTGTCCCGTGGTGTGCCATTGGAACACCTTGCATATGGCGTCTAGGACATCTATGTTTAATATTAAATAAGTTACTATAGATTATTATATATATTATAGATTGTTTAATTTTAAAAAAAAGTTATAGATTACTAACATAGGTTAAATTTTAATAACAAATTATGGATTATTATTATCTGAAATAAAGTAAATAAATAAAAAAAGATACGAGGACCTGGAGCCTCCTTTAGGTGCCGAAGATGACCGCCCCAGTGGTTTTAGCCGGTAGGAGTCCAGCATACCCCTTCGCCCTTCCCCGGGGCGAAGGAAGTTCATTAAGAATTTCCAGTGGGCACCATAAAAAATAAAGATACTATTCATCATCATATCAGCCAAAGGACGTCCACTGACAAAGGCCTGCCTCTTAGATTTCCACAAGAGGTCTTCTCAAGAAACTTCGCAACGTCTTTTCGTCAATAATACTGCAATGGCTCGAGATGAAAGTCTTTAACCATTGTGTGTTACTAGTGATGAGATATGGAACAGAGATGTGGTCACTCACAATGGGCCTCGAAAGAAAGCTCAAGGTTACTCAGCGAGATGTGGAGAGAGCTATGCTGGGTATTTCTCTACGAGGTCGAATCAGAAATGAGGAGATCCGTAGAAGAACTAAAGTTGTCGACATCGCTGAAAGGATTAGTAAACTGAAGTGGCAATGGGCGGAGCACATTGCTCGAAGTACTGATGGCCGTTGGGGCACAAAGGTTCTCGAGTGGAGAGCGCGCACCGGAAAACGCAGCGTAGGTACTATTAGATAAAGATAAAAATGTTTTTACACATACAAAACTATTTACAGGTACTTATGAATATTGACTTAGTGAAGTGTCTGTTTCTAATGTCCAAATAACTTTTTGATTTTTACTAAATGCATATAAAAATATATACGGTACTTATAACAAAATAACTATTTTCAACTTTTTTCTGTCTGTTTGTTGTGGCTACTCTCCGAAACGGCTGGACCGATTTTGACGGGACTTACTGGCAGGTAGCTGATGTTATTTATTTTAGAAAAAAAATGGGGTTCCGCGAAAAAATTAACCATGAAATCCAATATATATATACTAATTATATAATAAACATTTATAAATAATCAAATTTATTTTAAATTAAACGGTGGATGAAGCCGCGGGGTACAGTTTGTGTTTAATGAACCCGCGGGCTGATTACCTAAGTCGCAGGCGCTTTGCAACAGGCGTAACTTGCTCCAACGCCGCTGTCAAACGTCAATTTGGTACATAGGCTGCACTAAAACTATCGGTAATGGAATATTTCCACTGTTCCTGTCATATTAAAATATTTTTAATTGAAAACTCCTTGGTTTTACAAATCGAATACCATTTATTCATTTAAAAAAAGATTCACGGTCTTCTCGAAGGTTTTGTCAAACTTGTTTAGTCGTTGAGAAAATGGAATTGACTCGAGAAAATTCAAGAGCGATGATTTATTATGACTTTCGAAGTGGTTTAACACAAAAACAGTGTGTTGACCGGATGATTTCTGCATTTGGTGATGAAGCCCCATCCAAAACCACAATTTATCGCTGGTTTGCTGAATTTCAACGTGGACGTGTCAAGCTCAGTGATGATCCTCGTCAAGGTCGTCCAAAAACTGCAGTCACCCAAGAAAACGTTGATGCTGTGCGTAAGCTGATTGAGGAAGATCGACATGTGACATACCGCGAAATTCAAGCAACTTTAGACATTGGCATGAGTCAAATACAAATAATCTTGCATGAACAATTAGGTGTAAAAAGTTGTTTTCCCGATGGATACCGCATTTGCTATGTGAAGAGCAAAAAGCGGCTCGCGTTACTTGGTGCGTCAGAACTCTCGAAAGATTCCACGCAGGATCCTCAAATGCTGTATGCAACATCGTATCAGGTGACGAATCCTGGATATATGCGTACGAACTCGAAACAAAAAACCAGTCACGAGTTTGGGTGTTCGAAAATGAGTTAAAGCCAACAAAAATTGTTCGTTCACGGAGTGTTGCAAAAAAAATGGTGGCCACGTTTGTCTCCAAAACCGGCCATGTTACGACTATTCCTCTTGAGGGACAAAGAACGGTTAATGCAGAATGGTATGCTAGCATTTGTTTGCCACAGGTCGTTTCTGAACTCCGTAGAGAGAACTGCAACCGCCGCATCATCCTCCATCACGACAATGCGAGTTCTCACACCGAGCACAGAACAAAAGAGTTTTTAGAGCAAGAAAACATAGAATTATTAGACCATCCGCCGTACAGCCCCGACCTAAGCCCTAATTATTTCTATACTTTCCCTAAAATAAAGAATAAATTGCGTGGACAGAGATTTTCATCACCTAAAGAAGCTGTGGACGCCTACAAAACGGCCATTTTGGAGACCCCAACTTCCGAATGGAATGGTTGCTTCAATGATTGGTTCCATCGTATGGAAAAATGTGTCAAATTTCGCGGAGAATACTTCGAAAAGCAATAAATACATTTTTAAATAGTAATGTTGTGTCACTTCCTTGATTCCCGAAATTTTCAGTGCCGCCCTCGTATTACCTATTTGCCGATAGCGACTAAACAGGCGAAGATCTCTGACGCGCCTCTGTCGGACAATCAATGAATTAAAAACGTTCATTATTTTTAGTTCCACTGGCGGCTACTGGCGCTAGTAACTATGCATCTTCCACAATAGCGACAGGCGGGCGCTGCCTTACGTAATACCAATTTTTTTGTCGCTTTGCCACCGGTGGAACCTTGGCTGCGCGATAGCTGCGATCGCGTCTGCTGTTGCTGTTTTTAGCTACACAACAAGGGATAGTGGTATTTGAACTGAGCGCTCCTTGCTTCGGTCCCGGTTGTTGTCTTTAGACGGCAGATGGTAAGCCAAGTCAGAGGCTTTTGGGTGGCTTGAACAACTCTGACACAAGGTTGGTAAGATTGGTGATAAACCATACGAAAATAAATAAATATTGTCAAACTTTTATGGAGATCTATGTTAGTACGGTTGGTCGGTAGCGGAAGCCAATAATATCTTTTTTGGGGCGATGATCCATTTTAATTCTGCTTTCATCAATAGATGGCACTACTATTTTCGACGAGGGCTTGGCGCGGTCCGTACTTTCCAATTAATTATCATCGATAACACTAAGGTTTTTCAATGGGACATCACTTCACAAGACTTTTTTACCGCTGAGATAGTGGGAGGTTATAGATTTCCACCGACTGACCGAAATAATTTGGTTTTAGGACGTTTGGCTCTATTTATATTAAACAAGTATATCCATGGAGTTTTTGTGGCGGTTTTACTTCTTATAACTACAAACTACAAACTTGAAACGTGCCGTTTTCCTGATGATGACTAACTAAGGTAAACTTCCTATCTATTTAATCGAAACATTTTATTATAAAAAATATATCAGTGTTGTTTTGTGGTCAGAAAAACAGACCCTACGTCAAAATACGTCCAAATATAATTTACCATTTTTCTGACGCCATCAGAAGTAATTTTCTATTGGTTAATATTAGCATATCCTCTTACTATCATTCGTCCAGAAGTTGAAAGTTATAAAATGTAATAATATGTTCAGAAACTTGTTTTAATTTTAAACCCTACATACATATATATTGCCGTGTGGTGCCGGCTCAGAATGCCACCACCCCATTTCATCCCGTGGGTGTCGTAAAAGTCGACTAAGGGATTAACCGGAGGATGGGCAGCAGCGTCCTGCGAGTACATTAACAACTCAACTGCGATCGCCAAACCGTCTGCCAAGCGTGGCGATTATGGCAAGACCCCCCAATGAGCACACAACACACCATATGGTCGTTATGGTGATCTTTGGGGGAGGCCTGTGTTCAGCAGTGGATTTCAGTCGACCGAAATGAAAAAATGAATGACATATATAAACAAATGCACATAAATGTATCTATTATAATTCTATACTTTTCTAATACACAATCATTTTTTATTAGTTTTAATCTATCGAACTGCTACTTAGCCTTCTTCCTCTCTCCTAATTTGCTGTGCCCGACAGGGTCCACAATGATTATACTTATACCATCACTACCTTTGTAAAACATTATGGAATGCAATAAAGTATTGAGTACCTACTGAGTGAAATGACACCGATAATACGTTACGTAATCAGATGTTTTTCAAAACTTGTGCCCAGCACTGAGATGATAAACATCGTGAACTCAATGAGCTTTTCCCGTGTTTGGGGTTTTTACATATAAAAACAACTTGTCTAAATGCTGGCTAATGAAAACCGGATTAGTGCGAGTTGAACTCGCGTGGACAGGCTTCCGTAAGATGAATATGTTATCTACCTTGTTTTTTATACTAAAAAAAGTATGTTTGATACAGGATTTTGTTTTGTACCAATAATTTATCCCAAGAACAAACTTGACATTGTAGTTGAAAAACATGTTCTATACATTCCAACTGCAAATGTAAGTTTGTACACACAGTAATGGACGATTTACCTTGTTATTTTGCAGACCATCATAGACTTCTTATATGTTTTCCTGTAATATATAAATAAACTATTTTCTGTCTATGTTGGTTGTGTCAGAGTTGTTCAATCCACCCAAAGGCTTCCAACTTTGCTTAATAGCGACGTCTACTATGCGGTCACCTATCCATAGACTGACCGCGCCAAGCGTTGCTTAACTTTGCTGGTCGTTTACTGATCAGTGAGTGCAACTGGCGCTAAATTGTCAAAGATTCGCGGTCATATGTAGCGTTAGTAGGTAATCAATCATTTATACTACTTTTAATCTATACAAAGAAATAAAATTAAAGGGTCTGTTTGTAATGTCAAACAAACAGCTTTTTACTAAATTTATATGAGAGTATATACGGTACGTTCAACAAAAACAATTTTAGTTTTTAGTCTGTCTGTCTGTCTGTCGGTCTGTCTGTCTCTTTGTTCTCGCTAATCTCCGAAACGGCTGGACCGATGTCTACGGGACTTTCACTGGCCGATAGCTGATGTTATAAGGAATAACTTAGGGTACATTTATTTTCGAAAAATAAGTAGGGTACCGCGTAAAGAAATTGAAGTTTCTATGCCGAAGTGCTCTAAAATATATATAAATCATCCAATTTATTTTAAGTTAAACGGCGGGTGATCCCGCAGGTCCCAGCTAGTGTCAAAGAAATTAAGTGGGTTAATAGCATCCAATATGATCAGCTTTATTTTGCATCAACCCTTTCCCACTATAGCATTCTACTAAAACATTAAACTAACCATAAATTATTTATAGATTGCCATGTGGTGCCGGCTAAAAATATCACTAACCCATCACATCCCGCGGGTGCCGTATAAGGCGACTATGGGATTAGCCGGAGGGTGAGCAGCAGCGTCCTTTGAGTACATTAATAACCCGCCTGCCAAGCGTGGCAAAACCTCCCAAGAATCATAGATATCATGTGTCAACTAAATTCTGCCTGCAAACGGTTTACCTACAAAAATAACTAGCAAAAGCATAAAGGAAGAACAAGTAACAAAAAGGCTTTAAAAGGAAAATCCGCAGTTGATTGGAATTATTTTAATTATACTGAATACGAAACAATTAACGTAGTTAGTATACTTAGTATTTATCTTAACAAACTGTTCTACTGACAATCAAAACTTACAAACTATTAGGTACGTCTTAAAATTCCAAATCGCTTTTACTGAATAAGTTAACATGGCAGAAATAAACTATATATTTACGTATTATTAAATATGTGTAAATTATACTAACATTAAAAGTAACAATCATAATCTTAAAGGCAAAATAAATTTAAAATTAATATTATTTAGGGTTCTGACAGCTATTATACGCTGGTCAGGCATACATTCCATCCGTACGAGTATTTCGAATAGAAAACGTTTAATACAAAACCAATCAAGCCAATCAGCTAAAAGGTATAGGCGCCCTTATTTAAAATAACGGTTATTAATCCTACATAAATAACTCATAACTATTTGGATTATCTACAGCTAATAATACTTACAAAAATAATAGTGATATAGCTACATGTAAAACAAATGTAGCCAATTTACGTAAACCAATCATTCAAGCGTGAAAAGAATCAGCTTTTTAAATATAGAATATGTCTTTGCAATGAAATACATAAGTAATTATATTTCGGGGTTTATGGGTTAAGCAGTAAACAGTGAGTCAGTGACTGGCTGACTTCATTGGTAAAATATATAGGCCTTACAAAGAGAAGCCTTACCTACTGATAGGTACACATCTGTATGCTGGTTACAATTACGGTTAATTTATCTGTATGATATATTTTTCAGTGATTCTGAAACTTTCGCGAATTGAATACACGATTTTAAGACAGTATACAGTCTATTCGCACACAAATTGATATGATAATAATATATTGACTAACCTCGACATTTCGATCAAGTTGCATAATGCAACAAAAATGACGTATTTCTTGTTTACGAATAGCGCGATGGTCTTCAAATTGGACCTACGTTGACTATTAGAGGAACCACAGAACTCAGTGAAAATATAATGATTTTGTAAGTAGGTACAACTTGTTTACTTCACTTAATGATGTTAAAGGCAACAGACCAATGAGTTCGCGTTTTCGAATAAAAATCACTGATTAATATTTATTTATACAGTTATGTGACTCGTCATTGCTTCGCAGACCTCTTATTAAATGTTTGATTCTCAGCAAATATTTGTACAAATAAATTTGTTTGTTCGGGCACTTAATGTTTTTTTCTTCCACCTCGCTATTTATCTTAACATAAGAATCTACTTTAAAACAACGTAATTTTTTGTTGTTTTATGTCCTGTAAATATTTACGCCAAAGCTTAACAGACTAATAAAAATCACAATTAACAAATGTAAACAGAATTCCGAGCCAATTTGTACTGCAGACCTTACTGCATGATCTCCATCTTAAAATAGGATACCAACCTGCCCTCTCAAAGAGGGATAGAGTGGCTTATGATTTAGCAGGAAAAGCATTGTCTACTCGAAGAATAATAGTGATTAAATATAAATAACAACCGAATAAAATATTTTGGTTTTTCCACGATTAGCCTTCTACGACTTCTACACTACCTACAATTCTAACTTTGTTAAGTTTTAGTTGTACCGAGATTTTGAAAGCTTATTGCCTACCCAACGTCTCATAAAAAGAAACATAGTACGGCAGATTTACTAGGATATTACATAGTCAGATGTGAATATTAAGGTACTCTGTACTCTTGCTCATAGTAAAAACGTTAAGGGATTTTGTTAAAATACCGTTAACAAATAATAAGGAATCTAATAGCATGTAAACTTATAGTATAAATGAGAACTATTGCGAGATTAATGATACAATCATTTAAAGTCAGAACAATAAGTATAAAATACATTATAACTAGTTTTTTACTTATTTATCTTTGGGTAGAAAATTCGTTTATGAATCTAACAATATTATTAATTAGAAAAACTTACAAACTTAGGTTAGAATCTGAGTATTACGTTAATAGTTGCAAAAGTATAAATCTTAAACACGATAGTAATGTATAACAAGCCAAATATATAATACTTATATTTAATTAAATTTTATTTCCTAGACGAGCATCCATCAATCCAAATTGAATCAAAGGCTAAATGAGATAATAAAAAGAGTAAAATATAAACAATATATAATATCGCTATAGATACCTATTGAATCGTTGCACCGCAACCAACTAATATTATTCCCTCTTCTAGAGAACTGAAATATGGATAAACCGTTTATAATGCATTACATGTCGCCAGCTTTTAGCGATCATCTCTTTTGCAGTACCTAATTTACCTACAGCAAAAGAACGGAACGTATATTTGAACTCAAGAAAGCTTTAGGGGAGAGTTCTTTTCTTGAGAATGTTATTGTTCATATATTGAATTTTTTTGATCCAATATATTTTATAGTCACCAACCAAAATACGGAACAATTGCTCAGGGAACCATCTTGGAACCCATACCGAAATCAGTTAGAAAATATAACGACAGTGAAAATTGAAAGATGTCAATGAAGGCTCACTAAGGTTCAGGTTACGGATCGGAATCTGGATTAAACATCCACCTTAAAAATTACTAGCTTTCCACTAACTAACACTACATAACCTTGTTACCACGCAGTCATTCTATTCTTACCGTATCTTCAGATTATACCAAGGTTTAAAATTGGGTTGAGGTAGCTCCTTACAGTCAATCAGTGGATTAGTGGGACTGACGGCCTCCATGACTCTAGCTTGGGCTTGGTCCAGTAAGTCCTCGTTTGAACATATCACCCCAGCGAGAGTTGTCTTGCGGATTTCCGTGAGTTGTTCTGTGAAAGGTAGGTTTTAATTTAGATTTATAAAATACATTCTATAACTAACGCTTCTAATATGTTTGAATTAACAGGTCCGACCGCAGTCGCTCAACATATTATCTGAAAGGCCTTATAATGAAGATGTGGGATGGGGGAAATAAGGTTGGCAAATACGAACTTGAAAGTTCTTTTAATTGAATGA